>VCAZ01000014.1:1909740-2159740 GCA_005784505.1 Bagarius yarrelli | reverse complement strand
GCATTCGTTTTCCTGCACATAACCAGACAAAAATACACCTTTGGAATATTTCAGACTGAGTGTATGGACGTGGGATAATCGATGGCATTTACTTCATGATCTGCAAGCTTGAATCTCTCCATCTTCATATTGCACTTCTTACATCTGATCTGTACGGGATATTTTATAAATAATTAACGTTTGCAACCATTAAGTCGAGAAAATATTTTGAAGGTGTAATGTTAGTGACCAGAGTGTGCGCCTCCTGTCGATGTTCCTCCAGCTGATCCTTAGGCACCTGTTCTTTACAGTCAGGACAGAGACACAGGAAACGCTTGCAGTGGGCTTCATGCATGGAAAGGTTCGACTTTGCCACTTCTTTATTGCTGTGGAGTGATTTGAAATGAATAGCAAATTAAAGTGTTGGACCACCGATCACTAAATGGTGGGTACTACCAAGTGTTAACCTCTGAGTCCTTAATGTATAAAATGCAGAGGTGGGTTGTAATGTGTTATATTTACTTTGCTACATTTACGGCATTTGGCAGACACCCTTATCCAGAGCGACTTACATTTATTTATTTATTTTTTATAAAACTGGGCAATCGGGTCGAGGGTCTTTCTCAGGGGTCCAGTGGTGGCAGGTTAATGGTGTTGGGAATCGAACCCTGATCCTTCAAAAAAAACCTTAACCACTGTGCTACCACTTCCCCTGTTACATTGATTTGCATAGATTTTTGGAAAATAAACGTTAAAATTAATTTTAACTGGCTTTACCTTTTTTTCTAACTTAAGATAATTTGATCTTTATTCATATTAACCCTTTTCGCACGAATCAAATAGCACCTTAAGCGAGCCTTTTTTGCGAATTTGGAAAAGGCATATGTGAATTTTGTTTTTCTGATGCGATACTTTAAAAAGTGCTTTAACACAGGGTGATGGAAACATAGCAATTGTCACAGTTGTAAACACACAACTTATGATTTTAGATAAAGCATAACAACAGATTTGTTTCCAGGTGGAAATGTTAAAAAATCTGGAGACGCGTCTCCTGGACATTCTGTAGAATCAGTTAAAAATCTTAAAAGAGCTTCCAATTTTGCGTGCTATGGGTATTTAGAGTGAATGTATATTCTTGAAAGCTTATTTCTGCAATATTTTCACTCAAAATGAACAAAAACTACACACAGTTGCAGTTTAACAACCCCAGAATCAATCGGATTTCTACTTCTTTACAAATCTTCAGTTTCTCCGATTTATCTTATCAATTATTTTTAATTTGGTTCCGACCACCAGGTGCCGCTGCAACAGCACCACATCAGGAACCGCCAACATTTAAATACATCACCTGACTATAGCTTGTTATAATAATTTGCAAGTTTAAAATAAACAAACAGGCAATAATAAAAATGTAAACTGTAGATTGATTACTCTAACATGTTATTAGTCCTGATTTAGACATTTCTAAAGTTTTCTGTGTTTAATATGATCGATAATTAGGCCATAAATATTTACACTTGTTATGATTTTAAATGTCTAAAATGTCTTTTATAGGAAATAAAGACAAATATGAATTATAATAAATTAAGCTGTTATGCTTTCTTGTGGCTTTTAATAATATTTTAATTTCTTTGTAATTTTATTTATCTAAATTATTTTAAATAACATTGCCTTTTTTTGTTTAATTTTACAGATAACATAATTAATTTTTTCCAGTTTCTAGTTAAGTTTTAATTTAGATATTGAATTTCTAGATCTTTTTCCGCATCACTTTCATTTTCATTTCACATTACAAATGACGTCACTAACATGCTGTTTACTGACTCTGTAAATGATTTTTCTTTACTGTGACATTAAAATATTGAACGTATTTATGTGTAATTTCAAACTTAAATATAAAATAATCTACAACGAAAACATGAACAATGTTTATTCTCTAAAAGTGCCTTATAGGCCACATTCAGAAAAGCGCTGCGGATCTAAACATAGTAGAACCCTATAACAATAATAATAATAATAATAATAATAATAATACAGTTATATACTTTATACACACTATATACAGGAGATAAAAACACTCACCAGTGGCTGCAGATCGCTGTCTCTTCCACAGCGTCCATTGTTACTTACAGACTGCTTAGATTGAAGTTTCGCTTTATTGGGAAACAGAAAGCATAGCAAACCTTAGGACGTCGCGCATGCGCAGTTCCACGCCTTTTCAGCGCCTTTTCGCCTATACAGCCTTTATAGTATAGTATAGTATAGTATAGTATAGTACAGCATATTATAGTATAGTATAGTATAGCAACCTATAGTACAGTACAACATAGCATATTGTATTATATTATAGTATAACATATATTATGACATATTATACTATAGTATATTACAGTATAGCATCTTATAGTATAGTATAGCATAGCATGTTGTATTATATTATAGTATAGCATAGCATATTATAGTATAGTATAGTATAGTATAGCATAGCATATTATAGTATAGTATAGTATAGCATTTTATGTTATATTATAGTATAGTATAGTATAGCATAGCATAGCATAACAGAGCATAGCATAACATAGCATAGCATAGTATACAATTTTATAGTATAGCTCAATTCGGAACAATATAAATGCCGCCATTGTCTTAATGATGCAAATTGTTCTTGACAAGAAAACATTATTTAAATGTAAAATAACTGTATTAATTTTTTTACATATTCTCTACGTAAACAACAGACCCAACAGTGACTGGCAGACTGGCGGCGGTGAGGCTTAAACCCAGCTCTTAACTTACATTTACATTTAATTTAATGCATTTGGCAGAAGTCCTAATCCAGAGCAATGTGCATTATTCTCTGTTATACAACTAAGCAATTAAGGGGTTAAGGGCCTTGCTCAGGGACCCGAAGTGGTAGCCTGGTGGTGCTGGGAAACAAACCGCAGTCTTCAAATGAGTACAACACCTTAACCACTGCACTACCACTTTTTTCATGCCTTTATTATGTCACATATACTTTTTTTACAGCACAGTGAAATTTTTTTTCTCGCATATCTCATCTTAGTAAAAGTGGGCAAATGGTGGCTCATGGACTACCAACCTGAAGATCGTGGGTTTGATTCCCAGCTCTACCAAGCCACCACTGCTGGGTCCTTGAGCAAGGCCCTTAACCCCAGAAGAGATAAATGTAAGTCACTTTGAATATGAGCGTCTGCCAAATGCTGTGAATGTAAATGTAGTGAGTCGGGGGTCAGAGTTTAGGGTCAGTTATGATGCAGCGCCCCTGGAGCAGGAAGGGTTAAGGGTCATGCTTAAGGACCCAACAGTGGTTGGCTTGCCCGTGAACCCAGGTGTTTCTGGCAAATCAACAAATGTAGTGGTGCTGACAATGAGCAGTGGTGGCTCAAATGGTTAAGGTGCTGAGTAGTACAAACTATTGTTATTATTATCAGTCTTCCTCTTCTTCTTCTTCTTCTTCTTCTTCTTATTATTATTATTAAGTTTAAAATAAACAGAAAACATCTGTTTTTCCACATCCATTTCTGCATTTGAGTAAGAGTTACAAGTTATTATTGTGATTATTAATTAATTGCTTATGCTTTATTAATTAGTAATAGTTCACAAGTATATCTCAATTAAGGTTATTTTTATTTATTAATGATCAAATTAGCATTTAGCTTTAGCATTATGCTTCCTAGTTAATCTTGTGTCTATATTAGTTAACAGTATTAAGTGGTGGGAGGTGGTGGTGGCTAATGGTTAAGGCCTGGTGTTGGACTGCCAACACAAAGATTGTGGGTTCGATTCCCAGCTTCACCAAGCCACCACTGCTGGGCCCCTGAGCAAGGCCCTTAACCCCTAATTGCTCAGTTGTATAAATGAGATAAAAGTAAGTCGCTCTGAATAAGGACGTCTGCTAAATGCTGTAATTGTAAATGTAAGTTATTTGCTAATATAGTAATACTGATTACTTCTTGCATAGTTACTTGGTAACTACGGGCCGTTATTCTAAAGTCTTACTGCTTTTTTTTTTTAAGTACCAATATTTTGATAAAAATACTCATCTTTGGACAAAAATCTAGTTATTGGAAATTAATAAATTAAACAAAATGAAAGAAAGTTTTAAACAAGTTTTATTGTTGATGATGGAGTGTAGGAAGTTCATCCATACAGACTAGTTAGTGTTTCACTAGAAATAGAAATAACCCTTCAACACAGCCTTCTTATCCTGTAGTTACGAGCTTCAGTGCTAGCAACTGAACAGTGGTGTCTATTTCAGTTTAGCACTTACACCCTTTTATAGGGACCCTAATTATACACACACACTGTTGGCTTCATCGCTGCATTGTTGTCATGTTGCTCAGATGTGTTAATGACTCATTGCAGAACTGAATTGTCCTCATCTACCAGTCGACTGTGTTTGTAGGTGGTGGGGAAATGACTTCGGGGGCATCTGGCTGCACCGACCGGATGTGTCATTTCTCATTTTACAGCAAGAGCTGAGTGTTTTGCGCTCGAAGGCTGGAAAAGGTCAGATCAATGGAGGCTATTGTTGGATGGCTTGAAGGTCTGGCCTCAGCTTGATGACTCTAATTTGTGCACTAGAGCAAACACAAGCTTTATTAATGTGGTGGATTGTGATATTTAGAACGGTTATGTAATTCCAGCACTATTCTAACAGCCTGGAACTTATCTAAATATTACCACTGGGTACTAAACACAAACAGGGAAATCAATTTTAGTTACATATAAACCAGACCAAAATTATATATATATATTTTTAAACCTTTCAATAAAATTTTTAGGAATTTTATACAATCTGGCAACTTGTGATTTCATAAATCCAGGCAAATATTGTCATGTACTGGTTCTGAAAATTTCTTAGCTCAAAAATTAGACGTAAATACAAGGAAACATTCAGCCTCTATGTGTTTATGTCGAATACTCATATGTACTGCATTGGCACTCCAAAAAAAGCACGGCGAGAACATTTTGAAGGGTTACCAAGGCAACCTAAGAAAGTGCGGCAGTTACGCTGGTGCTCAGAAAGCTAATCTGCCAAGAGATTGTAGGAGACTTGCAGAACGCTGTTTTAAAAGCAATCACAAACAGGTTTGACAGGAGGAAGGAACCCTAAAGGCATGTGTGTGTGTGTGTGTGTGTGTGTTTGAGTTCCCTCAACAGATCATGGTTGATTATTTGCATCTATTAGCAGGGCTCTGGCATCACCAGCATTCCAAATCAATAGTACTACTTCTGCGTTTGAGATCACAGGGTCACTTATGGGATTGTGGGTGAGAAGCATCGCATTAACGACGGTTTTTAGCACCTGAGACATCCAGACATGCGCTGTTTACATTGATTTAAGCCACAGTTGGTCATGTATTAGCATTAACATGCAGGAGTACTCCATAGTTGTTGAAACTAATCTCATTTTACCATATCTGTAGAGTGAGTAAAATGACCACCAGGGCTGTCACAATGATGAAATTCGGGTACAGTTCTAGTTTTGTAATGTCTTCATACGGTCGCATGAAAATGTTTTGGCACCCTTAGTCAAAGTGTACATTTTTGCATGAATGTTAATGTCTTACGTTTACACGCATAATTTATAAATATTTGCTAGTGAAAGCGTGTGAAAATTCATTCATCAGGAACAGTGGGATGCTTGGCAGGTTTGCAGTCTGTGATATCTTCTAGATAGAGTGTTTATAACAGATTAGGCAGGGTCAGGGGAAACCGCTAGAAATCTTATGAAAGAAAATGATGTTGGGCTCCCTGCTACACCAAACACACACTATTACATTACGGCTAGAACTGTTACTACTAATAAAACTGATCTCTGGGGGCCCCAAAAGTGTGTGGGCCCTTAAAATTGTCCTAACCTTCCCCACCCTGGGCAGGTTTCCGAATAGCATTTAAAATGTAAGTTTATTTAATTTGACTAAGTTCTAGGTCTGTCCAAATGGCTGTCTCAATGACAGCCAAAAGAAGTGGACTGGAATATGGAGTCAGCGGAGGAGCTAAATTCACATTTCTTGCATTTAGCCACTTACATTTATTTAACTCTTTATCCAACTGAACAGTTAAGGGTTAAGGGTCTTGCTCAGTTTGAGCTTTCTGATGCTGGGAATTAAACTCACGATCTTCCTACCGATAGCCCAACACTGTAGCCACTGAGATACCAATGAAGTCTAGATGTTTTTGAGTGTGAGTGTGTACTGTGTGGACATCGAGTTCAAAATGCTGGAGCAGTTGTAAAGCAATGAATCTGCATCAAATGTTGCGTTATGTTAACTCCAGATGGCTTTTGAGAACGTTGCAATAAGTGCAGCACGAATAACAGTGCGGCACAAAGGCTTCAGAGATGGTCACATATCTGTTGAAAGTGATCTACATTCTGGAAGGCGTGCAGCACACAGAACTCGTAAAGATGTGGAACCGGTATGGGTGCACTCATCAAAAACCAGTTTGAGAGATTATTGACAGTTTGAGAACTAGTAGCTGATCTGTGGATTTCAAAATCTAGTGTCTAAAACTTTGCTGCAGCATCTTTACATGAAATATGGTGAAAATTTGTACTTTGCAGAAGGAACAATATATTGCAGTAGGTTATGACTTGTTTCAAACCGCTACAACTGAACCAGATTACCCGTGAGCAGGTCATAACTGGAGATGAATATTAATAACAAAGGGGATAATTTCATACGTTAATTGAAGACCTAAAAGCAAAAATGCTTTCTTTTCTTTTGTATGTTTTCCCTGTGCTTGCGTGGGTTCACTCCGGGTTGTTCGGTTTCCTCCCACAGTCCAAAAACATGTATGATAGAAGTGTGTGTGTGTGTTTGGCTCTTTAAATGGGTATAGAAGATAAATGAATAAATAAATAAAAAAAACTAATTAAGTAGCAAAACTTTCTGAATACTGTAAAATATTATTTCTATTTAAAAGTATGTCAGAAGTTTAGCCTGTGTAAAACACTAGGGTTTATCAGCAGATTCGTGTGAATCACAGTAAAGACCTTGATCTTTAATCCGAGTTAAAGATAAAGTTTGCACGATTTGGAGTATTAAAAGTTCACCATTTTAGAGCACAAACAGGATTAAGATCTTTTCATGTCATTAGCAGAGAAAACATTTGCTCAAATTTTTTATTATCAATACTTGTTATTTAGTGTTTTAGTTAAAAATGATACAAGCTTCAAATACTAAAGCTCGACCGATATTGAGTTTTTAAAACTGATACCAATAATTTGCATGTTTATGTAACTGATAATCGGCATGTAGAATCAATATTTATTTATTGTTTACTTCTGTTTTCGAAAACAAAAATAATAAAAACATATATTATATATATATAACATACAATAATTAACTTTGATTTTTTATTATACAATTATTTATTATAAATAGAGGGTTCTGTCATTAAATTTACCGGTAAATAAATGCTTGATCATGTAAACAATAAAAAAATATATATTTTTAGCATAAGCATAAAAATAATTCTAACAATTATTTAATAATATATATTTTCCAAACCATCTGATTAAAAAAGCTTTGCTACTTCCGAGTGGTTCAGTTCTTTCAGTTAAGCAGTTTAGTTTGTTTTGAAATGTAATGGATTATTTGTTGCTGATATGTTCGATAAAGTATATAATTGAAATCGAATTAAGTTGACCTGTAAGCGCTGTTGTTGACTCATCGTTCCTTATAATTCAAAGCTGTAATTGCTTTGTTGGTCTTGCGTTTATTTCTCAAAACAGCCATAAGATTGTGTCTTATATCGGTGGATCCGGTATTACAACATCGATGTCGAATAATAAAAAAAGGATTAAATACTGTGAAAAATATCGTTAAAATGATAATCGGTTGATTTTTAGTTAATGTTATAAATAAATTACAAGCTTATGGTATCATTTTTAAACAGAGTTAATAACAAAAACAATAAAAGATGTATTTAGGGAAAATTTGAGGTTACAATTTAAACATATCTTTTTATCCAGGCATACACATAACATATCCCATAATATTATGCTCCAGTATATCTGATTAAAGGCACATTATCAGCTAGTGTCTGATAAAACTCCGAACAGCAGCTACGCTGATTTCTCTCCACTTGTTTTTCTTTTTATACTTATCCTGAGGTATCCAGAGATTACTGGTAGACCTTCAGGTAGCAGATGCCAACCTTGCAAAGATCCTGAGGAACCAGTGACCAGGTTCCTGCCCCTCAATTTCAAGGAGCTTTGAGGATGGACTGGGACTCACTCTGCTCCACTGGCCCAAGGCTACAATTTATATTACATTTAATCACTACAATATGTTATAATTAACAATAACATGTGGTGTCACCCAGATGAGGACGGGTGCATTATTGAGTCTGGTTCCTCTAAAGGTTTCTTCCCACTTCATCTCAGGGAGTTTTTCCCTGTTGCCTCCGGCTTGTTTATTAAGGAAAAACTTACACTTTTTACTGTTACTGCATTCTGTGTAAAGCTGTTTTAAAACAATGTCTGTTGTTAAAAACGCAAAACAAATAAAACTGAATTGAATTTAACATAAAAAATGGTTGATGATTGATAATGTTTCATGGTTAATAGTCGAGGGGTTTTGATCAGGATTGATAGCACCATGAATTCTAATAGACAACAGAATATATAAAATCCAGTTATTTTGTCGGTCGATGGATTTTTCCACAGGATAATAAATGCAAAAACACGACAAAATATAAAAAATGGCCAAACAAAAACCTGTGTTTTAAGATGATGTCAGAATTCAGAAGTGCATTAATTGAAACTCTTAAATAACAACAATCTGTTGCTTAACTGTTCTGCTAAATTTTTGTATTCCCCCCCTCTCTTTTCTTTCCTATCTCTCTCTCTCTCTCTCTCTCTCTCTCTCTCTCTCTCACTGTCGAGCTACATATGCCACAACTGAGCTGCCAGTGATCCAGACCTCATCTCCACTCCGGACCTGTCAGACCCTTCCCTGTGACCCGCTCCAGTTGATGATCACATCCCCAGGGTGACCGAAGACATTTCCACTCTGCCATAAAGACGTTCCAGGACTTATGATTTAAGTTGCTTACACACACAGTGTACCTAGATAATTCCTGCTACCTGTTTTTCACCCAAATGAGGATGGGTTCTCTGTTGAGTCTGGTTCCTCTCAAGGTTCCTTCTTATTCCGTCTCAGGGAGTTTTTCCTTGCCACCGTCGCCCCCGGCTTACTCATCAGGGACAAACAAATTTTCTGATTCATATTCATCTTATAATATATAATGACCATTGTAAAAAGCGCTATACAAATAAAACTGAATTGAATTGAACTGAATTAACCTTGTTCGTCATTGATAAGAAGAATCATTCTTGTGTTCTTTTCTGCATCGCTGTATTTATTTAAAGATATCTTAATACATTTAAAAACAGTGTTTTGCAGGAAAAAAACAATTCTGCATCTCAACATGCTTCAGATAACACACACACACACACGCACACACGGTCACACACAGCCTCTCTTTTATAATTGGATTTCTTATAAATCCCACCCCTCATTCCTCCACCCTCCATCCCCCACCTCTCTCTCTCTCTCTCTCTCTCTCTCTCTCTCTCTCTCTCTCTCTCTCTTTTTCTCTCTCTTTCTCTCTCTCTCCCTGTAGTACACCACGCTCACGGTCTCGCAGTCTCACAGCTGGTGTGTAGAACCACTCCACCCCTACTGCGTGCTATGTTTACTCCAGCTTGCAAGTCACTGATGGCAGAATCCAGGTAAAAATATTTTAAACATAACTCGAAGCTTAATGCATATTTAATAACTTACGTTTTTCTAACTATATCTTTCTGATGGTGTGTGAGAGCGAACGGAAGAATGTGGAAAACAAAAGAGCGAGAAAGGGAGAATGGGTGAGATATTGCCAAACTGTTACTGTGGCACTTGATGCATGAGCGTGTATGAGCTGCTGCAGCCTCTCTCTCTCTCTCCCCCTCTCTCCATCTCTCTTTCTCTCTTGTGTGGTATTAAAAACTCATTGTGAGCTGTTTTGTATATTGTTCTAAATCTGGACGAGTCAAAAGTCATTATCACAGCAACTAGTGTTTCTTTTACCGCTCAGCTATAATAACTGACCTAAAGTTGCAATTTTGCTGCATTCTATTCGCTTTATCCAGCATGTGAAATAAGATGTAATGGCATCTTAGGTTAGTGGGTGTGTGTGTGTGAGGATGTGTGTGTGTGGGTGCAGCCACGTGCAAAGAGCGCAAGAGTGTCATTTGAACGCTGAGAACATGCTGCATGGATGGTTGATCTGTTTGCCGCACTGCATCCGACCCACTGCAATACACGCCAGTAATCCACAACACAAAATCCACAACGTATAATACACTATAACGTAATATATAGTACAATATAATAAACTCTTCATTTGATTATTTAACCTGTTGAGCTATGACTTCTTGTACCACAGTGTGTTCTATTTAACATTACATTCCACCACTAGGGGCAGTCTGTAGTACCAAGGAAATCGTTTAGTTTGTGCACCTTTAAAAATGTCATGGAGTGATGTATGATGAATGAAGAATTTGCAGTAAAACCCACTGTCTTGCTGCCATCTTTTCCCGGAATTCCTTATAATTCCTAATACACATTGTGGTGTTGCTTAGCGACTTGTAATTAGTCACAGCTGCAGGTACTCTGCGTCTCAAAGCTGAAAACAGTATCCTTTTCATAAGTTTAATTCTTTTTGCAAGCATAATTAATAATAATAATTAATACAGTATATCATGATATATTATTTTGCAATACAATACATTTTGTATTGCAAGTGAAGAGAGCACACAGATTGAAGTTGCACACAAGCTTCAGAACTAAAACAGCATTTGCTATAATATTGAGATAGCCATAAACATAGGAAGATGGTAAGTGGTGTTGGACAGCTGACTGGAGGATTGTGTGTTCGGTTCCCAGCACCACCGGGTTGCCACTGCTAAGCCTCTGAGCAGAGCCCTTAACCCCCAGTTGCTCTGGATAAGGGAATCTGCCAAATGCTAAACATATATTGCAATACTTGGGAAAAAAAGTAAAAAACAAATAGCCCTTATTTTGCTTGCTATGCTTGCGTCTAAAACAATAACCGTACATGCCAGTGACGAATACAGAAGTAAAGGAGGAAATTGTTTGTGGTAAATCAGTTAAAAACATCATATCGATACTGAGGTATCGTGATACTTATCTGTATTAATAATTTACACAACCCTAATTAATCCTAAAATGCATTCAGTTTTCCATGTTAGCCTGTATTTGCTGTAACCCAGTGTATTTTAAATATCAGCCATTATGTCTTATCTTTTACCGCTTCTTCAGTGTTTCCACAGAAGCTAACGACTGACTAGCCAACTGGCAAGCCTGAGGCTAGCATGGTTGAGTAGTTCTTCTTGGTCTTCCACTGATATACAGAGTGTTTGACAGATCCCATGTTTCTGATCAGTTTGTTTGGATTTTCTCAAAGAGATTAGCCGAAAGATGTTTGTTACAATAATTGCAAGTACACAGTCTGGTGCCTAAACCTCTTGGAATCCACTTTAGACAGGTCTTATCCTAAACTCTGGGTTCTATATTCTAGCTGAGCAGTTTAGCTGTGGTCACATGACTTCTGAATGAACAGTGTACAGAAAGTTGTTACACCAATAGTAGAGGGAATTGCAATATTGCTAATATGCCATACTAGTGGCATGCTAGGAATTTAGGAAGTGGTAATACTCAAACTATTTGAGGTTTTTGAGCTCAAATCTCTTGAGCAAGGCCCTTAACCTGCAACTTCTAGTTAATGTCAATGAGATAAATGTACCACAACTGGCTGTCAGTGTAGTGAGAACTAACAACATTGCATCTTATAACAATATTCCACGCACAAGCTGTAAGAGATGGAAGCTACGTCACAGCACAGTCTGTTCTGCCAGACGGGTGCATATCAACACTTTGAATCCGGTGCCAAAGAGGTCTTTCGTAGGATGGCGCAGGATTAGTAATCAGAGAGGCAGCACAGCCAAATGGACTGCCTGTGTGAAACCTTTAGATCACAGCAACCTGATTTCATGTTCCAAAACACTCGGCCAATTTCTGTATGCCTCAAACAAGCCACAAATCCCTGGGTTAGGCTCATACGATGCTTATAATGCCTTATGGAGCCAGACTTTGAAAGGAACTGTACACTAAACGATGTCAACATAAATGGTTTGTTTTTTTAAGCCATCTTTTAAGCCAGTTTAAATACATCCTTACTTATTATTATGATGTCTATAGGTTTTCACACCCTTAATATGCGAGAATGATTTAGATCACACAACTTTACTTATTTGTTTTACATTACATTTATATTCACATTAACAGTATTTGACAGAAGACTTACATGTATCTTATCTCATACATTTGAGCATCGGGTTAAGGGGCCCAGCAGTGGTGGCTTGGTGAAACTGGGACTTGAATCCACAATTTTCAGGTTAGTAGTCCAACGCCTTAACTATGAGCCACCACTTCCCCAAATTTGTTTGATTGAACTTGCTAAGCTGCCTAGGACACGACGACTAGCAACTAAAAATGTTCCATGTAAATAGTGTATAATATCATTCAGGTAAAAATTGTACATGGTGTCTTAACTGTACTTTACTGTATGTGTGAAACGGAATGGAAGCTCTGTGGATTTTAAATAGCATCTGCTTAAAAAAGAATTATCATTATTAGGCTAGCAAAAGCGATACAATCCGAATGCTTCATCCAAAAACGTGATATTTATGAGTGAAAATATTACATTGACTCGCCTTTATCACCCCAAATCCGAGCCTACGGATGAGTCATGTGTTGACGCACAAAAGGGCGCCAAAGAAATGCATCTCATCATTTTCAGGTTCTGTGGGAAGTCCTTCATTAGATTTTTTTATTTTCATCTGCCTTTTTTTTAAGACTCCACACTTCATTCAGAGGGACACAAATGTCCATATTAATTTTTCCAAACATGCACCACAACACCTGTTTCCACTAATTAGACCGCCTTCGTTTGTCCCTCTCGCTCTGGTTGTTAAGGAGGCAGAGCTCATTAAGACGAACAGGTGGCGTCTCAAAAACAAATTTCTCTGCAAAGCCACTGGTCATTATTGAGGACCTGTCTGATTGCACTCTCTTTCTTTTTCTCGGCAGTGTGTAGCCATGTCATTACCTCTGAACTTTAATTTTATTCCTTATAGCTCTGGTTTATTTACATTTACCTGTCTACCCATCCATCATAATTAGATCAGAAGTTGGAGCTCAGTGGACCAAGCTGCTGGTTGAATGATTATTGGTTCCTACCATATTTTATTTAGTACTGACCACATTTAATTAGGTATGTACCAGATTTGATTCAGTATCTATTGCATCTGATTTGAATACCTACCGCATTTGATTCAGTATGTTCCTTATTTGATTCAGAAAATACAGAATTCGTTGCAGTACCTAGTGCAATTAATTCACTTACCAATGGTTAGGAATCAAGCTGCTGGTCAGAAGATAATTGGTTTCTACCACATTTGACTCAGTACCTACCACATTTGATTAGGAACATACCTTAACTACCTTAAACCTTACCTAGTGCAATTAAATCAGTACCTACCAAATTAGCTGCAGTACCTAGCACAATTAATTTAGCTACCACATTTAACCCAGTACTTACCACATTTGGTTATGAACATACCATGTTAGATTCCGTACCTTCCACATTTGATTCAGTACCTACCACATTTGATTCCATACATACAGCTTTTGATTCAGTACCTACCGCATTTGAACATTACCTAGTGCATTTAAAGCAGTACCTTCCACATTTGATTCAGTATGTAGCGCAATTAACTTACCTACCATATTTAACTCAGTACTTACCACATTTGCTTATGAACATACCATGTTAGATTCAGTACCTACCACATTTGATTCAGTACCTTCCACATTTGATTTCATAAATACTGCATTTGATTCAGTACCTACAATATTTAAACCTAACTTAGTGCAGTCAAATCTTGTACCTATGGCATTCGATTCAGTATCGACTGCATATGATGCAGTAACTCGGTACCTACTGCATTCACTTTAATACCTGTAACATTTGATTTATTATTTAGAGCATTTAATTCAGTATTCTACTCAGTACCAACCGTATTTAATTTAATAAATTGCCTGTTGATGCAGTAAATGATCAGTTTTAGTTCTCGGCTTTTGTCTGTCTGCTCGTTTTTCAGCACTGAGCACACTGTACACACATGTAGGATGGCTGGTGCTATGTTGTAATTCCAGCATACAACTAGATGCTTCCTAAACAAGGCTGTGCTCTATTTGCTTATTTTACACTAAAATTCAGCATCATTGATAACATAAAACGGCTTTGAACCAAAGTTAATTCCTTTTACTTATTCGTGCTTTGGTGCTGTATTTTTTTTTAATGTTGCTACCCACAGCATCGGCATGCAGGAGGGACTTTTCTTTGTTGCTGTAATCAGATGGAGGAGTAAAGCTTTGGTTTATTATAAGGAGGCATGAAAAGTTATGTTTTAGAAGTGTTTCTTTCAGAACAAATAAATAAATAAATAAATAAATAAATAAATACTGTTCTTGTTGCTGTAATTTTCATATTAAGCAGGATGCCATATTTTTAGGTGGTGTATAAATCCCATAGTGGGAAGTAACTTACTCTAATACATTTGTTATTGTACTTAAATATATTTTTTTACTCTTTTATACTTTTTTGAGTATAATTAAATTGTGGTACTTTTACTTGAGTTTTTACAAAAGTGGTAGTTTGTGACCCCTTTGAACATCTGGCCCATTTTAACACTTGATTTTACCTCAATTTTTTTTAGCTTTGATATGCTTTTGTCTACCATTCTCATCTGTTCTAAAGTGTGTGTTTTCATGTGTGGGTATAATTTTATGTTATTAATTAAAACATTTTTTAATAAATAGGCAGTAGTTAAGTTAAAGGTTAAATTTTTGTGGAACAGAGCGAGAGAGTAATTAACTGAGTAAATAATTAATAGATGGTCAATGGTGGGTCCTCACAAGGATAGTATGACGTGTGTGTGTGAGATAAATAAGAGCTGCAGAATGCTAATGGAAAATAATGGAAAACAGCAGGATCTAAAAAGTCACCTCAGCTACGTATTTGTCAGAATCAACACTCAAACGTGTGTGTATGTGTGTGTGCCCATATTGCAGAGTCTTACTGTGTGAAGTGTGACCATCATCTGTTACTGAAAAATCTGTTGCATGTGACGGTCATGATCGCAGCTGTCTGTTTCTGAGCGGCACAGCAGAACGGCGAGGGTCTGCGTGGGTGTGTGAGTGGGGGTTGTGCACACTTTTTTTCCCGCAAATGTGCTGAATGCGTCTGCGTACATATGTGGAGAAATTCTCAGCTGTACGTCATTAATGCTGTAGAAAATGGAGGTTAGGATACTGCAGAAATCTGACAGGAATCTTTAATAAAGCATATAACGAATTAATTAAAATCCATAATTAATTAAAATACTTTAATAGATTTTTTTGCTTCTATCATTTTGTTGTTTTCTAAAAAAAAATGGGCAAAAATATAGAATTACCGTTTTTTGTGCCCATGTTTATTGTCTGAGGTCATTCTGATGTCACTTTTTACATTGGTGGTTAATATAAAGCTTGTATGAAAGTAAACACTCAGAAATACTCAGGCGATGTATTTATAGAACATTCATTCATTCATCTTCTATACCTGCTTATTCCTTAATAAGGTGTCCCAGGGATCTGCTGGAGTCTATCCCAGCCGTCTCTGACAGGGCGAAAGGCAGGAGGGGGACACCCTGGACAGGTCGCCAGTCCATCACAGGGCCAAACACACACTCACACTCACTCCTATGGGCAATTTAGAATCACCAATCAATCTAACAGACATGTTATTGGACTATGTGAGAAAAGCGGAGAACCCATGCAAGCACAGGGAGAACATGCAGACTTCACACAGAAAGGCTCCTGCCTGAGAATAGAACCCGGGACCTTCTTGCTGTGAGGCAACAGTGCTAAACACTGAGAATAAAAAAATTAAAAATAGGTTAAAACAGTCCAGAAAATGTAATAGAAAAAAAAATGTAAAAAGAACAAGAAATAAAGAATAGAAAACTATGATGGAAGTATAAAAGAGCAGAAATATCTGTTTGCTACATTGCTATAAATAAAATGTCAGTAAATCAATGTGAATGTAATGCTGGATACACACTAAAATATTTTCCTGTTACAATGTGCAAGACCACAAACATAAGAATGAAAATGTACCAATATTGTGTGTTGTGCCGCAATGTGACCACCTTTATCTGGAGCGACTTACATTTATCACTTTTTTACAACTGAGCAATTGGGTGTTTAATGGCCTTGTTCAGGAGCCCATCAGAGGCAGCTTAATTGTGCTGGGAATCAAACCCAGATTCCCCAATTAGCAGTCCAACACCTTAACCACTGCACTACCACTTTTTAACCCGAGCCTTGAAATTGAACACTATAAATCTTACAAAATCTTGACAAGCAGGAAGACATTGTAATAAAAACGTGTTTGGAACGGGTGGAGAAACATGTCAGAAGTGATGTGTGGCAGGATCAAGCGGAAGGTGTAAAGGATAGTGGTAAGACCAGCTATGATGTATGGTTTAGAGACAGCGGTGAGACCAGCTATGATGCATGGTTAAGAGACAGTGGTAAGACCAGCTATGATGTATGGTTTAGAGACAGTGGTAAGACCAGCTATGATGTATGGTTTAGAGACAGCGGTGAGACCAGCTATGATGTATGGTTTAGAGACAGCGGTGAGACCAGCTATGATGTATGGTTTAGAGACAGTGGGGAGACGATAAACGAGGACATTAAGTTAGTGTGTGTGAGTGAAGAGGATGTAGAGAATATGGTTAGATGGAGACAGATGATTCGCTGTAGCGACCCCCTTAAAGAAAACAGCTGAAAGGAGAAGAAGAAAAAATCTAAAAGGTGTATGGGTAAAGTTAATTTAACTTTGTGCTTGATCTTCCAAATAGCAGTCCAGAACCTTAACCACTACCACTTCCCCCGCTATCACTAGCTTAACACATCAAGATTTCTGACTGTAAATGAACATTTAGAATATTTACAATTTATGATCGGAGCGCCTCCGACCTCACACTACAGGAAAATCTGATAAGATTATCTTTAGAACCGCTAAGCTAATCGGAACAACACCTAGAATTGCCGAATCAGCTCAATTAACTCATATAAGTGATCATTTACAGTGTGTGTGTTTGTGTGTGTGTGCTTGCTGATTGGTAGGCATATGAATCACAGCGTTTTACATGAAAAGTTTTTGTGTATAATGAGATACCAGTGTTTATTTTCTGGATTTTAGATTTGTTTCGTAAGGAGTTGTTAAAAATGTTGCTCCTGTACATAAACGATCGTATTTTAATGTCTGAAAAAAACACAACAGCACTGAACAGAGATAAGGAACGAGTGTGTGGGTGTGTTAAACATATGGCTACTTAATCTGCAAGTGTGTGTATGTAAGAAAAGAAGAGTGTGGGTGGTTTAGTGGGTGTAGTGAATATTGGATTTGTGTGTGTGTGTGTGTGTGTGTGTGTGTGCGTGTTTGTATGTGAGAAACAAGAGCGTGAGTAGTTTGTATTGGTTTTGTGCACTTCTCTGTGTGTCTGTATGTGTGTATGTGTGTACGATGTGCCAGTAAAAAAGTTTTATAAAGTAAGAGGAAAATTTGTGAGTTAGGGATCTGTCATAAAAAATAGTTATGAAAAAAAGAAATGAACAGATAAATGAAAATAGGGAAAGAGGAATAAAGGAGCATAGACATGAATGGAGAAAATAAAATAAAATAAAAGATGGATAAAACTAAAAAAAACAAAACAAAAAGAAAAGGATAGTGTACAGGAAAAATGTTAGTAAGTAGAAAATAATTAAAATAGAGGATAGGAAAGGTGGAAGATGGATAGTGGAAATAGACAACAGCAATTAAATAAAGAAAAAAAAGGAAAGGAAAGAGAAAGAGGTGAATGAAAGTACACAAGAAAACCTGAGTAAACAGGATAAACGGAAAGAAAAACAGGAAGAAGAATTATTGTCCAGTATTCTGCATTATGGATTCGATTCCATCTGGAGTCTACACCAGTCTACTTTTACAATGGTGTAGAAACAGGAAATAAGAAAAGAAAAGAAAGGAAGTGTGAAAAGAGAAAAAAGAAAGAAAGAAAGTGAAACAAAATTAAGAAGAAGAAGGAAAGACGAGGAAAAACAGAAAGGATAGAAAAATGAGAGAAGCGACAAAAGAGTAAAGACAGCCAAATGAAATTAAGAAAGACTGTAGTAATATGGAAAAAAGAATAAGGACAAAATATAAATATATATAAGAATGAAAGACAAAAAACAGGGCAAAAAAATAACGTAAGGGAAAATGTGAGAAAGGAAAAGAAGAAAGAATAAGAAATAACGAATAGAAACTACAACCCAAAAAAAAGGAGTGAAGGATAAGTAAAAGTGTGAGTCATACAGAAAGAATAGAAACATAAGAAAAAAATACATTGAGGAAAGAAAAAAGAAACAAGAAGAAAAAAATAAGGCAAGGAAAAGGTAAAAAAATAAACAAAGAATGGAAGACTTTATGTCAGAAAGTGCCTGAAGGAACCGATTGAAGCAAATGAAAGACACAAAGGATGAAAAGGAAAGAATCAAAAACAAATGAGGACAAAGACACAAGAGGAGAAGCAGTGTGTGAGCCGCTGTATAATTACTGTACAGTTTCCGTCCAAAAGAAGAGCTAATGAGCAACGAATGGACAGAAAACAAGAAGAAAAAACAATAACAGTCAAAAAATAAATG
Organism: Bagarius yarrelli; assembly: GCA_005784505.1. Classification (NCBI taxonomy): domain Eukaryota; kingdom Metazoa; phylum Chordata; class Actinopteri; order Siluriformes; family Sisoridae; genus Bagarius; species Bagarius yarrelli. The sequence continues at coordinate 2,140,868 of VCAZ01000014.1, read as the reverse complement.
TAGAGAGAAAGAAGAGACAGAAGCAGAAGAAAGGGAGGGAAAACGAAGCAGCAACATGTCGCTATAAGCTCCATCACCATTCCAGTGTGGAGAAGATAACATCTCTGAGTCTCTCTCTCTTCCCTTCTCTCTTTTCCTCACTCCATCTCTCTTTCTATCTCTAGTATTGAGAAGATAACATTTATGAGCCATGACATCAAAGCTGAGTCTCCCTCTCTCCTACTCTCTCTCTCTCTCTCTCCCCCTTTCTCTCCCACAATCTCTCTTTGTCTCTCCCTCGCTGTCTGTCCTTCTCTCGCTCTCTCTCTTTCTCTCTCTCTCTCGCTCTCTCTCTCTCTTTCTCTCTCTCTCATTCTCTCTCATATGCTTTCTGCCTGTCCTTGACCTCCTCCCAATCTCCTTTTTTTTGTATTCTCTCTATTTTTCTTTTTCTCTGCTCTCTGCTCTAGTTCACTCTTTACTTTATTCTCCTCCCTGTCTATCCATCTGTCTTTACATCCTCTCACACCCTTTTGCTGAAATTTTTTCTATTAAACACACTTTTACCTCAATTTGACCTCCAAGTGATGAGGCTCCAACCGGAAGTATAGCGAGATGGCAGGAACATTCAGAATTTAGGAAGAGAAAGAGAAAATAAGAGAAGAGACTAAGAAAGAGAAAATAAGAAGTATTAGGTTTGCTTATGGTCATGTAAGGACATGTAAGGACAGGGTACTGTGCACCGTGTACGAGTGCAGGCAGGGACGCCGACAAGACTACCTGTGACAGCAGAACTAAAAGAAGAGGATGGCACAGACTTGAGGGCTTCCTAAAAACATAAGGCCGCCACTCACCTGTCAGATAACAGTGGACCGATAAGAGTGAGAGGATGAGAGCATCCAGACATCCTAGTTCACCAAACACTCAGGATTTGCCCCTTTAATGCCCCATTATGCTAAATGTGTCTATTCAAATGATATCTTGTGTTATTTTACCAGCCATCTGCGCCTTTTATTCTGTTTTAGTCTGTGTTTTTGCGCCTGTTCTGTCATCGCCTAGTTGCATGTGTGTGTTCACCTGTTCTCTGTTTGACTCCTGATGAGTTCAACCATAGAGTCTCCGTGAGTCTATGGGCCTCGTTTATCCGTCCTCAGTAACAACGTGTTTAAATGTTTGCCTACACTAAACTAAGCAAAAATTATTTGCCTGGATTTGCTTGAGGTTTTGAAATGCTGTGTGTTAATGGAAGCTTATTTTTGTGATAACCTTCATTATAAATATCTTATATCAAAACAATTACAATTATCTATATATTATATATATATATATATATATATATATATATATATATATATATATATATATATATATATATATATATAGGAAGGAGGATGGAGGGAAAAGAAGGGTAGTAAAGGGAAGGAGATATAGTATATATATATATATATATATATATTACATATACAGATCATATATATATATATATATATATATATAGATATATATATATATATATATATCCCTCCTTTATTTCCTTTTCTTAATTTTCCTTTCCTTTTCTTTCTATCCTTTCATCTGTATTTTAACCTTGAGAGATTCGAGCCTCTGGCAGTGTGCCAATTCTCTTGATCACTCTGTCTGCCTCGTTCCCTTTTCTCTCTCTGACTATTTTCTGTCTGTCTGTCTGTCTGTCTGTGTCACCCCCCCTCACCCCAAAGTCAAAATTATTATTCTGTGCTTTGTGTCTTCAATTCAATTAGATTTTTTACAGCGCTCTTATCACTGGACATTTTTTCTGGTAATGATTTATTTTGCGCCATGAATTATACATGTATAAAAATTATTTTTACTGAATATGCTAGGGTTAATATTATATATATTTTTTTTATTTGAGCAATTTTTATCTGAGTGACCCTAGAAAGTGTGATAAATAATTTCCTTCCTATAACTGTAGTCAAAAATTGTAATCTGGATATTCGATCTAGATTTAACATGAAGTGTATTTCATTGATTTGACTTTGACCTGTTCCGACTTCAACGATAAATTCCAAGACAATCCATGATAGCCGAAACAGACGTTGGCATGACACAACACCCGATAATACTACATGTATATGTATTACGCGTGGGCAAAAAAAATCTATTTATCGATGAATCGCGATTCCTTTTCTAACGATTCCTGAATTGATTCTAAATTCGAATAAGGCGATGGCGATGGTGCGGGTCTGCGCTTGCAAGAAACAGACAAATGATAAGTGTAACTGTGCGTTTGTCGCAGGTTCGTCTAAACACTTGAATTTAATAGAATAAATATTGAAAGCAGTCCAAAATGTACTGAACTGGTTTATTAGATACAGACATATTCTCAACTTTTCCCTGTGCGCCTGCACTGTCACCAAACTACGGCAAGCCTTGAGGGGAAAAATGCATTTACCACCACACACTGAATGAAAGTTGATAAACAGTTTAGTCTGTTACATAGCAACACTTTGCAACCCTTTCACTGGATTCTAAAAAAAGTTAAAGCGAATTGCTCTGTCAGTGGCGGTTTTATTGCTAAGGATTTGTGCCGGTTCTCCATCTTGGATAGCACAGGGTTTCACACACCGTTATAGGTGCTTGAGCCGACGTACAGTGTGTCCCTACGATGTTATTTAAGTGTTCTTCATAAGTGTTATAATAATCTGACATTTCCATTCATTCAGAGCTTCAGTTCATCTTAAACACAACTTAAAAAGAAAAATTATGAAACCAAATCAGCTTTTTTAAGAGGGATGATGATGTCATACAGAAATTCCTACTATAATCAAAAAACATAGAAACTCCAATTCTGGTTAAAATGTAAAGATATAAACATGTGTTTACACAGCAGAGAAATTAGAAAAAAGTGTAGATTAGTAAACAATTTTAGAATCAGATTGTGACTCCCACAATTGGAATCGGATCGGATCATAAAAAGCTACAGATTCATATACACCCCTACTATGTATATGACGTAAAACTCTCTATAAACTGCTTGGTGTCAGTCTGTCAGTCTGTCAAGGTGTCAGGACTGTTTCTTTGACAATTTTCACCATGAAACGCTGAAATGACAGAGACAAAGTTGTTCTAGACTTAATTTTACTGTAGAAATTTTAGTGGTTACGTAATTTTTTTTTAAATGTAAAAACAAGTCGTTATGGATTTTTTGGAACTTTGAATATATTGCCCCATAGTATGCGCCGAAAACTTCATACATTAAGGTTTTTGTGCTGTAGCTAAATGTATTTTTTAAGATTTGAGATGGTTACAGACTTTTTGCCATTTTTATAACTGTCCTTGGTATTAATTTGAGAAAATACTGTAATGTGTAATGTTATTCCTTTTCATTCATCTAAATAAAAATTTACTCCTAGGACTATTTCGATCAGTATAAACACAATCTTAGCATTTAAAGATAACACCTTTTGGAAGATAACACGTTTGGACGCTTGGACTTGGTCCATCTGATGGGTTTGATGTCACCATTTACATTAAAGACCAGACATTCATGTGAAAAATTAATAGCTATTAATTTGGGAAGCATTTTATGCATATATTGTTGTTAGTAGATTGGATTAAAACTACTGTTATATATGTGTCTTTTTTATATAAGATTTATATCTATATTTATATCCATATCTATTTATCTATTTTGTAGAGTGACATAACAAAGGCATACGATGCTGAATCTGGGCAAAAAAGAAATGGGGCAAAATTCAATTTACCTCTGGGAAAATGAGTTGAACTATGGAACAAACACAGGATCCAAAGAAAGCTTTCTCCGTCCAGTTAGATTCTTTGGAAAAGTTTGAAAATTCTTTAGGTGCAGAAGGATAGACCATAATAGAATTAATTAAATATTTATTAGTAAAACTTTTAACATAAATACTGTATAAGCTTTCATATTGGTTATAATTTCTATTTATTTCAACTACACATAATAAAATGTTCACTGATTTTTTGGTTTAGATACATTTACTGGTTTCTGGTCTGACTCACCTGGATAGAACATTCCTCTGTGAGTGTGTGGGTTTATAGGCGTGCCATTAATACAGTACATGTCATTTAATTTTTATGAATCCATCAAAAACCGCTTTTGAAAAGAATACAAGCCATAAAAGGTCTCACACCTACACCAACAAGCCACACAGAAAAGTTCAATCGATGCATTTCAACTCATTATCATGCCGATCGAAGTTGTGACACATCCAGAATGAATCTCCCAGGGACAGGAGAAGACAGGCAGAGTGAAGAGAACTTGAACAATGTCCACACTGATGAATTTGAGCCGTTATACTTCCAGAGCACTTCAGCTGTCCTGAGTGGCTGGAGCGGGAAAGAATCAGACACTGTGTTTTTCTTTCAAATCCCAACAACGGCTTTGATCGGAAAAGCATATCGGCACATCAAAGCGGAGCGTGTCGCTCTTAAGGGAAGGAAATCAAGAGTTTGAATTCTTTGAACACAGCTGAGTGAAACGTTTCGTCTCCTCAGCGGGTTGTTCAGTGTTCTGCTGGAACTCCTCCAACACTCGCAGTGCAATCTTTCAATCTGCAATCTCAGCTGGAGAAACAGCAGGTGAAATAATCACAGTAGGAAGTGACAAGTCACCTTTGCTATAGTAACATCAATGCTGCCTCTTCCAAAGATTTAATTCTGTTGTCGGATGAGAAGAAGATGTAGCCAAAATGTCTAGTCTAATACTTCTGTACAGAATCTATACACACCAGTGCTAATGTTGGATGTACAGGCTAGGCTTTAAATGCTAACATTCATCAAGATATTAACTTAGCATGTTATTTATCCTGGGAAATTCGACGACAATCACAATTATAATTTGTATTTTTATAAAATTCACAAACATCATTAATGACACCATTCAGTGGGAAAATGTTTAAGACCCAAAATCAGGAAGTACAACGACAAGAAAATGGTAGCTCAGTGGTCAAGGTGTTGAACTGTTGATTGGAAGATCATGGGTTCAATTCCCAACAAGCTGCCACTGCTGGGCCCCCGAGCAAGGGCTTTAACCTTTATTTTCGCAATTAAAGAAAAAAAAACCTGATCTGAATAAGTGCTATAAATGAAACAAATGAGAAATGATTACAACAAGAAAAAAAGTTTGATTTGATAGAAATAAAATAAAAATAGTTAGGTTTAGTCTATACATAGTCAAGGAATGAAGGGGCGGAGACAACTAAATGTCTTTATAGATAAAACAGTATGTCTCAGAAATGGTATTTTAGCACTTAAACCTCAAGTTTAAAATGTATGACTTACACATTGTAGAATAATTGGGGAAATCACTCTAGTTGCATTTTTGCACTACTTTATCACTATGTATCTTTGCTTGATCCATAACTATCTATCCTTACACTTCTATATAGTCCATCCATATTTACTCTGTATTTACTGTATCATACATCCAGAACTATCTATTTTTACACTTCTGTATATTCTATCCATATTTACTCTGTATTTACTGTGTCATACAAACACTTCAAACATCATGTCATTCTTTGCCTGCTATAACCGTATCATACTATATAGACATATAGATACCTTATATATATACTACTGCACCTTCTGTACATTATTTATTCTCACATCTGTAATTATCAATTTCATACCCTTATTTATTACACTGCTATTCATTGTAAATAAGCCACTTATGCACTTCTGGTTAGATGCTATCTACATTTCATTGGCTCTGTACCTTGCACAATGACAATAAAGTTAAATCTAATATAATCTAATTTTATTAATGAAGCAAGACATAGTTCGCTAACTTTTACTACATTTTATAAAAAAAAGTTACTCTAAAGTGATTCCTGAATATATAATGTCAAACACTGATGCTGCAGAACCAAGTATAGCTCTCTATAAGAGTGTTTGTTGTTGTTGAGAGATATGTGTGACGTTACTCCTCCAGTCCACCAGAGGTCAGTCATGTTTTTTTGTATAAAGCGCTCCTTGTCATTTTGTTTCCTGATTTTATTAATTGTTTCCAGGTGTTTTGTATTAAGGTAATAAGATGTCCCCAATTCGTTGTGTATATAAACCCATGTGTTTCCCCAGTCTTTGTCTTGCTTTTGTCAGTCGAATTGTTTATTGGCACATATTTTCATCATTCCGACTGAATTCATTCCCATTGAAATATTCGCTGATCTAGTTGATTGTTTACATGAGACGTTTTTTTGTAAAATTTTATTTGTGCTACACAAAAAAAACCCCAACAACACTGTCTCCCAAACAGGGGAGCCTTTAACAATGGCGATTGTGTCAAAGCAGTTTTACACAGAATGCGGTAAAAGTAAAAGGTAAAAGTGTAGGTTTGTCCCTAATGAGCAAGCAGGAGGCAACTGTGGCAAGGAAAAACTCCCTGAGATGGGACGAAGAAACCTGTAGAGAAACCAGACTCAATAGGGAACCCATCCTTATCTGGTGACATCACATTTTATTGTTAATTACAACATATTGTAATGATCAAATGTAATGTAAATTGTAGCCTTGGGCCAGTGGAGCAGAGTGAGTCCCAGTTCATCCTCGAAGCTCCTTGAAATTGAGGAAAGGGGCAGGAACCTGGTCACTGGTTCCTCAGGATCCTTGCAAGGTTGGCATCTTCTCCCTGAAGGTCTACCAGGTTATAAAAAGGAAAAGATGGAGAGAAATTAGCGTAGCTGCTTTTCATAGTATTAGCAGGCACTAGCTGATAATGTGCCTTTAATCAGATATAGTGGAGTGATTTTTTTTATTATTTCCCATGTTTTTAATACTGTAAAAAATGAGCTGCATCTCTAAATCATGCTAATTGCAAGCATCGAGTTGCTCTTAAGCATGCAAGTGCATGAATACACGCTGTTGCTGAAATCTTTAATGAAAAGAAAAATCCTGAGAAGTGGAGCTTTTCTATAGCAGTGCTTTAATCTGAGCCTCCAATTTCCTGCGAAGAGCAAAAGCTTGTGAATAAAAGTCTGTAATAAGAACTGGTCAGAGTCGTGCTACGAAAATTTAACGAATGGAAAAAAACCAAAACTAACGCACCATTTATTTCCTGAAAAAAATGCCGTTATTAGTTATGTTCACATGGACACTTATTCTCTCAATCAGAATAAAATCGATCAGATCAATGAATGTATTAACATGGGACTCAATAAAGTAATCAGGTTGAAATTTACAGAGCTTTTAATCTGCTATAATCTTTAAAAAAAAATTCCAGTTCTATTTTCAAGTGTTTATGAAATTTTCATCAGATTTTAATCAGATTTGACAAGTTATTCTAACTAAAGTGTTTACATGACACTTTTTAAATCTGATTTGAATCTAATCAGCCTATTAATATCAGATCATTAAAGTCCATGTATTAAAGCGACAAACCTGAAGACCAGAAATTCGCGGCAGGACGTACACTTTCAGTAACCCGAATGAGTTGTATACATGAAAGAATTTTACACTGTATTGGCTTGTGAAAAGTTTTCTCATTGAAATTTTAATCGGGTTGGGCATTTTTATTCAGTTTAAGGTGTTTACATGAATCTTTTTTTATTTGGTTCAGGCTTTTGAAACAATTGTAATTGGAATACAATGCTAAGTTTAAACGAGGCTAATGTTACCATGCTGTTTTAGTGTTATTTTATTCGGTATGTTATGCTAGGCTTTAGTGTTGTAAATCTTGCTGCTCTGTTTTTTTTATCTTTTTTGTGTTATTTTTGTGTTTTAATTTCAAATTCCGCATCTGAAACATACATTTACTGACCCGTGTTTCTTTAAGACATCTACAAAACTTTATTTAGTTATGCTGCTTCGAAAACTGAGTTCATAGACCTTAAGAACAATTAAAAAATCTTTCTTAACTCTTTGGCCCATTTTTGGCCCAAAATTTTATCCATACACAAACAGCACACTGAGCATGTGCAGTAAATATCTAACTCATAACCCTCAGGACATCCTCTCCATTTTTTGTTTGTTTTGGCATCATGTCTTGATGTTGGTTGTAGTGAATTAGGATAATAACCCCTTAAAGTTCATAAAGGTTGCACGAGTTCAGCGTTTCGATATTAGTATTTATAAAATAGAGAAAAAAGAAAAACAACACAAACTCATAAACTCTCGCCCCTCCCTTCATTTTCTTCCTCTCTCTCTTCCTCTAAAAGTGTGCAGTCGTGCGTCAGAGTGTACAGGTGAGGTGAGAGACTGAGCCAAAGTGTGATTAAGTGTGTGTGAGGGGGAGTGGAGCCAGCTGGTGCAGACAGAATGTTCAGGAGGAAGAGGAGTGTGTCTTTTGGGGGACTTGGCTGGTATGTTTAGTTTTCTGGCCTTAATAAAGTAAAGTGGCAGCAGAGTTTAATCTCGATCAGATTTGTGTTTGATATGTAAATGATTGACTCACTGATGTAGTGAATTAAAGCTGGATGGAGGAACTCGAGTCTGTTGAGTGTAAAGAGATTTTCCTGAAATCGTTTAGTGGATGGCTTTTAATTTTAAGATAGAATATTAGCTTTATATTTAATGGTATTTCTTTAATATTTTAAAAATATTTTTGGACGACAGCTGTAATAAAACAAAAATAAAATGAATCACATAGGCTCTTAGAATGCTCAAATTTATATATTTTATAATATACACGCATATATCTATTTTAATTTTTAATAATTCACATTTTATTGTTAAAAACAACGAATTATCATAATTTTATACTTAATGTGTACTGACCAGTGGGTGTATTAAATTACAGTAAAGTATTTATTCTATTCTATTCAGTTTAATTATATTAAATTCAATTATTTGATTCAAATCGATTCAAATTCAATTATTATTGGTGAATAATAATCCACTGTAGGGTCCCTTATGCATTGCTTTAACCCTAGGTTACTTTTCAGGTTGAGAGAGTCTTTCTTTGTTAATGTTTTAGATCATGTTTGTTTATGTTGTCTGTGTTGTGTCACGTGCGTCCACCTTTCCTGTCATTGGTTGATTGTTCCCCTTATTGTGTTCAGGTGTTTCTTGTTTAGGTTTTTGTTTTCATTAGGTTGTTTATTTATACCCCTGTTTTTCAGTTCAGTTCAGTTCAGTTCAGTCTTGGTCTTGCTTTATCCCTTGTCATGGTTGGTGTTTATGTTACGGTTCATGTTCATGTTCCAGTCATGTCAGATCAGGTTCTGTTGATTTAGTTGTATGTTTTTGTGAACTCGATTCCAGTTGTCCTGTCTCTTTTTTCTCTCCTCTGTTGGCTGGTTAAGTGAATGACGTGCTTCACACCTGTAACACTTTGTGGCGATAATGCACCAAGTTGGTATGCACCAATAATATAAGAGAAGAAGAGGGCATGCCAATGCACTTGGAGTCAGGGATGAAAGTTAAAGGTTCTATCTATTCAATCACAGAATTAGGACAGGATGGGATTTCCCCCCAGTATTTCACAGGATTGGGACGAGATGGGACGAGATGGGATTTTTCCCCAAGGTTTTTACAGAATTGGGACAGGATGGGATTTCCCCCCAGTATTTCACAGGATTGGGACGAGATGGGATTTTCCCCTAGTTTTTCACAGGATTGGGACGAGATGGGATTTTTCCCCAAGGTTTTTACAGAATTGGGATGGGATGCGATTTTCCCCCAGTTTTTCACAGGAATCTGACGGGATGGGATTTCCCCCCAGTTTTTCATAAGATTCTGACGGGATGGGATTTCCCCCCAGTTTTTCATAAGATTGGGACGAGATGGGATTTTTCCCAAAGGTTTTTCACAGGATTCTGACGGGATGGGATTTCCCCCCAGTTTTTCACGGGATTGGGACGAGATGGGATTTTTCCCACAGTTTTTTTACAAAATTGGTATGGGATGGGATTTTCCCCCAGTTTTTCATAAGATTCTGACGGGATGGGATTTCCCCCCAGTTTTTCATAAGATTCTGACGGGATGGGATTTCCCCCCAGTTTTTTTCATAAGATTAGGACGGGATGGGATTTTCCCACAATTTTTCACATGATTGGGACGGGATGGGATTTTCACCAATTTTTCACAAGGTTTGGGGCGGGATGGGATTTCCCCCCCAGTATTTCACAAGGTTTGGGGCGGGATGGGATTTCCTCCCCAGTATTTCACAAGATTGGGATGGGATAGGATTTTCTCCAGTTTTTCACAGGATTGGGATGGGATCTTCCCCCAGTTTTTCACAGGATTGGGATGGGATTTTTCCCCAGTTTTCTTACAGGCTTGGAATGGGACGGGACGTTTTTTTGGGAGTGAAATGGAAGTGGTTTGAAAATCCTGTGTCACCCTCTACTTGGGAGAAACTATTGTTATCGGTTCTAATGGTTAATTTAACCTTACCTAACAGCAAGCATAAGATATTTCCTGATGGAAACACTGAAATATTTATATGTGACCTTTATGCACTTTATTTCCTGTCAATTTGCATATCGTACAGCAAGGTGGAGCTTCTTTCCGGGTTAAACTCAACGATCCTGTAGAATACATACGTATTAATTTTTTTTATTTCTATAATTTTAGAGATTATATGTAAAGAAACTGGAATTGCCTTAGAGTCGATTTCCGGCAAATTGTATTCTTTATTGATTCATAAATGTTTTTCTTGTAACCCAGCATCAGAGACGTCCAGCTTTGCAGATTCCGTCTGCTATTATTCGAACACGGTTTCGCTTTATTTACTGTATCTATTGAGACGAGCGAAGCAGGAAATTGAACAAGCTGTGCTGTGGTTTTAGTAGTCCCTGTCACTGGTGGAGTGTGTACTCGCTGGTTATTTGCTAATCAAAAAGACAGATCTTATCTCTTTATTTCTTTCTCTCTCTCTCTTTCTCTCTCACACACACACAAACACAAATGGCTTAGTAGTGATGAATGATAGATGAGGTAACAGGATCCAGGGAGTTTATGAAAAAAAAACACATTAGAGATAGACGTATCTAAATCGCTGCGATTCTAAAGTGCACACTACGCTCCTGGCAATACTCGGCTATTTAAAGTAAAATCTAGGAGCCACTCACACACACAGACACGCACAAAAACACACACACAGACATACAAAAACATTGTTGCAAAAAAAAGAGCTCTCACAGCACAACACACCATTAAAGATGTCTTCTGAACATATAAGTGCGTTACAATGGATGTTCCACAAACAAAAATGTAGCTATAAATAGATAAAAACTTCTATATTAAAGCTTCAATAAGTGATTTTCTTCAGAAACATCTTTTGTTCTGCTGGTTAAGAATCTCTTCATATCCTGCAGTCACTTGATTTATTGTTATTAAATGTATTTATATATTCTGTGAAAGACGCAGGACCAAAAAATGTTCGTCCAATCAAACTGTTCGGTCAGAATATTACGATAGGCTTTTCTACCTATATTTGTTTGTATAACTCTGTAACCTTGTTTACGCAGACAGGATACGCCATCGGCGTGTTCAAATACTGAGATCCACACAGAGTAAAAACTCGGATTAATATTGCTGGAGTCGACTACAGCAGTCAAGTTTTGTACTTGTCAGATATATTGTTCACTTCTCAATTTGTCTCACACTAACACAGACTAGCCAACTGTCCACTCCTTACTTCACACTGTCTCACACTCACATACCACACACACACACACACACTTACTGGCCAACTGGCAGATTATCACTTCTCATTCTCTCTCTCTCTCTCTCTCTCTCTCTCTCTCACACACACACACACACATTGTTCACACAATTATTGTCCACTACTCACTTATTGTTCACTCTCCTCACTTTGCACTGTATTACAGACCACACATACACAAACACACACACACACAGGTGTCCAACCCTTACTTCTTACCTTACTCTCCTCGTCTTCTATTCATCCTGATGCAGAAATTGATTTTTGTTAAGTGTGAAATGTTGAATTTCATGTTTAGTTTATTGTTTTAAGTCTTTTTTGTGTTTTATGTTCACAATCTACATCTTGTAAGATCGTGTAAGATCTACATCTGTCTAAACCTTTCATTCCTGGTATGGACCTTGCATGCAGCAGAAGTTTTAATGCTGAATGCATTTGCTTTGATGTGGGTGAAAACAGGGCGTGATGTTCTGTCAGTGATGAGGGCATTTGATGAAGACATTTTTTTTCCCCAAAATGTGTTTATAACACCTCCATTTGAGTCTTCAGCACAGCTCATAGCCAGATGGTTTTAGCCTAAAGATTAAAATCCTGTCTTATGTAACATTATTAAAATCTACTTTTAGTTACAAAAACTGCTAAAAATGGCATAAAAACTACATAAATAAAAGATATTACAGTATTGCAGTGTAGTGTTTTTGTCCTGTATGTATTTATACCTAATGCCAAGTTCACACTGCATGATTTTAGCCCTGATTTTTACTCACTGACAGAAATCATAGACAAATCAGAGGCAAATCGGTGCTTGTTCACCCGTCTGACAATCACGTAGGGTGAATTATCAAAGACTTTGACGACGACGCCTATGATACGCTAAATATGACGTCAAATATCTGGACCTGTTGACGATTCAAAATCCTGCTGTGTGAAATAAGTTTTGACTCAAAAATACATCGATATTAACTTTCAGCCAATGAGAAAGTGAGATACGAGGCAGCAGGAAGTTCAGGAAGGAGTTTCTGAGTCTGAACAATTTCTCTGTATTTTCTTGTTCTAGGTTTGACAAGCCCAGTGTGGCAGCCCTGAAAGCCAGGTGAGTCAAAACTACATAGAAGTTATAGTGTGTGTTTGTGGAGTTCATGAAGGTTCTGGTTGTGCTTCAGTGATTCATTCGAATTCCGGAATCTGATTCTAAATCTGAATCTATATATTTTCAGGAGTGTGTAAGTGTGTGCGATTGTGTGTGTGTGTGTGTGACTTCTAGCCAACGAATTTATGTTCTGAAAACATTTTTTAAATGTTCTAGTTTGGTTTTGGGAAATTGGTTTCAAAAACATGAAAATGTCCAGTTGTCTTAACGTTGGGACAACGTTATTTTGCGTTGCTGGATGTTTCTGTATTTGTGTCGTGTTTCCGTATTTGTGCTTGTGTTGTAAGAATTTGCAGAACACTTTTTATTTATTTGCACATGTTTTTTTTTCATTCGTCCACTGTATTAACAGGAAGCAATCAGAGCTCAATTTGTAAATTGAATGTCCCTACAAAAATAGACGGTCGTATTGATTCTAATGATCCAAAAGAAACATTAATGAATTCAGACAGTGAATCATAAACAATCATTAATGAATAATTAAATGTAAAATGTTCTGAAATGGTGAACCTGTAGAACCGCAATCAGAGCAACATTCTTACAATAAAACAGGGTTCATGATTATTTCATTAAATCACAACCTTTTGAAATTTAACATTCTGTCTCAAAATGAATTGTGGCGGGTTTGGTCGACACACACTGATGACATCAGATGGTTGTGATTGGTTGATTAAAATGGTGATCCAGGATTAACAAAGGATGTTAATAATCCAGGATCACACTTGGCAAAATCACCTTCACCTAAGAGACATGACAGGGACATTCCATGGAAACTGGGTTAAAATCAAACCAATTCGAAGTCTGGAAGTCAGTGGAAACTTTGGAAGCTTGAGAATGAGGAGACGTTTAAACTAGCTAGAATGAGTGAGAGGCTTACATTTACATTTACATTTACATTTGCAGCATTTGGCAGACGCTCTTATCCAGAGCGACATACAATATTCCTTGTTATACAACTGAGCAATTGGGGGTTAAGGGCCTTGCTCAGGGGGCCAGCAGTGATGGAACCCGGGTCCTCAAGTTAATAGTCCAACAACTTAACCACTGCGCTACCACTTCCCCGTGGGAAGTTGTGTGTGATTAGGAAATAGGAGTCAGGTGCACGTGATCAGGTAATTCGGGGGGAAAGTTAAAGATGAGTCTGGCATTATTTATTAAATTCATTCATTAATTCATCTTCTATACCCGCTTATTCCCTAATTCGGGGTCACAGGGATCTGCTGGAGTTTATCCCAGCTGTCTCTGAAAGGTCGAAAGGCAGGAGGGGGGACACCCTGGACAGGTCGCCAGTCTATCACAGGGCCACACACACACACTCACACATACTCCTATTGGCAATAAAGAATCGCTATTCAATCTAACATACATGTTTTTGGACTGTGGGAGGAAACCAGAGACCCCGGGGTAAAACCCATGCAAGCACAGACTGCCAAAAATATTTTTGCTTAATATATGGGTGTGGGAGCGCACGATGGTCACAAGAGGGTGTAAAATAATTGTAAATGTAAATGTAAAATAATTGTTGGAAAGTTGATTTAATGTAATATTGAAATTGAAGATGGCTGAAAATATCTAAACACGTGACACGTCATATTACTGCCTTTTTTTTTCTTTGTCATCTCAGCTTTCATAATGAGAGAAGATGAAGATGATGAACAGAGAGATAAACATCAAAGCGGGCTCATCCGAATGGGCCCAGGTGTTTCACGGGCTTTTGTTAGTTGATCCTTGCTTCCTTTTAAAAAAAAACTCAATTTGTTGACATGCATCATACACACTGCATCAGATTCAATACATGTTTATAATGTAGCCTTAATGCGTGAATTTACACTACAATAGACTCATGTTAATCAGAATTCATGGAAATCAGACTACAAGTGGGCGTGTGTGTGTGTGTGTGTGTGTGTGTGTGTGCGTAACCAGACTGTTCTTATCGAAGATCTGATGCCCTTTGATTGACACTACAAAGCGAGTCGTCTGTTTTTAACCTGCTGCAGCATTCAGAGATACAGAATAATCAAGTGTGAGTGTTTGTGTGTGAGTGTGTGTGAGTGAGTGTGTGTGTGTGTGTGTGTGTGTGTTTGTGGCTGTTTATACCAGGGCTTTTGTCTATGCAATAAAGATAAGTGCTGTGTGAATTATTAAAAAGTGTGTGTGTGAGATAGAGAGAAAGAGAGAGAGAGAATGGGGTGTGTGTGTGTGTGTGTGTGTCATCAGCGCAAACCCAGATGATCTGTGTTTCTTGTTGTTGCACTTTACACTCTTTGCTAAAGAGCTACAGATGCCTCGCAAAATCTGGTGAGTAATTGCGATCAGACGATGTGATGTGACCGTGATGCTGGAAACGTGAGGGCGGTTATGCTGATTCTGTGTGTGTGTGTGTGTGTGTGTGTTCTCACTAGTTTGCTTAAGACATGCATGCTTTTCTTGTCTTATTTAAGGAATAAAAAAGCTTTCAGGAAAAATTGCTTTGAGGTTTAAAGATTGATGAAAGAGAATATATTGTATGAAAAAGAAAATATTGTAATAATGTTGTTATAATGTGGTAATAATGTTATTCAGCCACTCGTTATATTTATTAGTTTAAATAATGTTCTACATATCATTTACATGTGTTTTGTATTTTTTTTATCTTGAACTACACAAGGAAAATTTTTTGAGTATATATCTGATATTGCGAGCAGCTGTGAGTGAGTGGGTGTGGCTTAAAGTCTATCGATGGCAATGTGGGCGTGTCTGTGTCCATATATGGACATGTTTAAATTCACGCTTCAATCTTCTACGATTGTTACAAAAACAAGTTAATTATGTGTGTTTATTTATTGATTGACCTTGTGTAAAAATATATAAAAAATAGTTATGCATAAATACATTTTAAAAAGAAATCTTGCATAAAAAACTATTTGTTGCAAACATGGAGCTTGCATAACTAACCTGATAAGAAGTTATATTTATAAATGTTTTATACTTATTGAGGTTACGTTCATAGTTACGTTTAGTCCCAAATGTACTAGAACTGATGTATAACCCGACAAACGGCCATATTAGGTAAAAATACATTCTGCTATTTAGGTTAATAGACAATAAGACCCCATTTTGGACTTCCTTTTATAAATTTCACAGCATTTCCTGTTGAAATAATTGAAAGCGAAGCATTATGTGGGCTGTAGATGACACCTAAATAAAGCTTCTCTTTCTAAAGCTGTGCATGCTGTCATATGCAATCACGTCACGTGAGCTGCGGTATAATTATCTCCTGCCATGGGCACCTATTAACTGGAGACAAATGACAGGCATGGCATGTTTTAAATGACTGTGTTATTAACTGACTTTGTAAGGGCATTGTGCTTCATAAAGCCCAGTTCATTGTTTGGAAAAATCGTTAAGACGTAAAGTTTAGTTCCGAAAATCATTTCACCGTTTCACTTTTAGACCCTGAGTCCCAGATCGTCTAAACCAGTGGTTCTCAACCCCCAAGTCAAGTTGATACCCCTTAAAGCCCTCACACACTGCTTCCCACATCCCATGCAAACAAACTGGATCTTCTTTGTCTCAATTTATTATGACAGTATTTTTATTATTAGAATAAAATAATAAAAAGGATAGCATAAAAATATGGAACAAATATTTTAAAATATTCATTGTATTAAATTTGTAAGCAAATTATTGAGAGCGCTGTGCCGGTTAATTTGCTGCTATTTTTTATTTTTATTTTTATAGATGATAATAAAGCAAAAGGTAATAATGCCATATGAAAGAAAACCCATGTTATATTGGCACAATTTTTCAGTTTTGCCGTTAAAGTTTTGGGAAAACCTTCACGAATTTCCACACAAAACTACTTAACGCACCTGCTTCTTTAGCTCCCATCATTATTGTTCAAAAGCCCCATTTAGCACCAGTGGATTTCCAACACCCTCTGTCATTATATGAAGACCCATTAGGGGGCGCTACAGCTCTATTTTAGTTGGTTATTAGTTGGTACAGTACGTGACATAAAGCCATATTAAAATGATATTTATTGAAGAACATGCCCTATAGGCGTTTCTTATGATCGAACATGATGCAGCACAAAACCTGTTACATCATCATACAAACTCCATACATCCAGGTGCAACATCCTGACCAGAATTCTAAGTGTGTATCCGATATCGAGTGTAGAGGTGAGCGAAATACCGAATTCATCCAGTTATAAATATGATCCTTTATATGACTTAGGATTCAGGAATCCTTCTCTTTATTCACTGCTTGGTTATCTAGTTGCTAACAATCAGAAGTAAGTAGTAACGTGTTACAGTGACTAAGTTACATTAACTCGAGTAGATTTTCAAAAAAAAGAAATTACTTTTAAGAGTCGGCTTAACTGGCCTTACTTTCACTCCCACTCAAGTGAATTTTTAATTGCAAAAACTACTTTTATTTGCTTTTACTTTGCAAAGTCAATGACATTGAATAAATCTGGAGGTTTTTCAAGTTTTCTAGATTTTATTTACGAGAACTGAGTTAAGATGCTTCGTGTAACAACGTATATTCAGTCATAGATGTTAATTCACATCCACCAAACATAATGAGAAAGTCATCACAGATTTCTTTACTGTTCAAAGAATAAGGAAGAATTCATGTGCTGGCAACTTTGCCTATTTTAGTAGTTTTTTTTTTGAAGGTAATAAACCAAAAAAAAGAAATAAAATAAAATAAAAAATTAAACAAAAAACAACAAACAGAAACAATGGGAAAGACAGAGGGGGAAAAGAGACAGAGAGAGAGAGAGAGAGAAGGAGATAGAGAGACAGAGAGAGACTTTTGTTTTTTACTTTTTACACAAATGTATTAACATAAGTCACATATTATAAAAGGCAGTGAATAAATAAATAAATATGTTTTAAAAAAACGTCAATAAATTAGTTTAAATATAAGTGATGGTTACTTTAGCTCTGCTGTGAAGTTAAGTTTTCCATCTGCGAAACAGAGAGAGAGACAGACAGAAAAGATTATTTCTTTTTTACCTCCGCCCGTTTGTTCGTAGGTTCGTTATGAAATGTAGTTTTAATAATAGGTGTCCATCTTATGTATAATGAGATGTCCAATCTGGCGATAGGTTTCAGATGTCTGAAGTACGTATGCGAAACCTGATCGTTTTTAATGTGTGATGGTGATTCTGTAACTATGGACACTTTAACCTTACGTTACTTTAAAGTCTCACACATTTACGTCTTTTTTACACATACTGTTAGTTTTTTTAAATTTATTTTTATTTTTTTTTTCAGTTGTTGTAACTCACTACTTGAGTAATCTTATCATTCTAAACTTTATTACTCTCTTACTCAAATAACATTAATACTTTTAAAGTTATTTGAATAATTATTTTGAAAATTAGTTGTACTTGTAGTTAAGTAAAATTTTTAGCTACTTTACCCACCTCTGCTAACAACAGCATGAATAAATACAAAGTAAAATTTATACCAGTTAGTTAGGAGTTGTAGTTGTTAGCTGGTAACTGTAGAAACAAGTAGCTGACTGAGTTTAGAGACTCAAAAGAGCAAATACTTATTCATTTGACTCCTCTGATCTGTGGGATTCAGTGCATCCACTGGAGTCATAGCGCATAGTGAAACAGCTGGATTCGACCGAGACTGTGTGTATGTACAGTATGTGTGTGTGTGTGTGTGTGTTTGAAATCCACAAATCCAAGTTTTTGGTGGTTTCTTCCCTTTAGTGAAAAAACATGGCAAAAGCCATCATAATCCCTACTGACTCAAGTGACTCAAATGAATCCTGAGATTTGGATCTGTTTAATGATCCATTCAGAAGAATCAAAATCAGTCAATAGATTCAGATTTCTAATTGCAAATCCCCAGTGTGTGTGTGTGTGTGTGTGTGTGTGTGTGTGTGTGTGTGTGTGTGTGTGTAATTTAATGCATGTGGGAATGCAGTATTGCTTTTCATACTAGTTATACCTTTCCTGCATTGCAAATGTGTGTATGCAGTAGGTATGTTTCACTGTTTGTGTTGATGTGTGTGTTTGTTTTGGTTAGTTTTTGTTCTCACCCCAGAAGGAATACTAAAAAATAGCCAATTAGTGTTTTTGTTCCTCTTACTTTGTTCCTCCTCTCTCTCTTTCTCTCTCCTCTTCTCTCTCTCTCTCTCTCACACACACACACACACACACACACACAACCACGAAGCAACAGCCTATTAGTCATAGCAGACAAAGAGAAAAAACTTAAAAGGAGCAGCACAAACATCCATCTATATTCAGGAGCACATACGCAGACACCCACATACCATCTGCATCTAAATGGCCTTTGAGTTTGTCTCCAAGTGGACGTGGGAACTATCCAAGAAAAAAAATGTTTTCCCCTTACAGTTTAGAAAAAAAAACATTTTATATGTTATTTATGTTAAATAAAAAATTTTATATAACATATATTATACATATAACATATATACCATTACTATATCTATACCTATATATCTCTATCTATATCTATCTATCTATCTATCTATCTATCTATCTATCTATCTATCTATCTATCTATCTATCTATCTATCTATCTATATACCATTTTGCCATTATGGATCTTTGCACCATCCAACTATCTATCCATATTTACTCTGTATTTACTGTATCACACATCCATAACTATCTATTTTTACACTTCTGTATATTCCGTCCATATTTACTCTGTATTTACTGTATCCTACATCCATAGCTATCTATCCTTACACCTCCACTGTTGGGCCCTTTAGGAAGGCCCTTATCCCTCCCACGCTCAGTTGAATAAAAACAAGGAATAAATGTAAGTTGCTCAGACTAAAGGGCGTCTGCCAAATGCCAGAAATGTTAGTTATTTTGAACAAAACAGGAAATATTTATTATTGCTATTTATTATTAAGCAGTGGGATATGACCCACAAAACATTTTGTGACTATTTCGGCACTAAATAATATAATCTATGAACAGAACAAACCACTTTAGATTTCTAGGAGAAGCAGTTCCCTTTGTGCACCACTAGATGGAAACAGTGCCTTAAAATATGCCATTAAGTATCAAAATATGATGCATTTTCTGAAATCGTCCTCTAGAGGGGGCACTGGTACAAATCTCTCAGATTTTGTATCCGTGTGACTAAAACTTATTTCCTGTATAAATTTATTGCAAAATTAGGCAAAATAAACGTTTTGCTCAGTTAAGAATTGAAAGTAATTTTCAGTGCATGAGCAAAAACTTGTAACAGAGAGAGAAGTGAGATAAAGGGAGGAACTTACTTTTATTTTTCTTTAATTAACCTACTAATTTGATGCTCTTCTATAACATGCTTCTGTGAGTTTTGACTTACTTTAATAACTAGAATATTTTACCTGTGCAAATCTTGTCTTATAGAGTGTGAATCGATTCACATATGTTTAAAATACGAACTCCGATCCACTAAATGTGAAATTAGTCTAACTCAAACTTGAAGATTTACTGAGTCAAATACCAATTCACTGAATGACAAATAAGAAAAAACCTACCCACGAATCAAAGATTCACAGAGTCAATTACTGATCCACTCAGTGACAATAGACTGAATTTTAACTATGACTCAAAGATTCACAGAGTCTATTACTGATTTACTAAGTAACAAAAGAGTCAATTTTAACCATGACCCAAAGAATACTGATTCACTGAATGACAAAGGAGTGAATCTTACCCATGTCTCTACAGTTCACTGAGTCAAAGAGACTCAAAGATTTACTGAGTCGATTACTGAGCCACTGAGTAACAAAAGAGTGAATTTTAAACATAACTCAAAGATTCACTAAGGCAAATACTGATCCACTGAATGACTAAGGAGCGAATCTTACCCATGACTCAAAGATTCACTAAGTCAGTTACTGATTTATTTAGTAATGAAAGAGTGAATTTCAACAATAACTTGAAAAGATTCACTGAGTCAAATACTGATCCACTGAATGATAAAGGAGAGAATCTTACTCATGACTCACAGATTCACTTAGTCAATTACTGACTTACTAGGTAACAAAAGAATAAATTTCAACAATGACTTGAAAAGATTCACTGAGTCAGATCCCAAACCACTGAATGATAAAAGAGAAAATCTTACACATGACTCACAGATTCATTAACCATGAATTAAAGATTTACTGAGTCAAACACTAATTTACTTAATAAATAAAAAAAAAAATCTTACTCAGGACACAAAGGTTTACTGAGTCAAACACACATTAAATAAGAAAATAGTAAATTTCATTTATGACTTAAAGATTTAATAAGTCAAATGCTGATTCACTGAATAGAAAAAGAGTGAATCCTCCTCATGCCAAAAACAATTCACTAATTAAAACGCTAAAAGCAAAATAAATATCGAACATAACTCAAATTCAGTAAATTCACTTGACCAATCACTGATCCACAGAATAAAATTAACTTTACTTATGTCTTAAATGATTCATTAAATAAAACTTGAATGAACCTGACTCATGACTCAAATGATTTACCAAATCAAACATTAATAGATTGAATAAATGAGGACTGAATTACACTTATAGCTCAAGTATTATCCCGATTAACCTCTGACCCACTTAATAGGAAACATATTCAAATCACTAAAAAATAACTACTTAATTAAATTGATTCGATTATCAGGTATGAGTTGTCACTGATTCATAAAGCTTGGCCGTGACTCAATTAACTGATTTAAACTCTGTCCTGCTAAATGAGATGATTTTCTCATAGCAATGATGTTGTGTTAACTGAGACAGGTTTTATCCTAGTCTTGATTTTGAAGGATTTAAGGAATCTGTTTGGGGTGTGAATCAGATCAATAATGTTTTATGTTGCATTTAAGGATAGCAATAAATTTAAAGCACAGCCACTTGTTTCTCACTTCATAATGCTCAAAAAGACTAACCCTCTTGGTTGTTCCCTTTCAGGGGTCACCACGGCGAATCATCTGTCTCCACCTAACTCTTTGCCTTCTGCCTGGTAGCTTCATTTCTAACATCCTCCTACTAATATATTCACTATCCCTCCTCTGTACATGTCCAAACCACCTCAATCTGGCTTTCCTGACTTTCTCCCCAAAGCATCTAACATGAGCCGTCCCACTGATGAACTCATTCCTAATCCCGTCCAACCTAGTTACTCCCAAAAAAAAAAAACCTAAAAAAAAAAACCTGACCATATGTAAAAAACCCAAAAGAATTTAGCTGTGTAGTCACAGTGCACAATTACAGTCTTTATATTTGACCAGAGCAAAGTAAGCCTTGTACGATGCTAAGTAACATCTCACATGAGATTGAATCTCCAGTGACTCTTCAACAGCTATATTGCTGTAACTCCTATAGAAATGAACCAGCCTCTAGAGGAGCTTGTTAGTATGATATGAGTGCTCTTTGAGAATTGAAGTGTTGGTAACGAAAATCTTCCATTAAATCATACTCTATACGTTTGCTAAGGGCAGGTGTTATGCTGGCGAAGTAGGGTTGGTGCTTTATAGCTTCAGGGTCCTGGGTCTGATCTTATGTCCCACAACTCTAGGTTTGCTCCAGGTGCTTTGTTCGGAATCCAATGCAAATAATAAACATAAATAATTTTTTTTGTTCTTGAGATGATATCAGATATTAGGTAAAGTTACATTTTAAACCAAAATAAGACAAATCCCTTAAAATACAAACAACTTGCAGGATTCTAGTGAAAATCTAGTGTTAGGAATTTTACTGTGAAAAAGTAATTAATTTTAGTTAATAGTTACTTCTCATAAATAGTAACTAATTTAGTAAATAAATAACAGTTTCTTCTTCTACTTTCGGGTGTTCCCTTTTAGGGGTCACCACAGCAAATCATCTGTCTCCACCTATTCATTTACAGCATTTAGCAGACGCCCTTATCCAGAGCGACTTACATTTATCTCTTATACAACTGAGTGATTGGGGGTTAAGGGCCTTGCTCAGGGGCCCAGCAGTGGTGGCTTGGTGAAGCTGGGAATCGACCCCACAATCTTGGGGTTGGTAGTCCAACACCTTAACCATGAGCCACCACATCCCCTATTCGCTACGTCCTCTTCACTCACACCCACTAACTTCATGTCCTCGTTTATCTCATCCATATACCTCCTCTTTGGTCTTCCTCTTGACCTTCTGCCTGGTAGCTTCATTTATAACATCCTCCTACCAATATATTCACTATCCCTCCTCAGTACATGTCCAAACCACCTCAATCCTGACTTTCTCCCCAAAACATCTAACATGAGCTGTCCCCCTAATGTACTCGTTCCTACTCCTGTCCAACCTCATCACTTCTCAAAGAAAACCTCATCAAACCTCAATAAGGAAAAAAGTAGTTACTTATCCAGTTTGCAAAAGTTACCTTTGAACTAAAGTAGTTTTTAATGGTCTGTGAATATATACTAACTTAAACGAACTACATACTTAAGAGGTACTGTATGTGATTTTGGACATAGCTGTTATGAGTATAAACACCTGCATTACTCTGCCTCTGGTTGGCAAACGAGAGATATGTATTCTACCTAAATCTTGACCGCTTGTCAGGCTTAGACTCTGGGAATGTTTACCTAACTGCTAACATGAAGCAACACTTACAAATCACTATATAGTATCTAGTTGTTTTTCTGTTTTTGTTTTTGACCAATTCTGACCAATCAGAGAAAGGATAAAGATATTAAATACAAACTTTTTTTGACACTTATTTGCATCACATTGTTTAAAGGCTTAGCGTTTAGCAGGTTTGCTCTGCACCTCTAGGATTTAAGGTCAATTCTCATTTACATCCTGCACTTCTGAGGTCTCTTCTGGGTTCTCCAGTGTCCTCCAGACCAAAATACTTGTTATTGCAATCTCTGAATTCTTTGTCATGTGTAAGTTGGTGTTTATAGGTGTATTCATGCCCTGCGATAGATTAACACCCCATCCAAAGTGTCCATTGTGTCCCCTGTCTTGTGCCCCTAGTCCCATAGAATAGGTTTAGATTGATTGCTATGAAAAAGGATAATACATTTCTATGTTATGACTTGTATAAATTCTAAAATATCCAGTATTTCATAGCAATTTCAAGCAGGTTCATGTCTTTGTAAGTGGTTTAATCTCTCCTTAGTGAATGGAGCCTCCCGTGCAGCTGCCTGTCAGTCCTGCCAAATATTTACCCCATTTACCTCCCGAGTGACACGGCTCGCAATGACCTGATAGTGGCTCCATCTGTTAGCTGGATTTTAATGAGGCTTTCAAGGGCCCATAAAAGTCTGCCACTGCCCATGAATGAGGATGATGTTGTGAGTGTCCTCCTCATTCTTGGAAGAACAGTGAACCCCTGAGGGCTCGATCTCTGATCCGGAGATCTGCCAGCATGGGCTTTACTCTTTCAATCGGGCTTATTTGTGATGATTGATTTGATATTAGAGCCATCATGCTTGGTCCTTGGACTGGTCCTTGAGATGAAAGATTAGATTTACCGACACTGGAGGTGGCTGTAGTGATTGCTGCAATATAATATGCTGAAAATGTCACTCTATGACATTATACGACTTCAATCACAGTTGTAAGGATAAAATACAAGTGATGACGGTGGTGATTTTCACAGTGACAAAAAAATGACTGTATTTTTCATTGTGTAAATGGCCATTGGTGTCATGGTCTAAACACACCAATTCACAAAGTCGCAATTGGACATTTTGTCACATTTTATAACAATTTCTAGAATATAGCAATTATCAAGCCATACAATAGTCAAAAAATGATCATTTAATTGAAATAATCTTCAGAAACTATTATAACCTAATCTATGGATTAGTAAAAATTAACAATACCAATTAAATTAAAAAGAATTATATGAAGAAAATAAATGTTTCATTTAATTATTAGAATATATGCTAATAAACATGAACAGATCAGACTGTACAAACATGATTCCAATGTCACACTGTAGGATCTCAGTTGTCGTAATGTCAGACTGTGCGACAGTCAAAATGCTTAAAAAATGGACGCACATAAGAAGCATCGTCCCGAGTTTTACGTCATCAATCAAGTAACCTGCGTTCTCTCGCTAAATGATAGCTAGCAGCAAACAAACACAATTTGTGGCAGTAAATTTGCTCATGAGATAACTCAACATGTTGTTTTCATGCTGTTCTGTCTACTACACCTGTTTCCACATTTTCTTGAAGTGCTCTGAAGTTGTTGTGCTAATCAGGTTCTGCTCTTCTATTGGTTTTTGGTTTGATGGTTGTGGTAAGAGAAGTCACACTGCAGGGAAGCGTCTAAAAACTTGTGAAACTGCCTGAATTTCATCAAAAAAAAAAAAAATTGATGTCAAAATAGGCATAAAAGACAATAGATGTAAGTGTAGAATTATAGAAATCCTTTAGGATTTAAAAAAAATGTCCAGATTTGTCCAAAATCGCACGGTGGAAGGCCGACTGAAGTGTTTTTATGTCTTCTGTATTACTGACGATGTCACGGCAGACATTTTAAATCAATTTTGCATTAAATGCTTCATGTTAGTTTAAGGAATTCTTATTTGTAGTTCACATGGGATCTTGTTTCTGACTTTTCACAGCGAATCATATGCACTTGTGCACAGGTGTCTCCTCTATGAGCTTAACAATCCTTTTGTGAATGGATAATAAGCTTGTTCCCTCTCTTACTTTCTGTCTGTTCCTTTCTCTTTTTCTCTTTTGTTAATATTTGGTTCCAGCCTAGGCCGTTCTTTGTGTCGTCTTATGTAAGCTGCGTCTCAATTTACCCAACCTGTTATTTTTTTTTTTGCACATTTCCTCGTGTTCTTTTACACGGTTTGCAAATGGTTTTGTTTTGTGTGTGGTAAAAAACCCCAAACCAAATCAAATATACCTCTTTTTTTTAATTTTAATAATTTCCTCTTTGTATTGTTTGGTTGAATGGTTAAAATGGTTAAAATTTAATTTAGAAGGCTGTAGTCTATAACAACACACTAGCAATAGCAAGGTTAAACACATGTTTTGTTGAATAACAGCTTTTAGTCATGTGTAATCAGAGATTTTAAACTAACACCAAAGGCTTAAGTTGTACACTGTGTGATTTTTGGCCACAGTTGGCGACTGAGGGTAGGTAGGTACGCTCTGTCTTTCTCCTTTATCTCAGAGAGGCTGAACCACAGGTGCCGCTCACTAGCCATTACTGCTGCTATAGAACGTCCAACAACTCGAGACACAGTTCGATAGAAAATAAAATTAACTAAAACTTGACCTTTAAGGGGGCAGGGCAATAATTGTCAAATCAGTTATTAACGAATGAGGTATTTGAATTTTCATAAAACAAGTTAAACAAGCCATTTATAGACTTATATTACACTAGCTAGGTCATAGTGCACACATCTTAAGCTCTAGTGAGCAAGAACCGTGTCCATGAGTCCATGTTTTTAGTCTGCCTTATGATCAGATACGCATCAATCCTCCGGGAAAAACCTGGTTATACTTCAGCCTGGTCTGTTTGTTTAAAGGCTCTCTTGCTCCTGCTTCTGAGAAAAGCTGGAGGCTGGTTGCTGTTGGAAACACTACTTGTGTGTGTGTGTGTGTGTGTGTGTGTGTTAACAAATACACAGCACATTAGCTGATGTCCTTGAGCTCTGAGCCCTACAGCCAATAAGACACAGGTACAAAGCGAAAATTTGTTTAAATTTTTTTATCAAAGGAAAATGCCCAAATATTCAGACAAAGATCCTTATTTGTATATAAAAACAAAGAAAGAAATTAATTAAATTAAGTCTAGGCATTCATTGGGTGTAATTTTTTTAGATAATAAAGCAAGCAAATATAAAATAAATAGAATATAGAATAATATATAGATTCATGAAGAAAAAGGAAGACCTGACCTTTGGCAAACTTTCAGTTGTTATATTTCCATCCTATTTTTTTTTACCCTTATACACAGGTCAAGTCTGGTCACATGATCTACAGGTTTTGACCTCATTCACACACAAGCTGTACTGTCCTGAATTCATCATGTCGCGTTGTTCTGCATCCAGTGTAGGCAAATATCAATGATTTTAAGGAGCCTTTAGTGTTGCGTCTCGCCGCTCCGCTCATGTTTGGTGTAAACAAAACACTAGAACAGGGCGATAAGCCTGCATGTGAACTGATGCAGTATTATTAGGCTGATATTTTTATTTATACATACCATAGAGCAGTGATTTTAACCTAATAACAAATTTATTTGTTACAGAATCATTTTATTTCTTTTGTACGGGGAAACTTTTTACAATGACACTCATTAAGTTTAAATTTAAGCTTAAATTTCATTGTATTTTGTTGGCTTTTATTGTAAAATATTTCAAAGCCAATGCAATGAATAAATTAATAATATTTTGGTCATTTTAATCAGTTTTTTTATTTAACCAGGAAAAAAATCTGAAAGGAGGATAACGGCATGGTCTCCCTGCTATACTAATATAAAGTCCTTTCTCTGTGAATACATATTTTAGCTATATTATTTGTGCCCCCTTCACAAAATTGTTCTTGAGAAAATTTATTTTCTTCAAAATTTATGCCCCTGTCGACCGTAAATAAGTTACCCTGCCATGCAATTACACTGAGCTGTAATGAATTCTCCATCTTGTTTTGCGATAATTCATGCCCTTAGTGGCGTTTTGGCAGACCTTTGTGAGCGGTTAACCTAATAAATTGAAATAAACAACCGTAACACTAACATAAAGAGGTGCATCAAGAGTATGCTACTCGCGCGGGGCAAAAAAAACGGTTGTTTTTGTTAAGCACCTTGGTTCTGAGATCTTTGACCCAGTAACTGATGAAAAATTGTAAGAATCTAAGCATCTTTCCTACACTTTTATCTATTTTTTTTTGGTGTAGAAGGATGTCTGGGGTACAAGGTAGATATCTACCGTCCTGATTGCAGGCCAAAATTTCAGTTCAGCAGAAAGTCGGATCCTCTTTAAAATATAAGGATCACTTACAGACTTTCCTCCATGTTCTACGTTTTTTTTGGTCATCACAAACACACATTACAGATTATTTAAATAGCCGCGATATCAAAACACACTTTTTTTATAAAAAAATGCCCTTCAATTGTTTTATGACACCTGCTTATGTATTTGGATCGGATGCTGTAGATTCGATCTTTATCTTTTGGCCTTCTCACTGTGTAACAGCTAGTGAGAGGTGAAACAGCTCTCAGGCTGTACCCTGGCAACACACACACACACACCCTGACCATCACCGCCACTCTACCCAAACTGATTTATGAGGCAAATTAAATATATGACATTTGTAGCAGAAGAGGCAGAAAGGATGGCGGTGTTAGTGAAGGTGGGCCTGGATGCATCAGGGCAGAACAAAACAGGGTTATTCAATCTGGATGGTTGTGTTTTTCCCTGAAGAGACAGAAAGAAAACGATGATCTAAAAGCAGAAATTGTTTGAATAGGCTCTGCACAATGAATATATTATTATTCAGATATTGTGGAGCGATTATACATTCGGTTCCAGGCATACGGGCCTGTGATGATCATCTCTCTCTCTCTCTCTGCAGTTTTGAAAGGTCAGTCAGGCAAATTAGCACACTGCATTTAGATGAGAACGGTAAGTAGCGGGACACTGCTGAGAAGACGTCTGGTGTTTGAAAACAGCAGCACTGTGTTTATGGTTTAAGCTGTTAACATTTAAGGCAATCGGTAGACGTCCTTGTTTTTTTATCCAAATGAACAGTTGAGGGTTAAGAGCTTTGCTTAAGGGCCCAGCTGTGACATATTGATAGTGCTGAACCTATGATATTCAGACCATTTAAGGTGTTTGGTAGATGTCCTTTCCCAAAGTGACTTCCATTTATCTTACTGGTTTTTTTTTTATCCAAATGAACAGTTGAGGGTTAAGGGCTTTGCTCAAGGGCCCAGCTGTGACAGATTGGTAGTGCTAAGACCATGATCTTCTGACCAATCAGCGGTCTAACATCTTAATCACTAAACCCATCGAACCGTTAACACTGATCCAATTTTCAGAATCCAATTTGTTTTTCAGATTTCCGTTTTTGACACGTCACACTAGTTTAGTTGTTTTCTGATGCCTTTTATATTTAGACACCTTTATTCAGAGTAACTTACGTTAATCTGTCTCCTTTTTTATCCATGTGAGGAGTTAAGTTCAAGGGCCTTGCTCCGGGGCCCAGCAGATCCAGCTTCGTGGTTCTGGGAATTGAACCCTTTCCAACACCTTAATCATTGAGCTACCACTTTTCCACAGAGTTCTGTATAAAATTGATGAAAAGTATAGGTGTGCAAATGTTTGTGCCCTTTGTTGGATGCCGGGTGGGAATGTAGAGGTATTATGACACTGTAATAACACAGTTGTTACATAACACAGCATTGTGTAAAACTGTGTGCACCCCATTGGATTATGGATGGATTATTGTTCTATATGAATGTATTCTGATACTGTAAAGTTCAGCTGTTTACTAAAGTTTGTACCCTCTATTATGTTTAGGAATATTTCTGTATTTATTGATGTATTTGACTTTTTCAGTCACAAATTAAGCTGACAATCCTTTTTTGCTTGGCATTAAAATCTCAACCAGGTTTAAACTCATAAACAATTTGTTGTGAGCACTTTAACGGAAATCAGATAAATCTTAAAATAACTGAAAGCTAAAATTTTTCCAGAGAGCTGAAGAAGAAGAAGAATAAAAATGTGGAAAGTGTTTATAGAGGCCAATGAAGAATATTATTAGAAATGGCAGAATATACACACACAAACCCTATAAAAACAGAGAATAGAATAGAATAGAATAGAATAGAATAGAATAGAATAGAATAGAATAGAATAGACCCGGGTTTGATTATGACTCGTTTCCGGTCTCACCTCTCTCTTTATCCTTCCTATTTCATCCCACTGTCCTAAAATGCCCCCAAATATATTTAATAAATAAAAGAATATAATAAAATAGGCAAAAAAAACCCACAAAAAAGTGAGATTCAGAGAGTTTTATATATTTATATCAACACACATTTGTACTTTTTTAAAGAAATTTCTTAATGATGATTCTCTTGGCACTTTTATTTTAAAGTATGGGTGTGCAAACTTTTGTCATTACCTGCATGTCAAAGCAGATACTTTAAGATGGAGTCACTCCAGTTTAATAATAGACACAAACAGGAGTGTGACCTGAGGTACAACGCCGGAATTAGCTGACAAAAATGATTTGTAGGATAATATCGCTTTAGTTCTATGTTAAGAAAGACATAAACCAGCTCATGTCATGCTGCGATAGGAAAATAATAAACAACAGGGTGGTGTGATTAAGCTGAGATACTCTTAACATTCTAAAGTGTATTTATTTTTAAAATAAATCTTAACGTGTTATTTTTCTTATAGCTAACGACCGCCTTTTTTTTTTCTCAATGACTTTTTTCTATTATAATTTTCAATTAAAGTTGCAAAAAGCAGGGTTCCAATGCGTCCTGGAAAACCTGGAAATTCTAAAACAAACTTTCCAGTCTAAGAAAAAAAAGGACAAAAATGAGAAAAAAACATAAAATTACATAAAAATTTAAAATAAATCAATACTTTTGCCTAAATTATGCTAACAAATACAGTGACATTATTTTATGAAGATGGATTAGTGGATCGGTTATACGATAAGACTTTACTGACATCAATTTTATAACAAATTGGGTCCATAGAGGAAGTGAAAGCTCGTTTTGGTGTTGGACTGCTGTTTGGAAGATTTCGGCTTCCAGCAACACCAATCTGCCACTGCTGGGCCCCTGAACGAGGCCCTTAACCCTCAACTGCTTTGTTGGATAATAAAATAAGTAATTTACAGCATTTGGCAGACGCCCTTATCCAAAGTGACTTACATTTATCTCTTATATATAACTGAGCAGTTGGGGGTTAAGGGCTTTGCTTAGGGACCCAACAGTGGTGGCTTGGTGGAGCTGGGAATCGAACTCACAATCTTCGGGTTGGTAGTAATAAATAGTTCTGTCATGTGATGGATTGTGCTGAATTACCAACCCGAAGAATGTGGGTTTGATCCCCAGCTCCACCAAGCCACCACTGCTGGGCCCCTGAGCAAGGCCCTTAACCCCCCAATTGCTCACTTGTATAAAAGAGATAAATGTAAGTCGCTCTGGATTTTATTTTTTTTCTGAGAAACCAGTCCGGTAAACATTTTATAGATACAGCAGAATTAGCTTTACTACCTATTTACTTTCTCTGTGACGCTTCAATTAACAAGTGCCATGCTAAAGGCTAACTCTATAATAATCATTAACTAGCGTTTTTTTTAAGCTGATCAGCACAGGTGGTCTTGTTACAGTCCTGAACGTGACTGATTTGTGCTGCCAGTGTCCAGACAGGGTCTGTCATCCCGTCGGCCCTCATCGCACAAAAACTGCCGCATGATGGATGATCCTGTCAGCATGATCACAGTAGCTGCAACGATTTTTCTCCTGCAGCTGAATTAAATGGTCGTTTTAAAGCAGTAAAGTGGCAGAATCTGGGTTAGCGCTTTCGCATTCAGCGCAGAACAGGAACGAGAACGGGACGCTCCTTCGAGGGGTAGTCGTGTGTATCACAGGTTGCAGCTGTGACTTTATCCCTTTTGCTTATAACCAGTTACAGGATGTTTTTTTTTTCTGATACAGCTTAATTTATTAAATACAATAACACAATCACAGCCCAAATTAAAAAACCCACATGTTAAGATTTAGCTTTATTTGTGTCTGTGGTAGAGCAGTGTTTAAGATGTAAAACGCTAACTGGGAGGTCGTGGGTTCGGTTCCCAGCACAACCAAGCTACCACCACTGAACAAGACCCTTAACCCCCAATTGCGCAAATGTAGGTCACTCTGGATAAGGGCGTCTGCTAAATGTAAATTAAGCAAAAGCTTATTTTTCGTAGATCATAAATCAAGACTCGTGCCTAAAATTATGCTAACAAATACATAAAGTGACATTATTTTTATTGCATGTAATAATTAAAAAATAAAGCATAAAGTATAGTTTAGTGGATCGGTTATATGATAAGACTTTACTGACATCAATTTTACAACAAATTATATCCATTGAGGAAGTGGAAGCTCAGCGGTTTCGGTGTTGGACTGCTAATCGGAAGATTTTATTTCCCAGCAACACCAAGTTGCCACTGCTATAGGTTTTTTTCTGTCATGTGATCTGTATAATATTACCATGTTCTAGGGGCAGTTTCAGCCCCCTGTCTGTCATTTTATTCCCTAAAACTGTCAAACTACCAAAATTAATTGAAAGTCTAATGTTCGATAAATTTAAAATAACTAAGAGGTTTTTTCCTCCTGCAATAGCATGTGCCTTATGTCAGCCAGAGGAGACAAAGTCAAGAAAATGACTTATCTGAAATGTCTCTCAATGCATTCAGTGTGTACAGTGTCCACAGAAATATACCATCTCAAATTAAGGTTAACCAAATGTGGATCCAGGACGTGCAGACAAAATCTAAGATAACGTAGCAAACTAACCACCAATTCGGAACTCGTAATTGTTTGGTAACGCTGGGATTAAACCTTATAACCTTCTAATAAGTAGATCACTAACTTTTTAAGCTAGCACGTTACTTTAAAATTTATAGAAACACCTCCTGTCAAATCAGAATCCAGAATTAAACAGAATATTAGTATAAAAAATATACCAATTCCTAAAGAATGATAGTTCCATGTAGAGATTGATGATAGTTCCAGGATTATTCAGCCTAACCCTAACCCTAACCTTAGTCAGATCAGTCCTACGTTATCTTATTGCTAATAAGTAAATAAATAAATACAACCTAAAAATAACACCATTGAGTTATTTTGAGTAGTTGATTACCTAGTAAATGTAAAAAGGAGTGAATAACTGAGTTGTTTAGGAAACTTTCTGCATAGACAGAAACATACGAGACTCACAGGTACTAATTAAACTAATTTATTTGAATCACATGATTCAGAGGATCCGTCTGACTCGTAGCGCAGAGCGAAACACTCTGATCCGAAGGAATCAGCATGTGACTTTCATGAGTCCAAGGATTCTGTGAATTCTAAGGATTTGTCAAGTGCCCTCTAGTGGAACAAATAGCAAAAGCGTATCTGCGTAAAGCCTGAAAACTGAAGATGTTTCAAATAAATAAAATTTCCTTACAATAAAATAAACCAAGTCTTAAAGGAAAAAAATATCAAAAATCTAAATAAAGAAGGACAGCGTGATGGAATTTTGACTACATTCAGATTAATAAACATAAAAAAATAAAGGAATAACTTCTTCACACATCTGTGACCATGTGAAAAACAAACTTCACAAGTAGATAAATTCTTGACATTTTTTCCAACAATTTTGCTCCTGCTTTTCTGACCTCCGGTGTCTACGCAACGTACCAGTGCAAAAAAACAATGTGAAGTTAATAAGTATAGTAGATGTTCATGTCCTTATAGAGTGATAAGCACATGGAGGTCAGACAGAGTAATGAAAGAGTGTGAAAGGTGTAATGACAGCTGAGTCCTGGCTCCGGGGTTGAGTGTGTTAGGATCCCTGTGGTGGGATATTACCATGGAGTCTAACACTCCAAAATCTTGCTACTAATGAGCCAGGGAGATTAAGAGGAAATAGAGAGAGAGAGAGAGATACAGAAATACAGAGAGAGAGAGAGAGAGAGAGAGAGAGAGAGAAAAATAGAGAGAGAGAGAGAGAGAGATACAGAGACAGAGAGATACAGAGACAAAGATACACGAGCAAGAGAAACAGAGAAAGAGATACAGAGAGAGAGAGAGAGAGAGTGATGAGAAAGAGAGAAAAAAGAGCTAAGAGAGAGAGAGAGAGAGAGAGAGAGAGACATAGAAATACAGAGAGAGAGATAGAGAGAAAGAAAAATAGAGTGAGAGAGAGAGAGAGATACAGAGACAGAAAGATACAGAGACAAAGATACACAGAGCGAGAGAAACAGAGAAAGAGAAACAGAGAGAGAGAGAGAGAGAGAGAGAGAAAGAGAGAAAAAGAGCTACAGAGAGAGAGAGAGAGATACAAATAGAGATACAGAGAGATACAAAGAAAGGGATATAGACTTCTTTTGACTTTTTTTTGCGAGAGATACAGAGAGAGAGAGAGAGACAGACATACAACAGAGAGACAGACATACAGAGAGGGGAAAGAGAGTAATGATAATATTGTAGTGTAATGATAATATTATTATATAATAATAAAAAAAATAGGGATAAACTATTCAACATGAAAATTTATTAGCGTTGATGAGTCATACAAATGTCGTGATTTATCGGATACAATCAGCTAGTGCAGCAATGCAACATTTGGCCAGTGTTGGACAACATTTGGTTTAGCCCCATGTCGTATTAAAGGATAATCATGCCTGTATTCGGAATTTAATTTATTTAATCCTGGTTTCATTTTTTTCAGTAAACATCTGACGGATTAAAAACTAACTCTGCTGCTCTAAAAAACTGAGACAAGGATTAAAACCAAGATAAAAAATAGAAAACATAACAAACAGTCTGGAAGAAAAGACATAACAGGGTTTAAATAAAAAAAAACAACAACAACTAATTAGAAGGAAAAAAACCCCCAAAAAACTACTACTCAAGATATGTAGCATACAGGAAGCGACAAATGATAAGACATGTAGGTGGAGACATGGGTAGGAATACAGACCGACAGCAGAAGGTCTGGCCTTTAGCTTTTATTGGCCAAGATAGAGTCTGATTGACATGTTGACAAGAGCAGCCAATCATAGTTTGTTTTGTTTAGCATCATGTTTATGGGTGTGATAATGTAAATTTGTTGCAGTAATAGTGTCTAAAAAGGTGTGTTTACAGAAATAATATCGACTGAAAACGACACAAATTTTTGGGTAAATCTAAATTTCCTCTAGTGCTGGAAGTTTATTGACAAAAATACCCAGAAAGCTGGTAAAATCCATCCAATCAGAGTGACTTTCAAGCATTTTGCTTTTCTGTGCCAAATGCATCAGACTTTCATTTAAAGGTTCGGGGGCGTGGCATCGGAGGCTAAGACAAGGGTGGAGATACATTTTTAAGTGATGTTCTGGAAGTCCCGAAAATTTAAATTCTAGTAGGAACTATAAAATTACACCTTGTTGTTACGCAAATAACCCATAAAATTCAACTTCATGCATGTGCACCATGTAATCAATTCACGGATGTTCAAACCAGGAAGTGAAATTAATACATACCAACATGTTGCTGTGCTCTATATATTCTAGCTTTGTCCATTAATGTTGTAGAGGTCACACTGAGCCGATTATTATTATTATTATGTGTTCAGGCTCTTATATGTACTCTTACTCCCTGTATTTAATCCATATAGAGCCTCTTTCAATACGTAGATCTGCGTGACTTGAGTACTACTTATGTGAATTGGGTTCTTGACCAGCTGAGCGTGAGTGTGTGTGTGTGGGGCAGGGTGTGTTTGTTCAAGAGTCTTCCTGGGAGACCCTTAAAGACTGTTGGATGGCGTGTGAAAGTGTGAATAGGAAACAATTAAGCCATAAGAACATTTTAAAAGAGTCTAGGATAGGATATTAATCAATAACAGCAGGTGGTTTATTCCTCTTACACCACCTCTTACCATTCATCAAGGACATTCTACAATCAAAAAGGTTAACTAATAACATTTACATTTCTGGTATTTGGCAGACGATTACATTACATTTGTTTTGTTATTTAACTGGTGGTGGTGCTGGGAATTGAGCCCATAATCTTTCGACACACTTACTACGGAGCTACAACTTCCTGCTGAGAAAGTCTTGTTAGATGATATTTTAAGTTTTTCAAAAACTATTATAAATATTTGATTTCATTAAAGACTATCACATAATTTCCACAAAACAACTTAGCTTACATTTGTTATTATTTATCTTATAGCATCTGTAAACGATTATTTCCTATAGCACCTTTTTTAAAGTTGATAAGTTCAGTTCAATTCAATTCAGTTTTATTTGTATAGCGCTTTTCACAATGATGATTGTCACAAAGCAGCTTTACAATTGAAGAAATTATAAAACAGAATTAAACAAATCAGTTTGTCCCTGATGAGCAAGCCGGGGCGACGGTGGCAAGGAAAAACTCCCTAAGATGAGATAGGAAGAAACCTTGAGAGGAACCAGACTCAGCAGGGAACCCATCCTCATTTGGGTGAAAACAGGTAGCAGGGATCATGAGGTTACATCGTGTGTGTGTAAACAACTATAATCATTAGTCCTTAGAGCAGCCAAAACGTCTTTATGGCGAAGTGGGTCGTCCTAGATCGCCCGGTGATGCCTCATCCACTGGGCAGGTCACAGGGAAGGGACCCACAGGACGGGCCGGTGGTGGGGTCTGGATCACCGGCAGCTCCGTTGTGGCGTATGTAGCTCAACAGAGAGAGAGAGAGAGAGAGAGAGAGAGAGAGTGAAAGGAAGTCAAAAAGAAGGAAAACAGTTAAGTGACAATGTAATCACACGGTTTGGATTGATTAAGTGAAAAATGTAGAGTGCAAGGATGGACTCCGGCAAGACTAACTAGGTCAGCATAACTAAAAGGAGAACCAGAGGGAAACACAGACATGAGGGCTCCCTGATATGTTAAGCAACCAGCCGCTCTCATCATCAACACCGTGATCAATAAGAGAGGGGAAGACAGCATCTAAACATACCAGATCACCTTAATACTCAACACCCATGAGTCCCCCGGATCTGCTCCTTTATCTAAGGGGAATCAAATACAAAAGGCTTGATTAAATAAATATGTTTTTAACCTGGACTTAAACACTGAGACTGTGTCTGATTCCCGAACATACATAGGGAGGTTATTCCATAGCATAGGGGCCCTGTAGGAAAAGGCTCTGCCCCCTGCTGTAGTTTTTATAATACGCGGTACTGACAGGCATCCTGCATCCTTTGATCGAAGTAGGCGTGGTGGAACGTAAGACACTAGAAGTCCGCTTAAGTACTGCGGCGCGAGACCATTTAGAGCTTTATAGGTTAAAAGTAGTATTTTAAAATCGATGCGGTGTCTCACTGGGAGCCAATGCAGTGCGGATAGGACCGGCGTGATGTGCTCGTATCTTTTAGTTTTAGTGAGGACTCTCGCTGCTGCGTTCTGGACTAGCTGAAGTTTATTAATGCACCTAGTTGAACATCCAGACAGTAAAGCGTTACAGTAATCCAGCCTGGATGTGATAAACGCATGAACTAATTTTTCAGCATCAGTAAGCGACAAGATATTTTCTTATTTTAGCGATATTTCTGAGATGATAAAACGCTATCCTGCTAATATTATCGACATGGGCTTCAAATGAGAGATTGGAGTCTAAAATCACACCCAGATCTTTTACTGTTGCACTTGGTGAAACAGAAAGACTGTCTAGGGTTAAGGTGTGATCAGGAAGCTTACTTTTAGCTACCTGTGGTCCTAGAACCAGAACCTCCGTCTTGTCAGCGTTAAGCAAGAGGAAATTGCAAAGCATCCAATCTCTTACTTCCTTCACACATTGCTCAATTTTATTAGACTGGCCTTTCGCATCAGGCCTTGATGAGACGTATAACTGTGTGTCATCAGCGTAACAGTGGAAACTAATATCATGCTTACGGATTATGTTTCCCAGAGGCAGCATGTAAAGAGAGAAAAGAAGTGGGCCTAAAACCGAGCCCTGTGGAACACCATACTTTACAAGGGAGCACGCAGAATAATCACCATTTAAATCTACAAACTGGTAACGATCGGTTAAATAGGACCTGAGCCACGCAAGAGCTGTTTCTTTTAATTCCTACTAATTTTTCTAATCTGCGGAGAAGAATATCGTGATCTATAGTGTCGAAGGCCGCACTAAGGTCAAGTAATATAAGCAATGAGACACAACCTTGGTCGGATGCCAGTAAGAGGTCATTAGCTACTTTGACCAGTGCCGTCTCTGTGCTGTGGTGAGGCCTGAATCCTGATTGATAAAGTTCATGTATGTTATTTCTTTGTAAGTATGAGCACAGTTGTTTGCGCAACTACCTTCTCTAGAATTTTAGAGACAAACGGAAGGTTAGATATCGGTCTATAGTTTGACAGTTCATTTTGGTCAAGGTCAGGTTTCTTAATTAAAGGTTTAATCACTGCTAATTTAAAAGATTTAGGAACATACCCACTGCTGAGAGAAGAGTTTAACTATTTTCAACAGGGGTTCTGATACTGCCGGTACAATTTGTTTAAGAAAGTGTGTTGGTATAGGATCTAACACACAAGTTGACGATTTTGTGGAAGAGATGAGTGTGATTAGGTTTTTCTCTTCCAAAGGAGTAAAATTTTCTAAGTTCTGATCTGATGCGGTTAGTTGATCATCAGAATCATTCGAAAGGTCTGGTTTTAAAACGTTAATTTTCTGCCTAATGTTTGCAATTTTATTATCAAAGAAGTTCATGAAATCCTCACTGCTGCACGCAGTTATGGTGCAGGTTTCTGAGGACGTCTTATTCCTAGTTAATTTTGCGACGGTATCGAATAGAAATCTAGGATTATTTTTATTATCTTCAATAAGGTTAGAAAGATACGTTGATCTATTTACACTAAGAGCTTTTTTATAAGCTAGAATTCCCTCTTTCCATGCTGCCTGGAAAACCAGCAATCTAGTTCGGCGCCATTTACGTTCTAGTTTACGGGCGCTCTGTTTTAAAGAGCGCGTGTGTTCATTATACCATGGAGCGAGTTTCTTATCTTTAATTATTTTTCTTTTAACTGGAGCCACATTATCTAATGTAGAGCGGAATGCGGCATCTATATATTCAGTCGCCTGCTCGAGTTCTGTTGGATCAGACGGCGATCCAATGACAGAAGACAAGTCTGGAAGATAATTAATAAAGCTCTGAGCAGAAGTTGAAGTAAATGTACGTTTAAAGCGGTAGCGCGGCGCTACAGATGCACTATTATTATGACGCATTTTAAACGATATAAAAATGGTGATCAGAAAATAATTTCGCACTGAGGAGTTGTTACTATATTACTTATACTTATTCCGAGAGATAGTATTAAATCTAACGTGTGACCAGCTTTATGAGTGGGTCCCATTTATAAGAACTCTGCCAGGTGCATTGCCCTGCTGGGCCACCACTTTATTTACATTTACATAGAGCTTGGACTAAGGCCCTCAATCCCCAATTGCTCATTTATTCAAAGCAACTTACATTTATCCCTTTTTTATACAAGTGAGCAATTGGGGATTGAGGGCCTTGCTCAGGGGCCCACAGTGGTGGCTTGGTGGTGGTGGGAACTGGAACACTTTATGTCTTATTGTTGTAAATCGTGTTCTTAATTTATGTTTATGTTGTTATGTCTTGTCATTGGTTGATTGTTCCCTCATTGTGTCCCCTTGTACCGCTGTCTGGTGAGTCTAGTCTAGTCAGGTCTAGTCTATGTTTATTGTTTTGTGTCACCTAGAGTTAATAAACTGCACAGTCAGTCGATTAGTTACACTAGATTTTTTTTTATATCTTAAAATTGCAGCTTTGTCTCTAACTGTTACAGTGTTGACACTGGAGATCCCTTCCAGAAATGTGAAATATTCATCACTTTACAGAAAATTTGGATTAAACCTGAAATTAACACATACATCCATTGTCTAAATCCACTTATTCCTAATTAGGGTCATGGGGATGTGCTGGAGCTTATCCCAGTTGTCACTGAGTAAAAGGTCGGGGTCACTCTGGACAGGTTGCCAGTCCATCAACGGGCCACATGCAGACAAACAATTACTCTTTAGAATCACTAATCAACAGAACATACATGGTTTTGGACTGTTGGAGGAAACCGGAGAACCCGGAATAAACACAAACACAGGAAGGACATGCAAACTGCACACAAAGACCCCTTGCAGCGGATACGAACCTGGGATCCTCCTGATGTGAGGCAACAGTGCTAACCACCAAACCACCTGGATTAAATGTGGATAAATTGGACTAAGCTTTAACTAACAGCTCGTCTCTTGCTTACACATCAGCAAACTCAAGTTCAGGTCTACGGTTCTGCACCTGCACAGTTATTGTTATCCTTTCACAGCGTTATAATTTTTTGGTGTGGTTGTTTCAATCTGTTGCCTGACTCTATCCACCAAGCCGTTATTGCTAAGCGTTGCCACCTCATAATACAAGGGATGAGCTGTCTAGATTGACTTTTGATTGGGTGCCTGTTGCTAAGCAACTTACATTCTAACACCTTATCTAACAATTCACATTGCACATGGTCGGCACTACAATGTGGACTTAACACATGCTTGAACAGTGCTAACCCTGCTTCTGAATTAAGTGTGGAATCTTCCTCTAACTGGGGTTTTGAAGCAGAGATTAGAACGATGTTAACCCGCGGTTAAGATTAGCGTGAAAAGGTTTAAGTGTCTACAAATTCTACTTTCAGAAATTTTTCTTAAAAAAAAAAAAATAGCGCTGACAATCTGGTAGTGCTAAACGTTATATGCTAATTTACAGCCAAGGGCAGATGCTATTCACTGGTTAAGATGCCGACCTGCTTATCAGAAGGTCATGAGTTTAAGTCCCAGGTTCAGTATAGCTCAACTGCTAATTTTATAAATAAAATAATGTAAGTGTTAACAGCTGTATAAATATACTTAATATAAATATAAATAAGTGTATTTATATGCACAATAAATACACTTCACACACTTGATTATCAGCTTGGTAGCCATAAATGGTTAAACACACTCGGTTGACACATCGATATCAATATGGAGGCTGGTCCCAGAGTGGGTGTGAGAGACTGTTTAGCAGCCAGCTGTGTGTGTGTATGTGTAAGTGAGTGCTGGACATCGGGCCGAGCTCCAAAGACACATGCCCTCTGTACTATTTTTGGCTGCAGTGTTTTGATTGGAACGGTGTTACCCGAAGTCACCTTGTCTAGGGATTTTAACTGCAGATAGGCACTTCATTTATTATCACAGAGGTTAGATAACTGATTTGAAAAAGGTTAAGTGCTTATAGTGTTTTATTTGGTATTTGTAACCTTTGCAAATAATTGTTACAATTCAAGGACATGAAAAGGATGTAAATCATACATTTCCCCTATAAAAAGGCCAAATTTAACCCAGTGTACAAAAAATAAATCTCTCACATCAGGACAAAAGAACAATGAGTGTGTGGAAAGGTTCATATGTGTTATTTTAACCAAGCTGAGGTCATTTCTAGTTGCTGAATTATTTAAAAAAAGGTGATTAATCAAAGCACAAATGATCTGTGATAATAATCCTAAATTTGATTGTTAAGCTGGTCGGTTCCTTTATGGTTCTCCTGTTTCCTTTCCAACAACCCTGGGATGGACAAGAAT
Organism: Bagarius yarrelli; assembly: GCA_005784505.1. Classification (NCBI taxonomy): domain Eukaryota; kingdom Metazoa; phylum Chordata; class Actinopteri; order Siluriformes; family Sisoridae; genus Bagarius; species Bagarius yarrelli. The sequence goes on along the minus strand of VCAZ01000014.1, from coordinate 2,099,781 downwards.
CCCTTTAAGTTTGTATCTCTGCTTTCCTTATATTCAGTCTTCCCTGGATTAGCTATGTATCCACGGCAATTGTGATCAGGACTAAAAAAACATACAGACACACACTCTCTCGAAATCTACACGCTAAACATCTGGCAAACATGGCAAACGTATTATTTATATTAGTTAGTTACAATTTACAGAGTAACATCACATTTCAAAACTCAGTGGAATTATAAACAATGTGTTTTATTAGTACATTTTTATTGTATATACAGTATAAATAGGGATGTTTTAGGCAGTTTGTAGGTTAAGGTATTGACCTGCTGACTGGAAGGTTATGAAAACAATTTCCAGGTCCACCAAGCTGACACTCCTGGGCCCTTTAGCAAGACAGTTAACAGTTAAGGGTCTTGATTAAGGGCCTAGCAGTGTCAACTGACATATCCTGAAAACTAATTGGGAAGGTTGTAAGTTCAATTTCGAGGATCTGAAAGATGCCACTGTTGGAACCTTGAGAAAGGTCTGTAACCCCTTATTTGCTAAGATGCATTAATTACCCTGAATGAGGGAATCCTTTAAAAACAAAGAGAAATTTCTATAAATATAGAGAAAATTCTAGACGTATAGATTTTACACAGGCTCCTTGGAAGCATTGAGTCTATCCTATAGAGGGTCATATAACTGAACACATATTTATTACAAAGAATTTGGAAATTCTAATCAGCCTACAACACATGTCTTTGGATTGTAGAGTAAAAACCGGAGAACCCAGAGAAAACCCCTAAGACATTAAAGGAAATGCAAAGACAGTAATAATAATATAGTCCTAAACCCTGGATGCGCCAAGCACAAAGCCACTACTATATAATCATATAGTTAATTTTTACGTATATTAATATATTTGGTTTTTCAATATTGTATGATGAACTGCAGACCTGGCAACCATAAAAGTTTATCTTTCCTTCTGCATTTGATTATAATATTAACAAACTTTCCAAACTTTACATTCATTATTCAGGAAACAAATGTTTGCATTTCATTCATTTTACCGCGTATCAGTGCTGAATGTTATGTTACGTTTTGCAGCTACGCCTTTAGTACACTCGATACACTGCGGAACTACAATAGGTGCTAAGCAAACAAGTTTAAGATTACTTTAAAAATGTTAAATGTTACTAGGTTTTATACTTCAACTCTTTGATCAAAAATCCTTAAAGTAAAAGATAACATTTCTTATTGAATTGTCTTTTAATTTTAATAGCAAAACACTTTTATCCAATCAGAATCAAGCCAGTGTGGATCAGACCAATAAGACATTTTGGCCAGTTTCTAAAATGCTCCTTTAAGTGATTACATTTCACCCACAAGATAATTGGTCGAAAGAGGTAGTAGCTCAGTGGTTAAGGTGTTGGACTGATAACTTCAAGATCAGGGTTCAATTTCCAGCACCACCAAGTTGCCACTGCTGGGCCATTAGCCCCTAATTGCTAAATTGTATAAAAGAGATAAATGTTAGTCGCTGTGGATGAGGACATCTGCCAAATGATGTAAATGTAATTACTGCAAAGAAACTTTTAATAATAATAATGATAATAAAATAACACATCCCTGAATGTTTGCTGCTGCAGTTTAATAATAAATTTGCAGACCTGAGGTATCATTCATAAAACACTGCTTACAGTAGGATTCTTACTAAAAGTGTACATGCTCCTGAAAGCCAAAAAAAGCATACGCCAAAAAAATTCAGGCTAATGTACACACACCTGTGAGCAATGTTTCCTTTATGATGACCTTGTATTCTAGACGGCAATCCAGACAAGACCAAGAGAAGCAGAATCTAATCTTTGCTGCAGCATGGAACAACCTGCTGGTCTGTCTGGTCAGAGGAGAGCTGTGAACTGGTTTGATCCAAAGATATACTACATTTTTGTACTACATGGATTCAATTTGTGTTGCTGTATTTATTCTTTATCATTATGTACTTCAGTATTATGTATGTTTCCACACTTCTTACTTACACACATAATAAATGTTTGGGGTTTTCACTATACTGTCTTCCAATCTGGAGTACCATCTAAGTTATCTCTTTCTCCTTTATTTCCGAAAGTGATGATGAGACAGTGTTGATTAGATATTTCAAATTAACAAACTGCTGGATTTAACCTCTGGATGACGTGGAGGTAACATAATATAGAGTAAACAATCTACAATCTGTACCGGCAGTGTGTGTACGCATGGCTCAAAGTTAATTTAATGCTGCGCACATTCTCCCATCAAGTTTCATCCCTGTTTTGTACTTATGCAACATTTAGGAAAAGTGGTGTCTCAGTGGATAAGGTGTTGGACAAATACCTGGAAGACCGGGGTGGGATTTCCAGCACCAACAAGCCAGCACATCTGGGCCCCTGCACAAAGTTCTTAACCCCCAGTTGTCCAGCATCCGCCAAAAGCTGTAAATGTAAATGTTAATAAATGCGATCCCTAGTATGTAATTGTGTGTGTAGATAGAAAGAAATACTATTTATATTTCTGGAATTTGGCAGATTCTCCTATCCTATAGGGCCTTACTCAGGGGCCCCAAGCAACAAAATAGCTGATTTAAATTTCTAGTTCCTGAAGTGATGTTTGCTGACGTTTTGGAGTGGTAGTGGCTGAAACTGCTCATGATGTGTCACCCTGTCTGGGGTGTCGCTTATCTTGTGCCCTGAATCTGATGCGATAGGCTCTGTAGGATGTGCGCTACGGAAAAATAGATTATTCGATGAATAAAGTGATGGATAGATACGATTTGACAGTACAGGCTGGAAAGTCAGGTACTAAATGTGGTATATATGAAGGAGCCTGATAGAAATGCTAGAGCTCTGCTGTCTTGACCTATCGACGGCAAGGGTCTTTGCATTAAAATAGAGACTGATGTTAACAGAGATTAAGTAGGAAAGGTTGGAAGAGCAGACGGCTCCAAGTTTGGGAAGTGAGGGAACTGATCAGCTGTGTGTTGTGTACTAAAGCATGGAGAAATGCCAGTGGATGTGTGTTGAAGTGGATGTGTGTCATTCTGGATGTGTTGAGGATGTTCAGCACAACTGCTGTGTTATCTCCTGTGAGGTGTAAAAAGTGTGTGTGTGTTCCTGCACTGAAGGGGAGAAGATAGGGAAGGTGTGAGTTTGCTTGACGGTTTAATGCTAGGTTTTCTATATATCTCGTTCTCTCTGTCTCTCTGTGTACCTTACTTTCTCCAGCATGTCTTAAACTGTGGAACAAAAAAAACACACGGAATTCTCTATCATGATCTCAATGGGATACCAGTTTCTCCTTTGAGATGTCCTAACCCATAACTATCACTCATTATGTCTCCATGGCCACAGAGATGCTCCGTATCTCTGTACAGCGCTCACATCGAGTGGCTCTCAGCAGCCACTCACCAGAATTCTGTATTAACACTAACATAGTAAGTAGAAAGTAGAAAGGGATACAAAGCTGGTAGCCATGTAGAAGCTTGACCACTATACTTCCATATTGAAAATTATTTTGTATAAAATACATTTAAATAGATGATTTTTCATAAAAAGTGAAAACTTAGCATAAGCAAAAGTTTTATTTATATAGCGCTTTTCCATTGCTTAAGGTCGCTTTACATAGTACATACCAACATAGACAATAAAACACATAAGGCCAAGGAAGTGGAAGTGCATTCTATAATTTAGAAGCGGTAACACCAAATGACCTACCAGCTATAGTGGACATCTGTTAATGAGGAAGAGACAAAAGAGCAAGCTTACATGTGGTGGTGGAAAGTTTACCTACTCGGACCTTTGAGTTCAGCAAAATGACCAATTTTTTTTTTTGATTCATTTTGTTCATTTTAGCAAACTATAATTAAAATGTTACTTGTTATTTTCCTAACACATTTACTACTTATGCAAACCTTGATCATACTAAATACAATACAAAACTATAATGCTATAAAAAAAACAGAAGAGATTAATTAATTGTTTATTTAGGTCTTCAGTCTATGATAAGCTCATTTCAGCTATTCTCTGACAAGTCTTCGGGTTTGAGTTGTTTGTTTAACATGTAAAAACCCCATAAACCTGACCAATAGGGTCTGTGACAGAAAGAGAATTGATTAGTCTCTCAAGTCTTCGGGTTTGAGTCGTTCATGCATCACGTGACAACCCGATATACTTAACCAATGCAGTCTGTGCCTGAAAGAGAACCGCAAGCGTGACTGAACAAATTACTCCTACAGACGACATGTTCTCCCTGAGTCACATTAAAGATTCATTTAAAATGAATGAATCGTTCAAGAACGACCCATCAGTAACTCAGATAATCTGAGAGACTGTGCAGGAGAGTAGGGGTACAGTAGGTCACACAGATATGGAGGCGCAAGACCATAGACCAAGATCTAAGAGAAAGCAGAAAATAGCAATAAGCTTGCAAAAAGGCAGTGTGTTTATCTGTCTTGTATGCTTGGGAGTGGAGCATGCGTAGTCAGCTCTCAAGGCGGTTGGCAGTGAGCATTGTGAAAGGTTGTGCTGCTGCTGAGGCACAGTAAAGACTGATGCCATGGGGTTTCTAGATGGACCTAGTGAACGGGTGTGGGACAGGCATAGCCCTTTCTGGCTCCTCAATCACTAGATCCGTGGTTTTGATCTGTCTGAGAAAGCCTGCAGTTTGGATTCTGCTCCCTAGAGAGAAAGACCCATCAACTTGTATTGTTGTTTTCTGAGAAGGTCAACGTTATAAAGTGTGAAATCGCCACTATGTTCCACAGCGTATGAGGAACTGTTCGAGGTTGTAATGAAAGCAGCCACTAAATTAACCATTGAGTGTTGAAAATAAGGATATCTGCAAAAGACGAACGTTTCCTAAAAGACAGCATTCACAACCAGGTACCTTAAGGAGGAAGACGAGTCCAAGGATCGTCACCTCCCAAAAAAAAATGTCAGGAAGTCAGGGAAATGTTCTTCTACAGCTTGTGATTCTATAAAATTTATGTTAATAATAAAATATTTGTTTTATATTGTCAAGTTTCAAATATTTATAGATTTAATGCCAACAGCCAAATTTATACTTATATTTATTCAGTGCAAATAATGATTTTTAAGAACACAAAGCAAACAACACAATTCATTAATTTGAAAAAGACAAGACATTGCATTATGACAACACATTGCAAGAAAATAGTGAAATCTGGAAGAATGTGGAAACATTGAACTCCCACGTAACTTCAAGTTTGTCAGTCAAAATAGACCTCAATTACACAAAACAGTTAGTGACCACAAACAACCATGTACATCAAGTCAGAGATCATATTAAAGAATCCTGTAAAGTTTTACAGAATAATATATAGTGCTTCAAAACAAAATGAAGAGCTAGTGTGTGTTTGTCGTAGCTGCAGTGGCTGAGCTGCATTATTGGATCTTCTAGCATGCAGTACTCAAGAGCTCTTATGCCTTTCACAGGAGGTCTTTTAGCATCTAGAAAAGTACCTTGCCACTATTGGAGAATGCGTGTCTTCAGCGCTTAGAGGAGGCATTCTTTTAATTGGTTGCTTTATATTATTATCATAGCATCACCATTAACTAGCCAATAGAGGCTATTTCACTATTTAGAGGTGATGCCTTATCACTTGCAATGTTTTCATCACCCTGTGTTAATGTGATTTTGAAGTATCACATCAGAAACCAGTGATAGAAAAAAAAATCTCTTAATTCTCAAAAAAGAAAAAAAAGTGAGAAAAAGTGTTAATAAGGATAAAAGTAGATAAAGCGCATTTTCAGAATACATTCTACCATAGTGAATATTAAACCTCTGTGGATTTTTAAGTGTATGTTGCTAGTACAGCTAGTTTGAGCCGCTATAAAGATGCTAAGAAGCATCTATGTTAAGGAGAGTTAAGGCACAGCCCTCCCAGACCACAAGGTTATATGGTACATCAAGTAGGGGCATTTTTATGGGTTTGGCTTGGTTGTTCTTTGGGTGGCTACCATAAATTCGACTTGGAAAAAAAACAGGCCAAACCCCCGAAGTAGCCCTTACTTGATGTACCCCATTCCCCTATAGGGGTCTGGCGAGACTGCATCCCAACTGTCTTTAACATAGATGCTTTATTAATCAAAGAAATTGTCGTCTGTGAGCGTTGCTATTAAAGAGTTCTGTAAATAACTTTATTTTGTCACATATACACTTTTTTTAAAGCACAGTGAAATTCTTTTTTCACAAATCTCATCTTAGTAAGTTGGGGTTCAGAGCGCAGGGTCAGCTATGATACAGCATCCTTGGAGCAGGAAGGGTTAAGGGTCTTGCTTAAGGAAACAACAGTGGTTAGCTTGCCATTGGTGGGGCTTGAACCCAGGTGTTTCTGGTCTTCAGATCAGCAACACAGCACCTTAACCATTTGAGCCTTGGGTGTGGGCATGGGGCACTTTCTGTGGGTGTGTCTGCTGTAAATGTAATGTAAATTTGCCATGACCTTGTTTAATCATTTATGTCTGATCGCCACCATTTTGCAACGATTATTATCATTTCTGGCAGTATGGTAGAAATTATTAGTTTGGTTTTTTACAATTACAACATTTACACTCTTTCTTAAGCCTCCCCCCACTGTGAGGACCTTTTCCTGACATAATTACTAATGCAGTTAATGTTAATGTTGTGCTACAATCTCAAGCTCTGGTGATGAACAAGCACATGTCAGACATCAAAACTGCCCGGTATTTGTATCCCTTTGTCCCCACCTAGATACACACCCACATAGCCACAGCCTGTTGAAAGAGACATGATGACATTCATGAAACATGTTGATGACACAATACACAATGCACAATGCTATTCACTGCAAGAAGCTTCGACAGGAACAGAAGACCAGCAAGATGAACAAGGTAAATACAAAGCAGAGAAGGTCAGAATGAGGGTGGAAGTAAAAAAAAATATATAAGGAGAGAATGCGAGATGATGAGAGGGTGCATTTGTGTTCTTTTATCCAACGGAAAGTCCCGGCTCTTTGAGGTACGAGCAGGCCTGAAAGAAGAACAGCACACAGATGGAAACAAATACAGCATGGTGGGGGTGGAGAGGGGTGCAAGAGAGGCAGCAGGGAGGGGAAAAGGGGGCGGGCTGTAGAAACGAGAGAGGGAAGGGGGAGAGTGCTTGAGAGAGAGAGAGCGAGAGAGAGAGAAAGAGAGAGGTGGACAGAGATGCACACTCTGACTTGCACAGCCGGTGCCACCAAAGTCAGTTGTAGCAGTGAAATAAAACTCAACCCCGGTCTGAATTCCGGGACCCTGAAACTGGAAGGACAAAACGGGTGACAGGAAATATGTCCGATTCTAATGTTCAGTCTAAGAAAGCCGGTATCCGGGCAGCTGTCATTCTGATCGGACTACTGCACAAGTCTAGGAAGCACAAGGAGAGAGAGAGGGAGAAGGAGAGAGAGAAAGAGCGGTGAGTGAACTTCTGTATGTTCTCCATTTCTGCTTTTAACTTGTAGCTGCTTTTAGAAAGGGACAGAATCTCAGGTTTAATATTGCAGTAAATCTCCCAATATACTCAAGTCACGGGATCGGATAAATTGCTGATAACTCTGGAACACCCGACAGCTGCACGCTAAACCATGTTGAAGTCTATTTTTGTAAGAGTTTTTATTTCTCTCTATTTATTTACAGTAAGCGGTGGCTGTCTAAATAAAACCAAATTAAATGCTTTATTACAGCCTGAAAAATAGGGCGGCTGCTTTTTTTTTACCTAGGAAAAATAAATATTGTAATGCATATGGTGACCTAAAATCAATATTTGTAAATATATATATATATTTAAATAATTCTTATTAAAAAAGTTTTAAGGGCATTTAAGGACACTGTAATAGAAATAATACTTAAAAGAAAATGAGTAAAATTACAATTATAGAAATGCAAAGGGTAAAAAAATATTATTAAAGAATTTATAACAGCACACACTGTAACTGCACTGTGTTAACAGAAAAAATACAAATTTTTGTAAACAGTCCGCTTCTCGAACAATGATGTAACTAGGACAGTATGAAACGGATAAAGAATCAACTTTGTAGAAAGAAAGGAAGTGAGATTGTATGGGCTTCTGTCGACGCGACAGGTGTGCATCATTGACTCGGGTCCTTGAAGTAAATGGATAACCGTCATGAAAAAACACAGCAAAACAAAAGAAGCTTTTTCCTCTGAAGATTTTACAGTGATGTTACTGAGGCAAGCTGAAAAGACGTTTTCTTAAGTTTCTCCCAGAGGATTTGACCTTTTCCCGCCCACTACCAGCTTCTCTCCTGGACAAGCCTGAGAGACTCTGTGTGACTTTTTAGCGCAGTACTGGCCAATCGTTCCTCTTTCTGTCTAATCTTTAAACAGTTAACACAGAGTGGCTTGTTTCCTACCTGCCACATGCAGGCTTATTTGCATAAGATTGATAACACAGTCACGTCCTTCAGAACGACTTTATAATAAACATTATAAGACTTTATATATAAATATACACTATTTTTTTTTAATCAGCGAAAATTCTTCCGATAGTTAATGATTTTTACCTCTCCGAGGGGTTGTACGTAGACCCTTGTGTGCGAAAACTTTTGCTTTAAATTGTAGAACAAAATGAGGAACCCATTAGCATGTATCTGCTGTGCTTTTATAGCACAATGTTTCTAACATTATTATTCTTTATCATTTTTCATAAAACATTATACAATTTATTTGATTTATTTATTTTTATATTGATATTTATATTGTATTTAATATTTAGAAATGAGATTGATTTAATGAACCAAAATATTAGCAGATATTTGAAAACATTCTTTTTGCCTAACATATTTATGATTTAATAAAATGATTAACTATATGTATGTAATTATTAATAATAATTCATTGATGCTAATAAAGTGCCATGTATTTAAGTTTAGATTATCATTTTTGTTTTCTAATTTTCTAATTTCTAATTTTCCTTAAAGAAACACAGTGGAACATTTTGCTCACCGTTCCCCCATATGGTTGATACGCGCAATTGTCTGTTACCAGTGTTGTAAATACTGTCGCTAATAGAGCGTTTTCACCTACGTTACATTTCGGTTAGTAACTGGGATGTGCGGCCATTTTGGAGATTTTTGGAGACACTGTTTACATTCAGTGCCATCAATATTACAGACTTCCGAACTGACGATGTAAAGTGAAAACACTTTATACACGTGAATTTCTACACTAAACTGGCGGAACTGTTGCATGTAAAAACCTCATTTGGAAAACATGTCCACCGACCAGGTAAAGTAGCCCGTGTTACATTACGTTCCACAAATATCATTACATAAATTTATTTATTGTTACTCCAGAATTGAAAACTACAATAGGCTGTAAAATAACATTGCTATTTATTCATTCATTCATCTTCTATACCCGCTTACTTCCTAATTCGGGGTCACAGGGACTACTGGAGTCTATCCCAGCTGTCTCTGAAAGGGCGAAACACAGGAGGGAAACACCTTGGACAGGCTGCCAGTCCATCACAGGGCCACAAAAAACATTTTACATTTATTGTGGTTTGGTAGTCAACGTTTACAAACATTACACAAAATTTGTAAAGAGGCTCGACATGATAACTAAGAAAAGATCATAATAGGCAATTTATCAAGACCGGCACTGTTATCTTATCACTTGGCTACTTTACGGTTATAAATTTTAGCGCGTCAATAAGCAACTTGGAAACAGACTAATAACAAATATGCTCAAAAGTACGGGACAGTAAAAAAAAATTTACATATAAGATTTACAAATCCAGTAGCAGGAAGATTAACTGTTGGTCTCCATCTTTTTTGAGTGTAATCCCATCCGATACTGATTTGTGTTCGGAGTTGTGTCATGGTCCTGATTTTGAGGCTTGCCTATTAAACTGTTTTGTCTCATAGTTATCTTTTGGCTAACTCCACCCACCCAGGCTACCAATAAAATATGTGACGTAACGCAGGTCGCACTCTACACTGGTAGTGGATGGACAGGCTCTGTGTACCTACCCAAACGTAAAAACAACAGTGTGTGATTATAGCTGTTAGGAGGCTCCTCGGTTTATAGTGGTAGAAAAATTTATCAGGGTTACAAGTTGTTCTACCGCTGAAAAAATGTTTGATATTTTATTTAAAGGCTGAAAAACTACATAGTGTTGCTTTAAGATGTAATAATAGTCCTAATAAATCTTGAGTAAATTGATTTTAAACCGCATAACATATGATTTGACAATGCGATTTAAAAAACCCCAAAATATTATATATTATTATATATATAATATATATATATATATATATATATATATATATATAATATAATAATTTTGTGTCTCTTTTGAAGTGTCGATTTTCCTGCCCCGTAATTGGGCATCACATTCTCAACAACAAACAGCAACGCCGAAAACAACGTCGAGATTTGATGAGAATAAATAGCTGTACGGCGTGCGCTGTGTGCTAGATTGGCTGTGATTGGGTGAAAATAGAGCTGGCCTGTTGGGTTTGATAGACAAAAAGCATTTTCATAGTAAAAGCTGAAGCTGCTGTGTGTCTCTGGTTGAGAGGGTTGATTGCTCTGTAATTGCTAACGTTTAAACATGGATGAACAACAGCCAGACAGATGATTATTGCAGCTTTATGGCTGATGAACATTGTGGAGGGTGTGATTATGACTCATTTCAACCTCTGGAACAGCACTGACTGCTGACCACAGCCTCCGACCTTCTGCAGTGTCACGCCTTTGACTTCGGTCTGCTCTGCTCTGTTCCCATTAATCTCCATAAATCTGAAAATATAAGCGTGTAATGAAGTGAGTCAATGTTTTAGCAGGTTTCCTTTTTTCTTTCCAAGAGCAGGGATGCTAATTTTCACCCATTTCATCATTTGCTCCTCTCATTAACTTCTGCTTTCGCACTGATTCACACTGTTTCCTGAACCCTCTCTTCTCCCTTTACTGTTTCTTTTCTTGTTGCCTCGACACTGATTGTTTAATTTATTTCAACCTGAAAATTTACTTTATAAGTAAACCTAAAATTTCATTTATTCATTCATTCATTCATTTATCTTCTATACCTGCTTATTCCCTAATTCAGGCTCACAGTAATCTGCCTGTCTCTGAAAGGGAGAAGGGCAGGAGGGGGACACCCTGGACAGGTCACCAGTCCATCACAGGGCCATACACACACTCACACTCACTCCTATGGGCAATCTAAAATCATCAATAAATCTAACGTACATGTTTTGTCCTGTGGAGAAACGAGAACCCGATTGGGGACTCCCACAAAAATCCCTGCCTAGGAATCAAACCTAGGACCTTCTGGCTGTGAGGCAACAGCGCTAACCACTAAGCCACCATGCTGCCCAAACCTAAAGATTGCCCTATAAAACTTTACTTATTATTATTATTTTATCGTTATTATTATTATTATTATTATTATTTAATGCCTATTTTTTAATAAGAAAACAGCACAGAGAGAAAAAAAAGTCCAACAAAACACACACAATTGCTCCAAATTCTTCTTTTGCTTTTCTAACCTTAATTTGTTTATTACTTTATTTTTAAATTTGTTCTATTTAATCGGTTATTTATTAAATACTACAAAAAGAATTAAAAGTGCTGACACTCCAAAATATATTAATGCACAACCAGTTTTCTCTTTTTAACCTTAATTTACTCTCTCTCTCTCTCTCTCTCTCTCTCTCTCTTTCTCCCCATCGTGAGAAAATACTTATGATTAGCAGGCCTGTGAGTTTAGAAGGACACACACACACACACCCTTAATTCAGTGTCAGTCACATACCCAAATGTACACACAGTTGATTTTTGTGACCCAGGGCTGGTTATAATACTGTGAATGAGTTATGCAGCTCCATAAAGTTGTAAGGTGTATTAGGATAAACACTATGTCCCGTGTCAGGTTTATAAGCTGGGAAAACACCAGCGTCGTTCATTGTCGAATCCGTGGGATGATGAGAGAAGTGACATGTTTAGGATGATTAAGTTTCTGTGTGGAGGATAATAAAGCGAGTGCTGTGATAAAGGTCTACAGTAAAACGAGTGATTAGTGAACCTCTGACATGAAGCCAAAATATTTCAGAGTTGTAATGTCCCATGAGCTGAGAAACATATCGGACGGTTGTGTGTTAGTTTATTTTCTTTTTAAATTAAATATGTATCATATATTTAATATGCATTATATAAAAACATGGCATAAAATTTATTAGAAATAAAGCATACATTTTAACAGAAAAAGAGAGAGAGAGATTCAGACAGAGACAAAAAAGACAGACAAAGGTAGAGATAGACAAATAGAAATCGACAAAAAAAGAAAGAGACAGACAGACATAGAAAAAGAGAGAGAGACTGATACAGACAGAAAGACAGACAAAGAAAGCAAGAAAGATTAAGAGATGGACAGGGTAATGGCCGGCAAAAAAGATGGATAGAAAAAAGAGATAGACAGAAAGAGAGACAGACAGGTAGAAAAACAGACAAGCAGGGAAAGAGTGAAACAGACAGACTGAGAGCATAAGAAAAAAAGAAAAAACAACAAGAGACAGAAAGAGATTGACAGAAATAGACAGACAGACAGACAAAAAGGGAGGCAGATACCCACTGAAAATGAGAGAGAGAGAGAGAAACAGAAAGAAAGAGACAGACAGAGGGAGAGACATACAGACAGACATAAAAAGAAAGAGACAGACAGACAAAGACAGGCAGAAAAAGGGAGACAAAAAAAATGAGAGAGAGAAAGGGACAGACAGGGTGAGAGACAGACAGACAGACAGAAAAATACAGACAGAAAAAGGGAGACAGATATACAGTAAAATAGAGAAAGACACAGAGAGAGAGAGAGACAGACAGAGAGGAAGGAACAGACAGATGGAAAGGCAAACATACTAACAGAAAGAAAAAGACAGACAGACAAAGCGATTCATTGATTCTTTACATTTACCTATAGATATCCTTATCCAGAGAAGTGCCCAACAGTGGTAGCTTGGTGGAGCTGGGACTCAAACCCACAATCTTTAAGTGGGTATTCCTATATTTTAACCATGAGCCACCACTTCCCACTGCTTTAATGGTTTCCTTTTTTAAGATAAAGGATTTAACGTTCAGTTACTTTAAAATATTAAGTTACGCAACAACTCTTGGTTTTGTCACTTAAACTAAACCTTATTTAAATTTCTAATAATCGGATTGAGTGAGTTAAAGTCTGTGTGGTTTAATCACCTAGAGTGAAATCTCAGCATGATGTTGGTGCTGATTGGACTACAGACTAAATACAGGGCTACGTTTAGGAGCTGTAGTATTAGTATGGGATTAGTATTATCTGGGGACCTTGTGTGATTTAGAAATTAACCCCACACCAAACCCTCCAAACCTGCCTTGCCTCACCTGACTCATCTCCAAGAAATAATGTCAATGCATTGAATGTTTGGAAATATCTTGTCAATACAGGTAAAGATGTATAATATCATAAACAGAATACGTCATTCATCTCTATCTAACCATTTTTTTTTGTTACACTCTTCTGCTGTCGTTCACCTTTGTCTTTCTGCAAATTATAAGGTTATATATTATATAATATATAGTAATATAGTAATATAATATATAAGTATAGTATATGCATCAGCCAGAACTCTCTAACGCGGCCTTGATTCTTCATGCACAATAAACAAAAACCTTGAAAATAATGATACTCGACCCCATTAAATCCTGACCGAATCACGGAGATGCCGATTCAAACTAAAATAATATTATCACAGAACATTTGGCGAAATATGGTAAGTCATTTGCGGGAAAATTTTAACTTCACAAATTAAAGGCACGGCGCGTTCGCACGGGATTAAAATCCGCAATCATTACAAATGACAAGAGATAAGGTAATACTAATCCCGCTAAAAAAACGACATAAAGCACAAATGCCGGTGATTCTATCTGACCTGAAGTGCACCCTGTGTGTGTGTGTTTTCATGTGTCACTGAACAGCTTTACTAAATACACCCAATGACACAGCATTTTAGCTTAAAAAACCCACCTAGTATTGTTTTTACTGTCTAGACCTGTTCTGCTTGTTAGAGTGCGTCTGTTGGCCATTATTGTGAAACGTTGTGTATGTATGTTCAGCTGCATATTGTATATCAGACCTGCTATATGAGCGATTCATTCGTCCAGCTCTGACGTAACCGTTTCATACTGTTTCCAGCCCGATCCCAGCTTTATCTACTGATCTCTTGGATCTCATTGGCTCACAGCATCTGTACAGGAACCGGGTGAGCCGCTTTTGTCTCTTTAACGAGTGCCACGCTGACAGGGGCACCTATTTACAGAGCGACAGAATGTGGCTTTCTGGAGCTATTTTTAGCGCGTAAGCCCCCCCATCCCCCCCCAATGTTCTTTTTTCCCTCTTATTTGCCGTACACCGAAGCCTACAGGCTGTCCTATAGAGAAAGAGAGAGACAGACAGACAGCATGAGAAAGAAAGAGATAAACGGAGTGAGAGACAGACAGACACAGATGGACAGAAAAAGATAGACAGACAGGCAGACAGAAAGAAAGAGAAAGAAAGAGACAAACAGGCGGGAAAAAGTCATACAGAAAAAGACAGATACACACAGAAAAAGAGAGAGAGAGAGAGAGAGAGGGACAGAAAAAAAGAGACAGACAGAGAGACAGACAAAAAAGGGAGACAGATAGACATAGTAAAAGAGAGAAAGAAAGAGCAAGAGAGACAGACATGGAGTGGCATACATACTGACAGAAAGAAAGAGACAGACAGACAAAGACACCTCTGCACCTCTGCTTTCAATCTGTGTGTCGATGTTCCTAAAAGTCAGCAGGTGGGCCAGCAGTGCAGTTTATATTCATGCTGACTAAGAACTAAAGGGAAAATTTATTAATTAAAGTATTTATTTATAGACAAAGTGTGCGGAGACTGACCAAGGACACAGTCACATGTTTCGTATATTTTGCACGCGATAGCTTACCTTGCTTTCTCTGGGTACAGCAGTATGTCAAAATCAGGAAACTGTTACAGAGTTCATACAATTTAATTCAATTCAAAACGATTTTATTTTTATCGTGCTTTTAAACACACACTACATTATTTGGATATATTTTTAAAATAGGAAATAATTAGAAAAATTATACATGCACCAATTACTTGGAACATCCCATAATATTCCCAGTAGTTTTTGTCTTACATTCGCAATCAAGAGTAAGTCAAGAGAACCACATATGGGAGCATAATTTTACAGAAAAATAATTCCAAATCACATAATTACAGTACATTTGTTTATAAAAAAAAAACCCAATCAGGAACAACATTATCAGCTGCTCATGCTAAATGAGAAACTTTTTCCTTAGTGGGGAAGGGGTATCTCAGTGGTCAATGTGTTGGGGTGCTAATTCGAAGACTGTGGGTTTAATTCCCAGCCACTATTGGGCCCCTGAGGAAGGCCCTTAATCTCAAACTTCATACAAATGTAAACGGAAATGATAGCTCATGTGATGTTTGTTGGACTGATGATAAAGACTTTGTCTTTCATAACAGCTCAATATAGAATCCTTCACCATATCCAGTCGCAAATTTAGTGATTTGGGGCCCCCAAAGAAATTAAAGGCATGGGGCCCATGCCTTTAAGGGTTATTATGCACCCTTAATAACCCTTATTTTCTCAAAGCAATCAATAAATCAATCTGATTACAGTTTTACAAATGATACACAGTGTATAACTAGTAAAATCCTTCACTGATCCATGATGCGAGGATGAAGCGGGCATAATAATTAAGTAACATTTTACTGGTTAAATGTAAAATATGATCAAAAACTATGTTTTACATGCTTTATATCAACTTCTGGTTATTTGCTCGGGGTCCCATGGTTGTCTAAGTGGCCCCTTTACCTCGCTTATTGGTTAAGTCCGCCCTTTAGTGTAGCTTTACCGCTGAAAGAAAACCTTTTGACCAATCAGTGTGGAGAAAGCAGCGAACTTCAGACAATACATGTCTTTCGTCTACTAAGTGTCAGTAAAAAAAGAAACTCAGGGAGCATATATATATATATATATATATATATATATATATATATATATATATATATATATATATATATATATATATATTATACAGCATATATTAACTGGTCCCTAATGGGTTCTAAAGCCTTGATTTGGATTGAAGTTTCCTTACCAGCCACTGAGTCTAGGCCAAAATCTATATGGTCTATACAGAAGCTGTGGAGCCAGGAATAAGAAAAACAGGGCGAAAGGGGACGCAGCAAGTTAGGATTTAACAGTCTCTCTCGCGGGAGTCGAAAGGAGACGAGAATCAAAAAATAAAATGATTACAACAATAAAAATCTAAATAGTGGACACTTGAGGAACCGCAGTGCTTGGAATAACATAGCAGATGGTCGTTGTCTTTGTTGGTCTTAGTCATTGTTATTGTCAGCATATTTTTTTCGAACCGCTTCTTTGCGCTTATACATAAATATTGCAGTTTCTACTATATTACTTAACTCATCTGCACTATACATGAACACTTCATTCATATTCCATTTACTCATTCATTTATACGGACTGTCACTTTATTCCTTTTTTCTATTTGCCACCATACTGTCACTTCATTGCCACTCACTTGTTTATGTCTAGTAATGTGACCATGTACGACTATCCCAGTATAGCAGTAACAGTAAAAGGGAACTAAAATAGTTAATTTTATGGTGTAAAAGCCCCTCCATAGGCTGATGCCATCCACACTGAGCTTTCTGACCTGCAGTCTATCTGCAGTTAATGGAGCTTGACCAAGGCAGAAATATAGTAAAGGACCTCAACCATTCCAACAATGGACACTACTCTTGCAGTCAGAAAACATTTCTGCTCCTTAAAGGCAAACCCAGTGAAAATAAGGGGGAAATTCTTCTCGCAGGCCATCCGAATCCTTAACCAAAACTCCCAAAGCTTAGACTTAGACCAAAGCTTGGACCTGTTTCTTACACTTTCGTCTATATCTTTTCCTTACACATTCATCTGGACCTGTTTCTTACACTTTCGTCTATATCTTTTCCTTACACATTCATCTGGACCTGTTTCTTACACTTTTGCCTAGACCTGTTTCTTAGACTTTTGTCTAAACCTGTTCTTTACACATTTGTCTGGACCTGTTCCTTACAATTCCATCTGGGCTTGCTCCTTACACTTTAGTCTGTACCGTTTCCTTACACATTGTCTAGACCTGTTTCCTACACATTTGTTTGACACCCCCTTCCTTACACTTTAGTCTTGACCTGTTCCCTACACTTTAGTCTTGACCTGTTCCCTATACTTTTGTCAAAACCTGTACTTTACACTTTTATCTGGACAGGTTACTTACACTTTTGTCTAAACCGGTTCCTTACACTTTCGTCTGTACCTGCTATTTACACATTTGTCTGGATCTGTTCCTTACACTTTTGTCTGGACCTACTGGTTTCTTTGTTACCATTACCATATCAGGATATTTTACACATATTTTTTACACATATGTAAATATTTCTACTATATTACATTACTTATCTGCACTATACTTTTATTACATATTCCCTATTTTTTTATTCATATTCCATTTATTCATCCATTTATACTGACTGCCAACTAAATCCTTCCCTTTTTCCTTTTTATCCGCTTTCGCATTGTCACTTTATTGCCACTCACTTGTTTTTCTTATTAAGGTCATGAGTTTAAATTCCAAAGTGGTTGGTAATAGCAGTTAAGTGCATAACATTTGACAGTTGTATCTCTGCCCTGAAGGTCATGAGTTCAAAACCCAGGACCACTCAGCTGACAGCGATGGGCCCTTGAAAAAGGCAGTTAACCCTTAACTTTGGATAAGTTGTTCTGCCTAATGCCATAAATAGAAAGCTCTTATATTTAATTAGTTCTATAGTATCCAACCATTTGCGATTATGTGTATGGTAGATGCTCTGTAAACAGTTTAAAAACATGTGTAAATTTTGGTATGAATAATATGTTTAATATTTAAGCCAAGGAGTCTCCAGGGTCAGCAGTTTGTACCAGTAACAAAGGGATTTGTGGGATACTTAATATATACTAAGTCAGTATTTATAACTGCAATGAAGTACTGCAAGTACAGCTAGCTAATATTAACTGTAACTATAAATGTAAAAAATAAATTTAGTTTATAATGCTGTAAATTATGAAAAAAAAAATCAGCATTGCTTTGCTTCATATTGGGCTAAAAATCATCCAAGGGTTTATTTTTCAATAACATCATGCCAAAGTGGTGGCATATGGTTAAGGTGTTGAACTACCAACCGAAGATTGTGGCTTCGATTCCCAGCTCCACCAAGCTACTGCTGCTAGGCCCCTGAGCAAGGCCCTTAACCCCTAATTGCTCAGTTGTATAAATGGGTTAAATGTAAGCTCTGAATAAGGACATCTGCCAAATGCCGCAAATGTAAATTTAATTAAAGTAAAAAGGAGTGAATAGTGTAAAAATAAGGTGCAATATAACAGACTGAGTTTGTGGTAATGTAATGTACACGCAATGTAATAGGAGACCATGCTGAGTATTTTACTACTTAAAATCAGTCGGATTGGGCTAAACACTTTTGTCCACAATGACACCACCATTTTTTAAACATTTTTTTTAACACCTTAATTCACAATAAGTAGATTTACTTATCCAGTACAGTTTGAGTCATCTTACCCCTAAGTGTATCATCTGTCCTAACATGGTGCTAAAACATATAACGGTAATTTGCAGTCTCCGAACCCCCATCACTCACAGCCAGAAACGTGGTTACCATGGCACCATGGCAAACTTTTCTATTGGGCACTGGCTGCTGAATAGGTGTATTAATTGAAGCATTGATTAGCTGTTTAATCCGTAAGGCAGCTGCACATCTTAGCTTCTTTTTAGGCTTTAAACAAACAGGACTATGTAAATGAAAAGATGTGCATCTTAAACAGATATCCAGTGTTTACATAAGAGATTCTGAGATGACCTATGACCCAGGTCAAATTACTAAACAGATCACCTTTACACAGTAACGCATCTCATAATACAACGTTTATTTTATTTTCAAAACTGGTATTAGAGTAAACAGACCAAAGACAAACTAACACAGATAAATTCTCCTACTCTATAATCTTCATTTTAACAATTTAACTAATTAGATTAATTGATTGTTAGCTAAAAAAAACTAAACTTAATTTGTATTTTAAAAACAAAATTTGTTTCTATTTTTGTTATTTATTTTAATTATTATAAAACTATATTCATTTATTCATTCATTCATCTTCTATACCTGCTTATTCCTTACTTTGGGGTCACAGGGATCTGCTGGAGTCTATCCCAGCCGTCTCTGAGAGGGTAAAAACGCAGGAGGGGGACACCCTTGACAGGTCGCCGGTCCATCACAGGGCCACACACACACTCACACTCACACTCACTCCTATGGGCAAGTTAGAATCATCAATCAAACTAACATACATGTTTTTGGACTGTTTTTGGACTAAACCTACACAAGCACAGGGAGAACATGTAAACTCCACACAGAAAGACCACTGCAGGGTTAAACCCGGGACCTTCTTGCTGTGAGGCAATAGTGCTAACCACTAAGCCAAAAATATAATTTTCCTGATAGGAATAGTTTCTAATAGCATATTATACAGAAAAATGCTAATAAGACTAGCTCTGTCAGAATTTATATTGCATAAGTTTTATTATTAAGTATGCTTTTCTTAATGCTTGTCCTTTCATCTTAAATAGATTAAATAGTTATTACTAGTTACTGAAAAAAAAAAAATCAATGTTTACTTAATACAAAAATTAGCCACTAATCTTAGCCTTTTCAGCCTGTTTGTTTGCAGGACCTTTTGAAGACTTTTTGACACCCCAGGCGAAGTTACTGGGAAAGTGGTAGCGCAGTGGTTAAGGTGTTGTACCACCAATGTTTGCTCCGATAAAGAGTAGTACGCAGTATACAGCAGATTTTATACTTGTTAGTGTGTTAGTGTGTATCTCAAACATTAACACAATCTAATGATTCCAACGCTGGTGCTTATCACCTGCTCGAATCACTGCAAAGTGCATCATAAAACATCCTCAAGGTACATTTGGTATTTATGCAGTAATATCATGATGTCTTGACACACAGCATCACATGTTGCCCTTGCGTTGCTTTTGTTCTCTGCTTTCAAATAAAGTGCAGTAATGAAAAAAAAAACTACTTACACAACCGTTTTCCGCTCTTTAAACATGTGACCTCACTCACCCGTATTGAGTGGCTTGTGCCAGTGGTAATTGTTCTTTTTTACTCAGCAGTAAACAGGCGTGGAAAATGTTTTAACTGCACTCTCTATTGATCGCTTCCTTTTACGTGTTTCGTCTGTAATTATGTAAAAAGCAGCTGTTTTATTTTGGTCTAAAGCCAATAATTAGTATTGGTAGTGGTCACCAAGGAATGAAAAAATATTATTAATACATATTTGGTCAAGCAATTAGACTGTACAATGAACATTCATCTAAAAAACATTCCAGAAATGTTCTAAAATAAATAATAAAATAAAGAAAATCAGTTTGTATTTGTATTTAAAAAGTTTGTAAAATATTTACTAAAATTATAAAAACTACCAAATTTACTAACAGGAAAACTAGAAAATGATAAAACATTAATAAATAATTATAATATAGAGGAATGCTGGAACTCCACCCCTTAATAGTAGTAGGTGGGGATATTTCTTAAAGCATATGTAGGACTATGTATTTTATAAATAAATGAAATTATGAAATAAGGTAAAAGCATAAAATAAAATTAAAATTAACTATTAAAATAAAAATGTAGGACAGTGGACTAATTTGTGCAGTTATATTTAAAGTTTTGTGGATAAAAGTCGTGAAATGTCGCCCTCTCTGGCGGAAGACGGTTTTTGCAAGAAGCTTGAAGAAGAATATTTTCTAATGTTAGTGGTAGTGCAGAATGTAATATGTTTGCTACATACCACCATGGTATCAGACACCCTACAACAGGTATCTCACACCTCCAGGAATAAGAGTTTATATTGACCGGTTGCCACTGCCTGCTGTCTTATGGACCTTTATTCTTGTATTTATTCCTTAGAGGTTTTTGTAGTACTAGAAGTTTTTCAACAATTAGGGCAGCGGTGTCCAAACTTGATCCTGAAGGGTCGGTGTCCTGCAGAGTTTAGCTCCAACTTACCCGAACACATCTACCTGTAAGTTTAAATTATACTTAGCAGGATCTTGATTAGTTGTGTTTAATTAGGGTTGGAGCTAAACTCTGAAAAACACCGGCCCTCCAGAGTTTGGATACTCCTGGATTAAGGTGTTGGCCAAAAGATCATGGGTTTAATTTCCAGTACCACCAAGGTGCCCCTACTGGGCCCCTGAGCAAGTCTTTTTAACCTTTAAGTGCTCAATTGGATAAATCAGAGAAAATGTAAGTCTTTATAGATAAGGGTGTCTGCCAAACGCCTGTAAGTGTAAACGTAACTGTGTCAGATTAAATATCCTGGGTCTTTCTCAGGCCCAGGTTGCCATGTTCCCAAATTGACCCTGTTTTGCTTGTTTTCCAGCTGCTCAACCCACTGCTGATTAACCAGTTCAGGTGTTTAGTTAATCAGATGGTAGAAGATACCAAATTACCAGGTCTTCTCCCACTTAACCCTAATCTGCAACAGTATCTTCACTACAAACTATAGGCTGGTTTTCTTCAGGGGCAATAAAACCACCACATACTAGTGATCCTTTAAGGGTCCAATTTTGCAGAGGCCGGCTGAGCGTCAAATTGCCTTACATGATGCACCCTGTGACCATCACAAACCAAATACCCAAGCAGCTTCGAAGTCACAAGCTGTTTCTTTCAAATGTTTTCTGATTTGTGCTGCATCAGGAGTTTCTCGTTATTTTTTGACACCAGGCATAAATGCATCCCATAATGCCTTGGCGCAGCAATAATGATAAGAAACTGTCTCAGCATGTGGATTATCAGTTTATTCGGGTATGTAGCACACTGGCAGTGACAGTAATCCGCTAAATGAAAGCGTATAAAGGATCCACGGATGATGGATGTGCCACAGATTCTGGAATTCATATAGACATTGCAGATGAATGACACAGCAGAATCTTTGAGTAAGAAACCAGCAGTTCCCTGGACATACAGGGTGGATGTGTTTTCCTGTATGTGTTTTGAAGTCGCACGGTTTTGTCCATTAGTGAAGGAATTAAGGCCATTAAGATGTTAATCCATTAGTCGAGAGCTTTAATTGCAGGAGATGCTGGAGTTTATTATCGAATTTCAGAGCAGACGCTTATCACGATTTAAATAGCATCATAATTAAAGTTTAATTAGTAAAACACTGCTTTTACCTCCGTAATAACTTTTCTTGTTTGATGTCTTTGCTACACAGTGTCTAAAATGTGTCTCTCAATACCACAGTCTCTGTAAAGCCCAATCGATACAGTAGACACACAGACACCGTGCCAGAAAATTAGACAAGCGTAATTGCTTCCTTAATGAGGCTGGTATTGAATCACGTCTGATTAAAGAATCAGATACACAACAGCATGTCGAATCCCAGACCGGATATCACATGGAAGTCAGCAAGTTCAGACGTGAGACGTCGCAACATCTGAATGTTATCATGATTTATTTCATCTGACACCCTAAAAAAAGTTTAACTCGACACAGAACGGCGTAGCACAGTTTATTTCTTACTGGATTACCAATGCTTGAATTATGAATGATGACATTATTAAAAAAGTGTACTATGAGCTAAAGTGTCCACAAAAGGGGTCATCAGATCCTGGAGATCAGTTTTATGGTAAAGCTTCTTAGATACATCGCTTTGTCCTATTTTAATCAAACATTCAAGGAAGTGACCCAATTATTAATTAAAGGTTAAAAGTCTTATATCCAGTAGTGGGACACTAATGTTTCTTGTGTTCTTTTTGGCTGCATTTACACTGCAGGTCTTGATGCCCAATTCCGATTTTGTGTCTTTTTCTAAAACTGACCCAAATCTAAATTTTTACCATACACAGCAAAATAGCCCAAGGTAGACGTACTGACTGAAAAAAGATGTAAAAACTGCATAGATTATTTGGTATTTAGTTTTCTGTACCATGTTTAAAGTTTTCCAAAATAATGCTTTCTTTGGGAGGAAAAAGAAGAAGAGCCTTTGTTGCAGCCTGGGCTCGTTGATTGCTAAGTTATAATTTTCTTTAAAAAATTGTTCCGAGACAAAACAGACTTTAAGTAAACACAAATAATAAATATCAATACACAGCGGTGCCTTGACTTACGAGTGTAATTCATTCTGTGATGGAGCTCGTAATACAATTAGCTCTTGAAATAATTGAAAATTATACAAAAAAAAAAAAATTTTAAAAAACATGGTTTGTCTTAAGTTTAACCCAAACAATGTCTTTGGGGAAAAAGAAGAAAACCTTGTTGCACCTGGGCCGTGATTTGTTAATTTTTCTTAAAAAAGCCTTTGAAAAAAAAACAAAAACCAAATAAAAATAAAAAACAAATGAAAAAAAAATAATTCAATAAAAAAAAAAACCTCAAAAAAATTGAAATTAATAAAATCTTTTCAAAAATTCAATTGAAATTCCATTAATCAATTTGGGTCCCAAAAAAAAACCTCAGTTTTTTTAAATAAGAAAAATATAGTTTTCAATAACAAATACAATAGGATGTACTGCAGTAAACTGGTTTTATTAAGTATAATGTACAGCATTTACCTTGGAGACCAGACGACTTCACTTGCTAATGCACTTGCTAATGCTTAACACTTAAGTATTATAAAATAAAGAGTAAAAGCAGCCTAATATGTACTGAACTGGTTTATTCGATATGGACATGTATTTGCACTTTTTTTTCCTGTCTCACACCCTTGCGCGCATGCACTCTCACCAAACTACGGCAAGCCCTGACAGGAAAAATGCATTTGCCCACACACACAGAATGAGTACCGACACAAAATTACCACCCAACAAACAGTTTAGCCTGTTACACTAACACGCATGTTTGTTTAGCTATTACTGGGTGAAGGTTACGGCGTTCACTGTGACGTTCGCTACGCCAACTAGCGGTTGGTTGTCTGAAGCTGGCTTGTAACCAGAATTTTAGCTCGCAAAATATATATATATATACTGTATATATCACTGTTGGTGTCCACCAAAGTTGATGTCAGGTGAACATCTGATCTCTCTGCTTACATGGCAGACACTAACTCATGTATCCGATTTACATCTGATTTATTTCCAAATTTGAATGAGGCCTGAAACCGATCTCAAAATATCGGAATTCTTGTGCTTTTTTCCTGCTTACATGGTTGTCAGTCATCCCATCTGTGCCACATTGGAGAAAAAAATCAGAATTGTGTCACTTGATAAATGCGACCTTTGTCCTGCTTGTTTTCCAATAGGTAAGTTCAATCATTTAGAACCTGGTAGATACCATCTCAGATAAAGGGTGAAGTCGGGGATGACCAATTGAATTGGTATCTCCCAGTTTGTAAAGAATCTATCATGACATCAATCTAAAGTAGATTATACGGTCCAGTTACCAGTAATACAATTGTTTCAACAAATAAGCCTGTGCATCTGGTCTTGTTTTAATAGTTTCCTGTTTAAGCCACAGATCTGTATCATTCATTCATTTCCTTTTCTCCTCTCCTGTATTACCACTGACTTTTCCATTATTTTGTTCTTTTTTCTCTTTCTGTTTTTTACTGTCATCCTGCGTCCACTTGTCCCCTGCCGTCTCGTCTCAAAGTGAGACCATGACGCAGACTCTGCCTAATTACCACAGAAACAGACACAAGGACAGTCGCACTGCAGCACACACACACACACACACACACACACACACACTTTTAGCCATACCTGCCACAAAAAGCTAATCTTTAATTTGCTATAAAAAATGTTTGTGTACAAACATTAATGACCTTGGAGACATTAATGACCGAGATAACCAAGTCCATACTCTATAAAATACTGTGGATCATAAATACTACACCATTTGAGATGCATCTCCTAAGAACTGCAGTAATATTCCACAGATCTCCTTGGTATAGATATATTTGTATAGCGAACACTTTGACATATTACTGTTATTACAAAACATTACTACTTCACAAAGACAGCAAACCTTTAGTAGATACCACAAATAGTAAAATCAGGACGTGCTTCCAGATGACTGGGAAACTACAGCAGATGTGACCAGGGAGATGTAAAGAAAGGTGTTAAGTGAAGGTGAAGGAGAAAAGACGGTAAGGAGACGTAAGGAGGTGGTGAAGTAAGGAGGTTCAGGGTAGTATACAGAAAAAGAGGTTATCCAAGAAGAAGTAGGACATAGAAAGGACAGAAGAATTACAGTGCAGAGTAAAGAGAGAGGCATATGACAAGTTGTACACTGGGTTAGACACTAGAGATGGAGAGAAGAATTTGTACATATTAGCGAGACAGACGATCGAGATGAGAAGGATGTGCATCAGGTTAGATTTATTAAAGATAAAGGATAAAGATAGAAAGATCCTCAGAAGTGAAAAGAACCTTAAAAAACACTGATGAATAAGGAAAATGAAGGCAAAGAAGGGTAGAAGAGGTGGACACTGGAGCAGGAAGTACAAAATTTTGTTTTGATAAAGTCAGAAAGGCTTTGAAAAGGATGAAAAGTGGAAAGGCTGTTGGTCCTGATGACATACCAGTGGAGGTATAAAAGATTCTAGGAAAGACAGCAGTGGAATATCTAACTAGATTGTTTAAGAACAAACAACGAAGTGTTGCAAGAGCTACAGAGGAATAAATGATAAGTCATATAGTGAAGGAATAGGTAAGAGTAGTACAAGCTAGGTTAATAAGGAAGGAAGTGGAGATTTCTAAACAACAGTATGGCTTCATGCTCAGAAAGAAAACAACAGATGCAATTTTTGCTCTGAGAATGTTAACGGAGAAATAAAGAGATAGTCAGAGGAAGGTTTTTTGTCTTTGAGGACAGGGTGCTGAGATTAGAGCTGTGGTATTGCATTAGGAAATCAGGAGTATTAGGAAAGTATGTCAGATTAGTGTGGTATATGTATGAGAGGACCATGACAGTGGTGGAGTTTGCAGAAGGTCAAACAGAATAGTTAAACATAGAGGTGGGACTGCATCAGGGATCGGCTTTGAGCCCCTTCTGGTTTGCTATAGTGATAAATCTGTTGACAAATGATGTTTTGACATTGTGATGACATTGTAATCAGTTGTAAAAGCAGGGAGCAGGTTGAGAACAACACAGAGAGACGGGCTTTATTTTGGAGAGAAGAGACATGAAAGTTAGTCGTAGCACGACAGAGTACAAGTGTGTGAATGAAAAGGGTGAATGAAATTATGTTTCTAAATGCTAAGTGTAAATCTTAGGCATGTATCAGCTACAGAAGACCTTCTGACTTGTTAGTTATTTAAGGATTCTGATCATGTATAAGAGAAATAAACTGTGAAGCGCGGGATGTCTCTTACTGGCAATTTATTACTCTTAACATGTGAATTCAGCTCCATTAAGAATCATCATGCTCAGGTCAGTGGCACATTAACAGGAAAATACTCACGTGTCACTGCGTTGGTTTTGGTCCTCGATTATGTCTGTGGTTCAGTAATTTAATATAGTGCAATTGTTTCCGTAGGCCCATGTCTGGGATTTATGGTAATAATATCTGGAACGCTTTCATAATAATTTGTTATTAGTTTACTCTTCGCTGAGTCTCTGCAGACTTTTTTTGTGTAACTGTGATAGGTTTTGTTACCTGTTTGACTATAATGTGACATTGAAGCAGCGAAATAAAAAACGAAATAATTTCGACTAATTTGTGTGAGACCCAGGCAGAGTTTTATAACTATCTCAAGTGTGTTATTTAAGAGCTTAACAGTGAATAATTTCCAGCCTCATGATTCAAAGTCTCTAAAGTCTTCCATTTTCTGTTAGCAAGAACAGGAACATGAGTGTGTAAACTTTCTGCCGCTTTGTCTGTGGCTAACAGAAGTGTTTTTATATTTTAATATTTTATATTTAATTGGGGATTAGGGGGCCTTGCCCAGGGGTGGTGACTTGGTGGAGCTGGGAATCGAGCCCACAATCTTCGGGTTGGCAGTCCAATACCTTAACCATGAGCTACCACTTGCCCCACATTAATTAAAAGCTTTTCCTTTATCATCGTTCCTTCCTATTCTTTATATTATTATTATTATTATTATTATTACAAATAAATAAACTAACAAATAATTAAACAAACACTTTTACTTACTTAACTAATAATATTTGCTACTAATTTTTTAGTTTTAGTATTTAGTGTATGTACAAAAAAAAATTTACATGTTTTTTCTACGTAATAATTTATCTACTAAAAAAAACATCTAAATTCACTTCTAATCTTTCTATTTGTATTAAGGAATTGGTGGTGGTGACTCAGTGGTTTGGGTGTTGGACTGCTGGTCAGAACATTGTGGGGTCAATTCCCAAAACCACTAATCTGCAAATGCTGAGCCTTTGAGCAAGGCCCGTAACCCTGAAGTGCTCAGATAGATAAAAAAAAAACGAGATTCATGTAAGTTACTCTGGATAAGGACGTCTGCCACATGCCCTGGAATGTAAATGTATCAGAATCTGTTTAAATTCTCTAAAATCCAATCCAACATCTTTTATTTTAAAAACGATTTTATCCACTGCTGTCGGATGGGAATCATGAGCAAGCTGAAAATTTAGGCAAACCTTAGTAATAAAATAATAACAATAATGATAATATAATAATAATAATAATAAATAATTAATAATAATAATAAGATAATGTAGTGTAAATATTTAAAATGGCTCCAATCATGATATTTACCTTTCTAAAATGTTTATGTTCTAAAAGGAAAAACCTAAAAGCATTTCTTCAGAGGGAAAACCTAAAGAACTGTGCTGTGTATAAAAACTTGTGTAATTTAATGACTTTTTTTGTTTAAAAATGCTGTCCCATAAAGACCGAGTTGCACCTAAAAGCACCTGTGTGTGTTTGTGTGTGTGTTGCAGGAAACAAGAGCTGCTGACAATCTCAAACGTTCCTCTGGGAGAATGTCCACCATCACCGCCTCGCACTGCGCCACCCACTATGAAGGTGAGTGCAGTAGACAGCACAACGTCGCACAGACACACACACACACACAAACATATTTATTATTTTATAATAGAAAGTGATATTTCTAATTAAAAAAAAAATTTGCACCTGTAATTTTCCAGATAAATCCTGCCTAGCTACCAACAGCTAGCTTCGGTTTCCGTAAAGTGTCGAAAACTTTTTTTCTATGTCTTTAGGATGACCTGCACATATTTTTCACTAAAGTACAAAATACTGCATGTATTGTTAAATGTCATTAATTACATCATTTCAAATTGTGAATTTCCAAAATTTTCTGATTTTGTTGGATTTTTAGTGCTAAGAGTTCTTAAACACATTAGGTCCAAGTTAGGGCTTATTTGTGTGAAATAAAGTTTTTTTTTTTGCATCGCCGACATTAGGGAAGTAATAAGGTACACTTATTTACATATATAGATAGATAAATGGACTACAACAATAATTTCATAAATTAATTTTAAAAAATTATAATTCATATAGAATACTTGTTTGTGATTTGAAATAAAAAAGGACAGAATTAATATGCAACCTTGCGTTCTGCCTTAAAATACGACTAAAACATTCATAATGATACCAAAAGTTACCCAAAGGGCCTCTTAATGTTAATAAGCCATTATCGTTGGACGCTTTTTATGATATGGACTAATAAAAGGTTTCCACTAGATTAAAACCAGCATTTATTTCTATTATTTGCTTCTCACACACTAAACACACTGTCACAGAAACTTCCTGATACATCCTATAGCCTGTCAATTACACACTTACTGTCCAAATTATTATACACTATAATGCCAAACAGTTGTGGACACCTGACCATCAGATCCATATGTGTCATTTGGAGGCACACAATAGACTAGGATCTTAGAGTGTTTGTATGTTGTAGCATTACATTATTCCTTCACTGGAACTAATACTGTCTTCCCACCGGAGCTAGTGATGGTGCACAGTTCCAGTATGACAATACTCCTGTGCACAAAGCCCCTGAGCACCATGAAGACATGATGTGTTCTGACTGTAGTGGAAAAACCACTACAGTGTTCGGTACAAAGCACTGACTTTAACACCACTAAACACATTTGGGATAAACTGATGAACTTATGTAAATCGAATGCAATTTAACCAAATTAAATGTAGTTGTAAACGTGTCAGTATATGAACAGGTAGCAATGTGTATGGTGGCCAGGGAAGCTCAACGCACTGCAACTAAAGAAAACATATCCAAATATATAAAAAAACACCTAAAAAACATTAGTTGGACAATAGACATGGAGCAAATCCTTGCAGTGCAAACAAAAACACAAAAAAATGCTGCAAATATAGAAACATGCTGCAACTAGCACAGATCACAATAAAAACTGCAAGAATCGGACCTGCTCATTGGTTAGTGCGGTTGCTGTAGAAATGAAAGGTATGTATTTTTGTTTATTTTAACAAACTGATAATATGATTCCTTGATTTAAAAAAATCTGAGTATTTACACAATTAAGTGTGAAATGATGCAGGTCCCGGCCGGCTTCCTTACATTCCTGTTTGTGGTCTGTGCTATTGCAATGTGTTGCATGTTTTCATAATTGCATGTTTCTGCATTTGCTTAGTGTTTCTGTATTTGCAAGGAGTTTCTGTATTTGCTGCACTTTTCCATATTTGCAGCACATTTCCAAGTTTTCTGCAAGTTTCCCTATTTGGTTTTCATTATGGTAGCATATTTCCATATCTGCTGCATGTTTCTGTATTTGCTGCATGTTTCTGTATTTGCTGCATGTTTTTTAAATTTGCAGCACATTTCCACATTTACAGCGTGTTTTTCTTAGTTTGTTATTGTTTTCTTAAGTTGCTGAGAAAATGTCTAAAAATGCATAACATATATAAATCAAATTATAAAAGATCTGAAATGGAAACAAATATATATATATTTCATTTTTCTGTCCTGAGTGGAATAATAAATGTGGAAGAGTCTTCAAGATGGTTTCACTTTAAAGGGGCTTCACTAGAAAGCTGCGTTAGTGTGCACTACATTTTAGCCAGTTAGCTTAGCTGGTTACTGCGTAGGGGGTTAATATTTCCAAGGTCGCAGGTTTTGGTCATTTATAAGACTTACTCTGGATCATGTTTATTACAAAAAAAAACACAGGGAAAGTCGTAGCTCAGTTAGGCGGTTGGACTACTGAGTAAAAGATTTTGGTTTAAATTCCCAGCATCACTAAGCTGCCACCACTGAGCCCCTGAGGGAGGCCCTCAACCCCGAATATTTAGCGTGAAAATAATAAGTTAAATGTAGATCGCTCTGGATAAGGGCATCGGAAATGTAAATGCATAATAAATATTTGCAGTAAACTCTAATCTTTCTACAAATTTACAGCTTTGAAATATTTTGTCATGTAATTACACCCTCATAGATTCTTAGAGAGACAAGAAACACTCTAAAATTAAGTGCAGATTTAAAACAGGTTTTTTTGTGGTTTTAATTATTTTACCTTTTAGTTGTACAGCAGAATAGGGTTCTTTTACTGCCCCTAAATAGAAGTGAATATACTCTAAATATGTGATATTTTAAACCCCTTTTTACCAACTGAAATTTTAATCGATTAAACCTGGAGCTTTCTTATTTTTACACACGTTAATTAGGTCTGGCTACAGCGGCGACCTGTCAGACGGGCACAAGGTGTGAAACCATGCAAAAAAAATCCCAAAGGGCAAACCTAAAATCTAATTTAAATCTTAATCTCACTTTTTGCTGTTGAATGTCTGGAGTGGTCCAGACCACTAATCCCTGGTTTATTTATAAAACGTCCCTAGGTTGTGTATGTAACCTTGTTTTTTTTTTGAGGGAACTAGACGCTGTGTCAGAATTGTCATAAGGTCTCCACATGACAACAGTCTGAAGCATGTGTACACTTAGTCCAATACGGGACTCCACATTTTACTTTAAAATTTAGATGTCCTGGAGTGGCAGAGGAGCTAGCATAGCATCCACACAATCAGTGAAGGTTTAGGAATATAGAAAGAGGCTGGAAGGAAGAACCTTGTAGTGGTAATGAGTTGTGCTGAGAAAGGACGGTGATGTGGAAGGGCTTTTCGAATTTGATTTGACACACAAGCTGCTTGATAGTGAGCATTTTGAACCAGTACTTCTATGGTTCAGCCACTTGATCAGAAACCGAAAGCAACCTCTATCCTTTCGTGGGAACCAAAAATTTACTTTTTTTATGTTGCGGTTCAGGGGCCTGGGTATGTACTGACTGTGACGGGAGAGTCTGAGAACCAACCCCACTGGGGGCCTCTATGCCCTAAGTCGTTTGAGGGCAATAAGGAAGTTTGTGTACCATATACTGAGGTGCAGATTTTTCCTTCTCAGGGGGACATGCCCTGCTAATGGCATCAGGATCTCTTCGCTGATGCCCTCTTGGGGAGGATGACAGTCTGCTCTATGTTTCAGGCACTGAATTAGAGTATGAAGAAAAAAAGACATGCCGTTAAAGGAAATATATAGAAGCTAAAGGGAATATACGGAAATTACAGGAGATATACAGGAACTAAAGGGAATATATGGAAATTAAAGAGAATATATAGGAATTAAAGGGATTCTATAGGAATTAAAGGGGGATATATGGAAATAAAAGGGATTATATAGGAATTAAAGGGGAATATATGGAAATTAAATGGTATATATAGGAATTAAAGGAATTATATAGAAACTAAAGGGTATATATAGGAATTAAAGGAATTATATAGAAACTAAAGGGAATATATGAAAATTAATTGGGACTATATAGGAACTAAAGGGAATATAGAGGAAATAAATGGAATATATGGGAATTAAAGGGAATATATGGAAATTAAAGGGACTATATAGAATTTAATAGGATTTAATGGGTGTAAACTAGAAATTTGCAAAATTGCAGGTTAATATAATGGTAAGTTAATGTAGTAGTCTCTAGGGTTTTTTTCTCTGTCTCTCTATCTCTCTCTCACACACACACACACATGTTATTGTTGATGATTCGCACAAACACACACACATACAGTAGCAGCGTTATTTTTGATCCACACACATACACACACTCAGTAGTTGGTGACCAGTCTGAACTTAAAAACCCAGTCTGCGAGACAGGAAAGCGACGTGTGTGTGTGGTTGATGAGGTCTCCAGCGAGCCAGCATTAAACCTGAAAGCTGAGAAGCATGTTTGTAAAATGTGTAGCTTAAAAGAAACAAGAGAAGAAAGACAAGAAGGAAGTAAGCGCAAATATCTCCAAACACAGACCGGTAGGACCAGTTTGTGGTATGACGTGTAAGAGGTTTGCCAGGCACACCCCGCTGTTCCTGCTTTGTGTGAGTGTGTGTGTGCTGCGAAACAACACATGGCAGGCTTCCCTAAAGAGGTATGAAACAATCTGTAATCTTTAACAAAAGTAGTGTGTATTTTGTGTGTGTATGTGTGTGTGTGAAAGGGAGAGAACCGAGAGATGAACTTCCTGTGATGTGGTTCTGTGGTTAGAAAAGCGGTAGAAAGTTGAAAGTTACGGCACAGAAGAACATCTAACAAATTGTCTTATTTATAGCTTTAAATTATGCTTACATAGTAAAATAGAACACTCCTGTACACCAAACACACTCCGGAGAAGATATTTCAACAAAATTCATTACACTGTATAGGCAGCGTCGTAAGTACTTATCTACTGATAACAGTGTTGTCATGGCACTGAAATGCTACCTTCAAGACTGACTGCATTATGTAATACACCTCAGGGCATAAAAAACAACTAAACAAACTCTCAGACTCGTGGGAGGCTGTTCAGTGTAAGCGTTTAAGTGTGTGTGTGCGTGTGTGTTTCTCAAGCCTTTTTACCGCTAAAACCTTAGCCCACGTTTAATGACAGTGTCAATACAGTGTAAATAAAAGCTCCACGCTTCAAGCGCCGACTTGATGTCCAGGTGTGTCTCAGGTAACTTTATGTTAACTCGTGGAGGTGGAAAATAAAGATTTTATTTTTTACATAACTACGTTTTTTTAGTGTATAGAATAATAACATACAGCTAAACAATTCTATACTTTAAAATTCAAAAATCCAAATAACAAAAATGTATATTGCTAAAATGTATTTTTTAGTAAAGAAGCTGATTTGAATTGAACTGATACGGAGGAGTATTCACTGCCACCTGTTGGTGTGTCTTAAAACTTTTTGATACCTAATATATAAAGCACACTACTTATAAATCATGCTAGCACTGTCTAATAATCATAGTAGGACAATTCAGTAGAGTAAATTGCAGTTATACACTTATTTCAATTCATAAATATATTTATCTTCTTTATTTATCTTCTTTATACAGTAATTGGGGGTTCAGTGCCTTGTTTAGGGGCCCAGTTGTGGTGGCTTGGTGGTGCTGGGAATCAAACTATGATCTTCCAATTAGCAGTCCAACACTGCACTTCCACTTCCCTCTAATTGTTCTAAATTATTTGGATTTATTTTTTTCTAATAAATGTATAAGATTTGGTTCAGGACATCACTACATCCTACCCTGCTTATATATGTACGTTAATATTTGACCTGCTCAGGAAGTTTTAATAAATAGCTATTAGTTATACACACATGGACAATAATTATTGTTGTTTTGTTTGCTATATTTTGTTGTTCTTCTCTTCATCTTTGTATTTAACCTTATGATCACTTATTTACTCATATTTCATATGCAGCTTGCCTAGCAACAAAAGTTGTGTTGTGTGTTTTCGGGCATTGCTGCAGTGTGTCCCTGGGTGTAAGCGTCATTAATCAGCTGTGAAGCAGTCACAGAGTCCGCAGGGTGTATGTGGAGATAAGAAGCCCCAGTGCATAGATCCCTGTGTAGCATTAATTCCATTGTTTCTTAATCTTCAGTGTTCCACCCTTCTGTCTGACATGACAAGTGATGAAGTTTCATTCCTGCCCTTTTGATATCTGAACCCTACTCTCTGACTCTCAACTCTGTAGTCTATCACTCAGCTGTGGTGTCTTGCAGGTTTGGATTTGTTGACTAACTCTGATGAAGGGAATTAATTATTAACCAGGTGACATTTTAATACCCTGAACCTCCTTCCAACTTCTGACACCTGTTGGATTATTGTATGTTTTGATTATCTATAAAAACACACATCTCATGGAAGTGTTAAGCTGACTTTCTTTATAGTAAGGATAGTATTTGATCAACAAAATATTTTAATTCAGGGCTCTATAATATTCTAATTGTAGTGGTATTCAAATTGTGTATACAGTATAAGATGCTTGGGTTTATCAGCTGCCACCTGTTGGTGTGTCTCGAAACTTCATGATACCTTATAAATGAAGCACACTATTATAATTCATGCTAGACTGTTTAATATACATATTAAAGTATTAGATTGTATTCGTATATCGATAGAATTCAATTAACAAAATATTTTAATTCAGGACTCTATAATATTCTAATTGTAGTGATATTTATAATGTGTATGCAGTATAAGATGCTTGGCTACACTTTTTTTACCTAGTAAATTACAGATGCCATCATGGTGTCATGTAACATTTTGTCTTTTCTGTCCTTTGCTATTTGTCCTGGGTTATTTTTTTCAGCTAACCTTACTTCATTTCCCTTGCAAAGCACTGAATATATTGCGTATTTATATACCACCAGCACTGAAAAAGCCGTATGACTTTGTCCAGGAAATCAATGTCATAAAGATTTATTATTTGTGCTTGTTAAAAACAATTTCTAAAACAGCTGCATATGTTCTTTTCATAACTGCAAAGTCAACTAAAGCAACTATAAATTTCTAAAAGAGCTGCTAATGTACTGATTTAACACTGTAGGGTAATAGTGGGCCTATAATTGCTTACAGGGTGGTAGAATATTCTATTGATCCACAGACCACATCCTAAAATCAAATCCACCGTGGACAGGGACAGAAAATGGTTAGCTGTAGAATACAATAGAGAATTGCAAACAAAATATTTCATTGATGCTTTGGAAGTATTAGACAGGATTTCTATGATTTAGGCACATTTATGACCAAAAAATGATTAATTAGTTAGGGAAAATGTCAACTTTGCATTTTTTTTTAGCATTTAGCATATAAAATGGCAACAAACCCAGCTGCCTTTGTTAGTCATGTTTATGACATCTGACCACATGTGAGTCATAGCATAAAATAATTCCAACAATACTGACCAACTGGTCATCATGGGAATGAGCCAAGGGATGTGAGCAATAGTATGAACATTCATTATAATTATATTATTAGATCATACTGTAGGCAGAAATATAGAATGACAGTAATTCCAGATTAAGAATTTATAAATTAGAATTAATGTATGACAGAAGAATCTCAGATAGAATTAAGGGGGAGGGTGTAGAAGACAGTGGTGAGACCAGCTATGATGTATGGTTTAGAGGCAGTGGTGAGACAGTTATGATGTATGGTTTTTAGAGGAGTATGGTTTGAGCAGTGGTGAGACAGTTATGATGTATGGTTTAGAGACAGCGGTGAGACCAGCTATGATGTATGGTTTAGAGACAGTGGTGAGACAGTTATGATGTATGGTTTAGAGACAGCGGTGAGACCAGCTATGATGTATGGTTTAGAGACAGTGGGGAGACCAGCTATGATGTATGGTTTAGAGACAGTGGTGAGACCAGCTATGATGTATAGTTTAGAGACAGTGGGGAGACCAGCTATGATGTATGGTTTAGAGACAGTGCTGAGACCAGCTATGATGTATGCAACCAGCCAATTTCATCATCAACAATGTGACCAATAAGAGTGGGTTTCTTAAACATTCATTGGAAGGCTTTTCCATAACTTTGAGGCTTTGTAAGTAAAAGCTCTGCACCTTACTGTAGCTTTTATAATGCGTGGTACTGACAGGCAGCCTGAATAAACTATTCTTTTTTCTTTATTTTCAAATTGTAATTTTATTTCTGACAATTTATAAAATTGTAAATTTTTCTTATTTCTTCTTTTTATAAAATGTGGTAATAAAGAGTTGGTTAATGCTTTAAACTTTATTTATATGATAGGAAAAGTAAATTTGATAACTCAAATGTTTGAACATTATGTCCAGCCTGCATAGGAAAATCCAAATGAACAAACACTGGGTACTTTGTGTTTGTTGGCTTAGTTTATTTTATTAAGCAAATTGTTTACAGACGACCAGAGAAAGGAAAATTGAATGAATTAATATTTCCAATTATTAAATATTTTTTCATTATTTACTACTGAACAATCAAACTGGACTAACAAGATTAGAGAATAAGAACTATAATATAATTAATGTTATGATAATTTCTCTAGAAGCTCTGTTTATGTCTACAGGACATTTCAATTAACACTTTTAACTTTTATTCAACGGAGCTGTCAGGGCCTTGCTCAGAGGCCCAGCAGTGGTGGTGGTTCTGGAAATACAATACGGTCACACTAGTGAAAGATTGAAAGTCAGTTTCTCTAATTAAAAAAAATCCATTATGGAATAGATCATCATAAGGGGCAGATCTATGGGGTAGTTGAGTGGTCCAAAATCATTCTATCGCTAGGGGTTAGAGTATTTGCTTGACAATGAGGTTTACAATTACTTTGAAGTACATCAATAGTATGACTGTCCACTAGTGGGTCTAGTTAGCAGGCATTTTAATGGTTGATCAATTCCATGGTCTGGAATTAATAAGTAATATAAGTAGAGAAACATTTTGTCGATCATCCACTGCTTAATAAGCTTATCTTTGTACAAGACTGTTCCTTAAAAGCTACGTCACAAACACCAACAGGAAGTACATTTGTGTTTCTGTTTTGCATATTCTAATGTCTGTATGTTTTTCGTTTTTAGTCTGCGGAGTTTTTCGACATGCTGGAGAGGATGCAGGTGAGTTTGTGTCAAATTCTTGACAAAAATTCTCTTAATTAGGTTAAAATGTGTCATTATAAAGCTTTTCCAACATCAGGTGGCTTTTCTGCTTTACTTGGCTTTGTGCGTAAGTGTGTACATGAAACCGGTGATTTTGAAAGGAGGTGGCCAATTTTGTCCTTGAGTGCTAACAGAGTAGAAGTGGTTTCTCCAGCTGAGCAAGCATCAGGGAGGCTATCCATAACACGCTTATTGAATGATTGCACAGAAAGCATGAATATACCAGCTCTTTCAAAGCTCCATCGGTCTGTCTAGTTCTTTTTTCAGTGGTGGGCGTCTGTTTGGTGTGTGTGGAAATCTCAAAATTCATTTTTTTTTACCTCAAGACCAAGAATGACTCATTGACCAGACACAACACCAGAGACGGGTATGTATGCCAGAGGGGGCAGAAACAACATGTTAGTCATTAATGAGAGAACATCAAATCGATATGCAGAATAGTTCTTCCAGACAGGAGATCTGCAAGGTTCGCTATTGTGTCCTGTGTACCATATGATGAACATATCGAACCAGATGCTCAAAAGCAAGCATCTCTCGAATAGACGATCGAAGAGCCTAATCCTGAGCAAATTAAAAGATGTGAAGATTCTCTGAAGGTTTTTGTGTTTTGTGGCTGATCCAGTCTTCTTCTAAAGATAGAACCAAGTCAAGAACATCCGTATCTTGTCCTTCTTGTCCAATTCCGCACTTCAGAAACCATTTTTGATGCCTTGTACTTATGATTTTAGGTGTCTGGGCATATATTACTACCCTAAAGGAGTTTTTTAAACATCTAAGGTTCCTTTAATGAGCAGAGGCTTTTTTTCTTTGGCATTGATCTGATTTATTAAGACTGTGCTGAGGTGATGTGGAAAGGTTTGTGTGTCACCGGCTGTGTGTTTGGTTGTATGCAGGATGTCCTTGGAGGTGTTTATCATTATATTCCAGTGTAATATAACAGAATGCTGAATGAAGTTTAATAATTGGAGGCATAGACCTTGTTAAATCCTACTGATTTCTTTTAAAAGATTTTTTAAAATGTATTTTAAAGTACATTTCAAGTGTGTATATTGCATTATAAAGTAGGAATAAACAGTATACTAAAACCAGCCCTATAATCTGCTATGAAGTTTAATTTTTAAACTTTTTAAAAAGACTTTCTTACATTTCTTACATTTTTCTAATTAGAATGTTATTATTATTATTATTATTATTATTATTATTATTATTATCAGCTTTTATTACCTTAACTCCCTCTGTCTCACTGGAAGGCAAGGATCACAACATAAATCAATTAGACATAAGAGAAGAGATTAAATTACACGAATCATATTGTATATTAAGATAAAATAAATTAGAAGCTTGATGACAGAGAACTAGCATCAGGACGTTTAGTCGATTTTATAATAATAATAATTCATAGAATAAATTCAATAATATTATTAATAATAAAAAAATAAAATAAATAAAATAATAACAATAATAATATTATTAATAAATATAATAATAATAAGGGCAGCACGGTGGCTTATTGCTTAGCATAGTTGCCACATAGCAAGAAGGTCCCAGGGGTCATTCTGTGTGGAGTTTGCATGTTCTTCCCATGCTTGTGTGTGTTTACTCCAGGTTCTCCAGTTTCCTCCTGGAAGACCAAAAACATGTATGTTAGATTGATAAGTGATTCTAAATTGTCCGTAGGAGTGTGTGTGTGGCCCTGTGATGGACTGGCGACCTGTCCAGGGTGTCCCCCTCCTGCCTTTCGCCCTTATAGAGACGACTGAGATAGACTCCAGCAGATCCCCGTGACCCCGAATTAGGACCTAAGCGGATATAGAAGATGAATAAATGAATGAATAATAATTAGCTTATGATTGCATTTTAAAATTTGCGTTCATTGTATTTTGCAAAAAATAAAATACAGAATCGTATCTTTCGTCATGTCTGAACCAAAAAATAAGGGAAACACAATGTTTTTCGACATAAAAGAGAAACCTATGGCAAATGTTTTGTCTATGAATATGTACAAAGCTAGTCATGTTATACTACACAAAGTTTAGAAAAGTTTATGAAAGATGAAAACTTAGGAAAGATACATAGTAAGTGCATCAACTAAATGCTATAGTTAACTATGCTACGCTAACTATGCTAAATTATGGTAACTCTACTAACACTTTTGCTAGCTAAATAACATAAACTGAAACAGTACTTCCTTTTTTAGTAATTCATTTATGTGATACTATGTAAATAAAATATATTTTTATTCTATGTACCCAGAAGCGTTTCTGGTACATCCAACAAAAAGTCCTGCTATATAATTTACGCTGGATTGAATGAGCTGCATAAAAAAATGTTAGATTTCCCTTCCTGTCCTTAACAAACCTGCTTGATTTATTTGATCGTAGACTTTAATCGCAGGATGTTTTTAAAACAAAATTCTTTCCGATTTCAGTAAATTTCAGAAGGTTTATACACACATCACTAAATAAAAATAACTTGTCTTATAATTCTTTACTAACTATTTAAGTCGCAGCCTTTTGCCTTTTCATCTGAACGCACTTTCGAGCTGGACATTTCAAGTAAAAGAGTTAAAATTTTACTAAATAAACTTTCTCTTGAGTAATTCTGTCATCACGACTGACTGACTGCTGCTGCTGACGGAGATGTGAGGAGGTGTGAAGTCTATCACACTTGTATTGTCCTGTGGTTTCTGGTTAACATCTTTTTATCCTTTTCATTTTCTAACGCAAACCTGGATCGCTACAGCTTCCTAAATATGAGGAAACTAAGAAGCACAAGGTGTGGAGAGATATATATATATATATATATATATATATATATATATATATATATATATATATATATATATATATATATATATATATATATATATATATATATATATATATACATATATATATATATATACATACACAGTATATATATGTGTGCGTCTGTATCTGTATGTGCATGTGCATAAGTGTATGGTGTCTGTATTTGTTTATGCGTTGGTAGATATCAGAGTTTCCACCTATTCATAATAATAGTAACTTGAGCAGCTCAAGCGTCTGCTTTAACTACATACTTATACAGTGTAATAACTTTTTTTTCTCTTTTTTGACATTGGTATCGCAGGCGTTATATTATATATTGTAAACCACAATCTGGTTTAATAAGATAATTTTCTGCTAATTTGTAGGTAAAGTGTGACTGTTAAGACTGACACATGGCTTGGGGACAACACTGTCCTCTTTGTCCTGCGTTTACCAACTTCCTAATCAGAATTTAAAACATAGGCTGAAAGTCCTTTGCTTAAAATTAATATTTAGGTGCTGTGCTTTAGCATGTTAGCTTGCGTTGTACGGTTTTAGTTGTGTAGCATGCATACACACACAACTACCACGGCAAAATGTGTGAAAAATGAAAATGTCGTAATATTAAAATAAATCAAATGTATTATCAGTATAATTATTATATTATTTAATGTTATTAATGTGAATATTCTGAAAAATTTATATTAAAAATTACACGTAAAAAAAATACACGTAAAATACCCGTAAAATGGCACAAAAAACATATTGCTAATTTTCTTGGAATCTTACATGAGATTAATCCTGGAAACTAGTAGGCAGTCAATCAGCAGAGCTGCACCAGTTCCCCAAAGCAATCACCACAC
The DNA here is from genome assembly GCA_005784505.1 of Bagarius yarrelli. NCBI lineage: Eukaryota > Metazoa > Chordata > Actinopteri > Siluriformes > Sisoridae > Bagarius > Bagarius yarrelli. Next base: position 2,059,030 of record VCAZ01000014.1, on the reverse strand, counting down.
ATTACCATGGGAGGTAGGGGTTCTAAAGGTGCTGCAGGACATCTGGCTTGAAGTCCAGCGCCTTTTTATTTCTTCAGTCCCTTCTGCACAAAATACGTCCCCGCGGCTATGTACACAAAACATACAAGCCACGCAAGTATCGCAAATGTAATAACAGCCCATTGTATATATTACACACTGTATAAGCCTTTATTTTCCAGAAGTACATTACAGCACGGTGAAATTGCATATCCCATCTTAGGAAGTTGGTGTGAAAGCACAGGGTCAGCTATGATACAGCACACTTAGACCAGAGAGGGCCTTGCTCGAGAACCCACCTGACGCAGCTTTTTTAGCTTTAAAACAACGACTTATAGATTTACTACTATTTGTGCAAAGAAACCTTATTTATATTCCTAACTGCAAAGTTTGTCTAGTGTATGTCTGATTTTTGTTCGTTTTATTTCCTAGACAATTTTTTATTAAATATTCAAATTTAGTGATGGAAAACTGGTATTTTTTGTTTTATGGAAAACTCTGATATCTTTCATTGAGCCCACTTCATTGCTTTTTTTTTCTATTTCTGCAAGTCATTTACTCAGTAAAGCTTTTAAGAAGAAATTTGATATCAGCCGCCGGTTACCTTCAGATTAAATATCTTCCACGTCCTGATGCGATAAAGGTCAAAAGCGAAAGCTGTTCTAAAACAGACTGCAATGTCAAAGCAACACACAGTGCAATCACAAACTGACTGCTATTCCTGCTCTATTAGTAGTGCATGGGGAAAATGCTCAGTTTTGTTGATTTAGTGTGTGTGTGTGTGTGTGTGTGTGTGTGTGTGTGTGTGTGTGCAGAATGGCATTTGCTTTCCGGAAGATGATACACACTTAAAAATAATACTATAAACTGGGGTTATGTGTTATAACAGCTTAGTGCGGTGATAATCGCTTATTACTCTGTAATAAAGCTGTTATAAATTATATAATTAAAAAGCAATGCAATTTTAGGCTATTATATAATATATTAAACGATATCTTATTTAAACTAAGAAAATTGTTTTCTTTTTGCCAATTATAGATTTTGCCATGCCAATTTTAGAAAAACATGAATAAACAAAAAAATGTTGGAACTAAGAGTGCACAAAACCCCTGATCTACATGAAGACATGCTGTGCTCTGGATGGAGTAGAAAAAAAAACCTTTGGGTCAAACTAGAAGTTCAACTGAAACCCCAGACCTCCTTACCTCCACATTAGAATATAATGTGAAATATATAAATAAACACAAAGCCACACAGTCACATGACTCAATCTACTGAAAAGACTTTTTAGAGGTGTGGACATTATATATATTGTTTACAAATGTGATAGTCAGGTGTTGCAATAATTTTGCCCATATAGTGAAGCATTAAAGTATGTGTGTGCATTAAAAAATAGCAGCTTTGGAAATATAGCATAGAAGAGAAGTGTGAAAGGCAAATGCTTTAGTGTGTTGGACTGCTGATCAAAAGATCGATAGTTCAATTCCAAACACCACAAATGTGCCAATGCTGGGCCCCTGATCAAGGTTCCTCAACCCTGTAATTGCCATAATTGTCAAAATTGTAAAGAGTGAGTGCAGACATACTCACATGGACATTTTATGGGCAGTGGTGGCTCAGATGGTTAAGGTGCTAAGTTGTCGGTAGGAAGACCAGTGTTCAAACCCCACCACTGACAGTCAGACACTGTTGGATCCTTGAGTAAGACCCTTAATATTGCATGGCTGTGCTCTGACCCCAACTTTCTAAGATGGGATATGTGAAAAAACAAATTCCACTGTTAAACTTAACCAACGGAACAATTTTTGATTGTGTTCTTTCTTTCTTACAGGACGACTACATCCCGTACCCCCGGATAGAAGATGTAAGTTCTAAAATAACCATCTTCTTCACCCTTCACCCTGACTTCATATTTATTTATTCCATCTTGCTCTCTTCATCAACAGCAGCTTCTTCTTGTTGTTTCTCCAGGTGCTGGAGAAAGGAGGACCGTACCCTCAGGTGATCCTCCCGCAGTTTGGAGGTTACTGGATCGAGGACGCAGAGGCTCCTCTGGGAACACCCACATCCTCAGAAAGTAGTTTCTGTGAGGAACAAGAGGCTGAAGGCACGGGTCCAGGTGGAGGAGGAGAAGGAGGAGGTTTGGGATACAGGCTTGAGAGTAACAGTACAGCACGAGCCTACCGTAAACACTTTCTCGGAAGAGTGAGTATTAATCAAATTTGACTTTTATGACTTGTATATTCTGTATAATCTTTTTTTTAAATCTAAAGAAATATAATAAACCAGCTATATATATACACAGAAGTGAGTACACCCCTTACATTTCTTGTAATTATTTATTATATCTTTTTATGTAAAAACACTAAAGAAATGAAACTCTGCTACAATGTACAGTAGTGAATGTACAGCTTGTGTAACAGTGTAAATTTGCTGTCCCATCAAAAAAAACTCAACACACGGCCATTAATGTCTAAACCCCTGGCAACAAAAGTGAGTACACCCCTAAGAGGAAATGTCAAAATTGGGTCCAAATTGTCAATATTTTGTATGGCCACCATTATTTTCCAGCACTGCCTTAACCCTCTTGGACATGGAGTTCACCAGAGCTACACAGGTTGACACTGGACGACATCACGAAGCTGGTGTTGGAGACCATGCTTTCCTCCACTTTCTGTTTGAGGATGCTCCACAGATGCTCAATAAGGTTTAGGTCTGGAGACATGCTTGGCCAGTCCACCTTTACCCTCAGCTTCTTTAGCAAGGCAGTGGTCGTCTTGGAGGTGTGTTTGGGGTCGTTATCATGTTGGAATACTGCCCTGCGGCCCAGTCTCCGAAGGGAGGGGATCATGCTCTGCTTCAGTATGTCACAGTACATGTTGGCATTCATGGTTCCCTCAATGAAGTGTAGCTCCCCAGTGCCGGCAGCACTCATGCAGCCCCAGACCATGACACTCCCACCACCATGCTTGACCGTAGGCAAGACACACTTGTCTTTGTACTCCTCACCTGGTTTCCGCCAAACATGCTTGACACCATCTGACACAAACAAGTTTATTTTAGTCTCATCAGACCACAGGACCCAGTAATCCTTGTCCTTAGCCTGCTTGTCTTCAGCAAACTGTTTGCGGGCTTTCTTGTGCACCATTCTTTAGAAGAGGCTTCCTTCTGGGATGATAGCAATGCAGACCGATTTGATGCAGTGTGTGACGTATGGTCTGAGCACTGACAGACTGACCCCCCACCCCTTCAACATCTGCAGCAATGCTGGCAGCACTCATGCGTCACTTTCAAAAAGACAACCTCTGGATATGACGCTGAGCACATGCACTCAAATTCTTTGGTCGACCATGGCGAGGCCTGTTCTGAGTGCAACCTGTCCTGTTAAATTGCTGTATGGTCTTATCTCTTTATATAGAGCAACAATTCTTTTTTTCAGATCCTCAGAGAGTTCTTTGCCATGAGGTGCCATGCTGAACTTCTATTGACCAGTATGAGAGAGTGAGAGCAATAACACCAAATGTAACACACCTGCCCCCTACATTCACACGTGAGACCCTGTAACACTAACGAGTTTCATGACAACAGGGAGGGAAAATGGCTACTTGGACCCAATTTGGACATTTCCTCTTAGGGGTGTACTCACTTTAATGGTTGTTGTGTTGATTTTTTTTTGATGGGACAGCAAATTTACACTATTACATTACAAGCTGTACGTTCACTACTGGTACACTGTAGCAGAGTTTCATTTCTTTAGTGTGTTCACATAAAAAGATATAATAAATATTTACAAGAAATGTAAGGGGTGTACTCACTTCTGTGACATACTGTACATATATATTGTTATATATTGTTTATATATTGTTATTGTGGTTTCCTACATGTTGTACTGTACAAAAATCTTTGAAATTTTTCTATGGATATTTTGCCTCTACTTTGCTGGATAAAAATAGAAATACATATAAGAGTGTCTACTTTCATAAGAGCTCCATATAAACCACCGCTGTGGACGGAGACGAGACAAAGACGCTCAATGCCAAACATGGACACAACGAAACAGGAGGAAACAAATTCATATGCACTCGATACACAAAAGTATAGAAATGCTTACAGGCTGTGTTATAGTTTTATAGTGGTTTTATTAAAACACCTTATATATAAAAAATATATCATATATAAAATTCATATAACATATAAAATATAATATATAAAATCAGAAAAAAATATGATTTAAGCCACTGAGCATTTTGCCAGTTAACACTTTTTTACACAGTCCCCCGAGTTCGAAAAGGTCACAACTCTCAGTGTCAAGAATATCACCTGTTCATTTTAAAGCAGTTTTCTACGTAATATCATGTGACCTTTTACAGAGAATTACAAGAAAATAACATCAAGCTGAGCTGGATGTGAAATCAGCAGTTTAGAAAATGAACCATTTCTCCCTGTGTCTCAGAGTGGAGAGAATGTAGACTGAGAAATTGAGGAAATGAAATGAAGCCTATCAAATTGTAAAACGTCTATCTCTTCTCTCTCTCTCTCTCTCTCTCTCTCTCTGTCTCTTCCTCTCTCTCTCTTACTTTCTTTCTCTCTCTTTCTCACTCTCTCTCACTCACTCTCTCTCTCTCTCTCTCTCTCTCACTCACTCTCTCTCGCTCTCTCTCTTTCGTCCTCTCCCTCTCTCTCTCTCTCTCTCTCTCTTTGTCTATATCTCTCTTTTTCAGGAGCACATGAACTATTATTGCACAGGCAGTAGTTTGGGAAATCTCATTATGTCTTTAAAGCATGAGGAAGCTGAAGGTCAGGAATTCCTTCGTATTATGCTTAGGTATAACACACACACACACACACACACACACACACATTTTAACATGTACTGTATATTTGCACTTGCAAATAATAGAATTTATCAGGTCATTGTTAATTGTGAACACGAGCCACAGATGCTCGTATTATCCATCCGACATTTACATTTACAGTATTTGGCAGACGACCTTATCCAGAGCAACTCACATTTATGTCTTTAATACAACTAAGCAATTGGAGTTTAAGGGCTTTGCTCAGGGGCCCAGCAGTGGCAACTTGGTAGTGCTGGAAATCGAAAATTAGCAGTCCAACATTTTGACCACTGCGCTACCACTTCCCCAACGTGGAGATGTGTTGGCTTAGTGGTTGATGTGTTGCACTGTTGCCCAGTACCACCAAGTTACCACTGCTGGGCCCCTGAGCAAGGCCCTCAACCCCTAATTGCTCAGATGTATAAATCAAATAACAGTTGCTCTGGATAAGGGTGTAAATGCTGAAAATGTACAGGACAAGACTAATTTTTAGGGTTTTTGTCTAAACAGAAATAAGAAGTGACAACAAGAAGAAAGTTAAAAAAACCACAACAAAACATAGACTGTTAAATGTTGCTCAATCAGCACTCCAGGAAAGCCATCTTTTTAACCCATTTTTCACCAAAAACACTGGCTTTTTAATGAACTGGTAGAATGGAACAGAAATAGTGAATTTTAATTGTTAAATTTTAGCTGCTTTTTAGGCTTTTTAGAGATCAGTTAAAGGTTTGGTATCAACATTTAATTTATAAATAAAAACACTTTACGACCTTTCTATGAAATGATCAATGTCAGGCATGTTTATTATAGATGTAATTATTTATAGTTTAGATTATTTATAGTTACTAAGTAATGTTTTACAATTAGTACCTGTTTTACATCAACATAATAGTAACTAATCACCAGGGAAAGTAATGATTGTGTTAAAAGTGTTCAAACATATCAAATAACTTGGATGCCCCAATATAAAATAGGTTAAATAAATGAAATTGACAATAAATGAAATAAATTATTATAAAACTTTGTACACTAATCTACACTATTTAATGTTTTGGTGTTTAATGTGAGGTGTCTGATAGATTAGACGTGAAGAGACTCTTTCTTCTTTATTACACAGATGAATCAGTGGTCTTAATAGGAGTTTCTTATATGTCCTTCGGTATTGCTTGAGCTTCTATGCCGGCGGTCAGATTAATTCTTGGGTAAAAAATAATGGTTCTGTTAAAAAGAGTGTGATTATTTTATGAGCTACCGAATGGAAAATACCTACAGGAAAAGCCTGACTGGTTGTTTCTGTAATGACAGCGTCTGTCTGTAATTGCACAATGCCATTATTACTGGCCTGGAGTGAGGCGTTCATAGGGTTACATAGTGATGTCACATGAATACATCTAAGCTGTCAAATTTTGTTCGAACCTACTGTATGTATCAGTCAGATCACAAACCCTTATGACGTTAGATGTCATACTCTGGCTTTAGATGTTTTCTACTTGGATTTAGAAGTTTAGACTTGGCACATATTCATACTGTAAGTATACCTGGCTTTGACTGACCGAAAAGTCTATTGGGCATGCTTGTAATCTTTTGATGATTTTGATAAGCTTTTTTTGTAAATAAACCAAGTTGAGTTTGTTAAGTTTAAATCTAAATAAGATTAAAGTGTGCTTTAAAACCTGATAAAGACCAGGTCTCCATCTCAACTTAGACTGTGTTTTCATTGCCAACTTAGAGTCAATCAAGTTAGACTTGTACACTAGTACACTAATAATAAGTGTTATTGGTAGTGGTAGGTGTTGGGCTGCTTATTTATTTGGGTTTCGATTCCCAGTACCACCTGTTGGGCTCCTAAGCAAGGCCCTTAACCCCCAATTGCTCAAATGTATAAAAAAAGATAAAGTTACATTTCTCTGAATAAGGACGTCTGCAAAATGCCAGTATTGTGTGATAATGTAAAGATATTTATAGTCTATTTCATGTAAAAAGTGTTCTAGAAGAATAAAAGTAGAGAATAGAATAGTTCTCAGTCTTATTGCAGTAGAAATGAAGTCGACTCAGTTTAAGTTTACATTTATAAACTGAAAGGTGGCCAAATTAGGCCCAATCCCATTTTTACCCCTTGGCCGTACCCTTGGTTTCACCCGATAATGTGAAGGGGTAGGGGTGTCTCGACTGTTTGGTTGAAGGTTTAAGTGTAGGGGGAAGGTCCAGATGCCCCTTCAAACGATTTCCAAAATACAGTAAACCCAGCGGCGACATGGCTGCCCAAGCGACCAAAGAGATTTACAAATAGTTTTTTTTGGGCATTTTTTTGACATTAATTTAATGACAAACAATCATCTGTTTAATTACATTCAATGCTGTGTTCTTATTATAACCGTTTGAAAAAATGCTAATAGTTGCTAATGTTACTGCTGCACGATTACCCCAAAACATATTTTTATGCCCGATATGGTTACCTGATGACTTGACAGAATACCCTGTATGTAGTAGTGGTGTCCATTTCTTAGGGGAATATTTTTATCCCAACCCCCTGTCACTCTGTTTTAAAAGGCCAAAAGGAAAGGGTAGGCGTAAGGATAGGGGTATAAAATAGAATTGAGGTTGGGCCTAAGTCTGAATAAGTATTAAAATAGAAAAATAGAAATGGAAAATAGTGCATTATACTTAGTTACTCTTTACAGAAAAGAGACTCAGGATTTACACTTCTACAGCACTTTTAAGTTCCCTTTATTAAATAAACTTTTTTTCGATAAGGGAATTCATAGGAAATTGTGGCACAGTTCTAGTGCAGCTAGACTCTCACACCACCTCCTACAGGGAGTCTCAGGTTCGGTACTGCACTGTGCTTCCTGGTCCATGTGACAGCTTTTACATTATTAATTTTTCATGCAAATAATTTATGCTGTTTTGGAATAAACCGTCAGTGAAAAAAACTTTCCACAAGCGACTCAGACATGCTGAATTCTATAGATTTGTGTGTAACTACTGCTGTAATGATAATCTTTTAGGTCAAAGACAAAGACACTTCATGACCGGATCCCACTGGAGGGACTGCACCAGCTGCCCAGTGTTCCTCAGATAGCTAAGGTGTGTATCATTAAATAACTTAAATAACTTCTAAATGCATGAAGCTCTGTAACAATGCACTTACATGTAAAGTATTTACATTTATATATTTATATAAATATTTATATATTTAAACTTATATATTACAGCTGTTTATTATATCTGCCTAATAGCATGTGCTGTGTTTCAGCTGCTTTGTGATGATGTCACAGGTCTGAAGTTTAATCCCGTCCTTTACCCGAGGGTGAGTGTCACATCTATCTATCTATCTATCTATCTATCTATCTATCTATCTATCTATCTATCTATCTAGCTAGCTATCTATCTATCTATCTATCTGTCTATCTGTCTGCCTGTCTGTCTGTTTGTCTGTATGTCTATCTACAATCTATCTGTTATTCTATTGTAGCTAGCTAACTAGGTAACTATCTATCTACCTACCTATCTTACTATATTAGCACGTTTATCTATCTATCTATCTATCTATCTATCTATCTATCTATCTATCTATCTATCTATCTGTCTGCCTGTCTGTCTGTCTTTTGTCTGTATGTCTATCTATCTACAATCTATCTGTTATTCTATTTAGCTAGCTAACTAGGTAACTATCTATCTACCTACCTATCTTACTATATTAGCACGTTTATCTATCTATCTATCTATCTATCTATCTATCTATCTATCTATCTATCTGTCTGTCTATCTGTCTGTCTGTCTGTCTGTCTGTCTGTTTTTTGTTTGTTATTCTATTTAGATAGCTAACTAGCTATCTTACTAAATCAACACCTGCATCTATCCATCTAGTTAGCGAGCTTGTAAATTAAACACCCTAGTTAGCTAACATTATTTTGTCTTAATCTATCTATCTAGGTAGCTAGCTAACCACCGACCTACAACATGAACATAACTATAGCTAACTAGCTACATATGTAGTGTAAATTTTAAGGGTGTTCATTCGAGTCTGAAACCTTTTCAAGTTCCACTTGCTAACTTTTTTTTGTCATGATGTCAATGGGGTCAGAGTTCTGCTCTGTTTACAGCGCTCACTACACACTGCACTACTCAGGACATCTGGGATAATGTGTGTGTACCCCAGGGGGCTGTAAAGTCCATCTGCAACTCTCATGCCTACAGGCTTAGTCTCTGTGTGAGTGTGTAAAATGTGTGTGTGTATGTGGGTGTTGCATTGCCTGGATCATCTCCAGACCCCATTTGGTCTCTCAGCCATGGCCAAAACGAGGTCCTTCTTGAATAATAAAGAGTCTTGTCACACACATATGCTCTTCCTGTTGGCTCGGGCTCTCAGTCGCTGTCTGATTTTTTCTCGTCCCTCAGGCCTCGCAACTGATAGTCGGGTTTGACGAGCACGAAGTCAATAACACCTTCAAGTTTGGGGTCATTTACCAGAAGTTTGGGCAGGTCAGTGAAAGAAAATGTTTTTTAGAAGATTTTTTTCCTCCACACTTTTATCATAGCTTTTTTAACCTTCTATCTTAGACATCTGAAGAGGAGTTGTTCGGAAATAATGAGGAGACGCCAGCTTTTACCGAATTTCTCAGTGTGTTGGGAGACAGCATAGAGCTGCAGGATTTTAAAGGGTAACCTAATATCACACACACACACACACACATACACACACACACAAACACACTCACAGTATTAAATAAAAGCTTTTTAGTGAATGAGTAAACAAAAGCTTACATAAATGGCCACCAAACATTCTTTGCTCGGTCTAATAAAAATCCATCTCACTCCAAAAACACTTTTCACTGCTCTCACACTGGAAGCCAACAGAGTCCTGACTCATTTATATCAGACTCACAGCCAGAAAAGTCAGTCATGTGTTTAGACTGATGAAAAATGTCTCATACAGTAATTATTTAGGTCAATTACTGATAAAAAAAAGGGTTGAAAATGCCATTAATTAATAATAATGATAATGCAGGGAAGCACATATATACAGACAGACAGGCACAGACAGACAGACAGACGACAGACAGATACACCGATACACAGACAGACAGACAGACAGACAGATAGATAGATAGATAGATAGATAGATAGATAGATAGATAGATAGATAGAAGAACAGATAGATAGATAGATAGATATAGATAGAATAGATGGATAGATAGATAGATAGATAGATAGAAGAACATAGATAGATAGATAGATATAGATAGATAGATAGATAGATAGATAGATAGATAGATAGATAGATAGATAGATAGGAGATAGATAGATAGATAGATAGATAGATAGATAGATAGATAGATAGATAGATAGATAGATGACAGACGATAGATAGATGAAGAGATAGATAGATAGATAGATATGATAGATATGATAGATAGACAAACTGTGGTTAGATAGATAGATAGATAGATAGATAGATAGATAGATAGATAGATAGATAGATAAGAATTAAACCCATCCATCTTTCTATCCATTTTCTGCTGCTTATCCGGAGGCGGGTCACAGAGTAAGCATTCTGAAAAGAGACACCCAGAATTCTCTCCCCTCTCTGGGATGGCCTCTGCATAGGGGAATGCAGAGGCCATCCCAGGCCAGTCAGGAGACATAGTTCCTCTAATGTGTCCTAGGTCTTTCTCTCTAGTTCCTCTCGTTGTAGAGGAGCAGCGGCTCTACCCGAGCTCCTCCTTTCCATACAGCATTCTAACACTCTCCGCTGTCTCCTCTGGCTTCTTAATTATGGATTTAAATCTAGACTTAGATTTAGGTAAAATCTGGAAGTCAAGAGAAAAGTAAACTTTTGATTCATCATAAACCAGAATTAACCATCTTTGTGATTCAAGCAGATATAAAACCCAACACACTCCAGGCGTTTGGAAGCTCTTAACAAGAAGTATTAATGTGTAACATATCACATCATTTCCTGTCTGCCCCTCTGGCCTCCAGGTTCCGTGGTGGTCTGGATGTGTCTCATGGACAAACAGGAACTCAGTCAGTCTACACTGTTTTCCGTAACCGAGAAATCATGTTCCACGTATCGACCAAACTTCCCTTCACGGAGGGAGACGTACAGCAGGTAGACGCACAATCAGATCTCCGATTGATTCAACAACATTTACAAGAATGCTAACTGGTGTGATCAAATGAACGTTGTATGTTGCAGCTGCAGAGGAAGAGACACATTGGGAACGACATTGTGGCTGCGGTTTTCCAGGAAGAACCCACTCCGTTTGTACCTGATATGATCGCTTCCAATTTCCTCCATGCTTATGTGTTAGTGCAGGTTGAAAACCCCTGTACAGATCACACCACTTACAAGGTACTGAACACTCAAACTCATAAACGACTGATAAAACATCTGTAATTTCTGTAAATACAAGTGAGCTCCTGTACAGTGTCATTCGTCAGTTGTTTGGAATCCTACAAACCTGTTATCTTAACTAACTCTTCTTTCCAGATGCCAAAAAAAATGATTCCCTTTGTTTGTCGTGTCTCTATGTTCAGAATTATTAGATAGATAGATAGATAGATAGATAGATAGATAGATAGATAGATAGATAGAAATCTTTAGAAGACAGAAAGACAGATAGACAGATGGATAGATAGATAGATAGATAGATAGATAGATAGATAGATAGATAGATAGATAGATAGATAGATAGATAGATAGATAGATAGATAGATAGATAGATAGATAGATAGATATATAAATCTTTATTAGACAGATAGACAGATGGATGGATGAATGGATAAATTGATTAACTGGTTAATGAAAGTGGTCTTCTGTCATAATTTGTGGACTCTGTGGCCACCAGGGGGCCCCCAAGAGTACATAAAATTACAGATTTTTCGTTGTTGATAAATTGTGTTAATAGACAATGGTAATTATACAAAAATGTGATATTACATTAAAAATAAACATCAACTCAATACTATGTTAATGGGATGCGGGATGCATGCACAGTCTGACTGTGACTGATTATTAAAGTTGACTGAAGAAGCAGCAACACTGCAGCAAAATTCTCATTAATGTCACAAAAATGGACAAATCCTTCTGGTGCAGAGACAAAAAAAAAAAAAACAGAGGAAGAGATAAAAAAAAACCAGCAAGTCCACCACATTAGGTATGTCACCTAGTACTGCAAGACTGAATTTAAATAAAGGTTAATAATTAATAATAACTGTGTTAAATTTATAACATACAAAAAAACAATGACTAAAATAATTAGTTATATTGGCATTACAGAGGGGCCCCCAAATAAAAGGGGCCCCTTAAAAGCTTGGGCCCTCCTGAGCTCCAGTATCGCTAGCAAAGTATCAAACTGAGCTACTAATATCCTGAAATAAACTTTGAATCTCTGGCGAATTTTTAGATTAAAGAATGTGAAAATAACACTTACTAAAAATTGGGATTTCTGCTACAGGATTAGCATCTTTCTGATATGATACGGTTACTTACTCTGTCAAGGGCACTTACTGTAGGTGTGCTAAGCATTTATTTCTGGTTCTTTTCCAAACTAGCTTAAGGGCAACCATGGTTTTGCAGTGGTAGCCCCAAAACTCTGGAATAAACAGCTTCTCTATGTTATGCAGGCCCAAAAACTTTCCGCTAACAAGTCTTAAAACTCATCTCTGACCTTCGGCATCTAACACAGTATGAGAGCAGGTTTTATTATTGAGTTGGTCTGATGTTTGTTTTTGTGCCTATTGTTTTAAATTAGATCTACTTGTACAGCTAAACACTTGCTGTGTGCTTACGAAATAAACTTTGACGCTCGACTTTAATTCATCCGATAAACTCTTGTGATTCTGATTCATGCCCCAGGTTTCCGTCACGGCTCGAGAAGACGTCCCGCCGTTCGGTCCACCTCTGCCGAATCCTGCTGTTTTTAAAAAGGTTAGCAAACGATAAAAGCATGGTTTTCTGTGAAACTCTAAAGGATAAGATTGATATAAAAGCTGCTTTTTATCCTACATCACAGGGACCCGAGTTCCGTGAATTTCTTCTCACTAAGCTGATCAACGCTGAGAACGCCTGCTACAAGTCCGACAAGTTCGCTAAGCTGGAGGTGAGCGAGAGCAACATCTGCACGCTGATAAGCAACCACAGTTAAAATCCATGCGGATGCTTTATTGTATTGATAATAACCGATGGTTGTTTTTATTCCTGTGGAGTTCTTATATTTTAGCAGGGGGTAGCTGATGAAACCACACCTAATATTATAAACCCTACAGAATTTCTAGGTTAATATAAAATCACTAGATAGAACCGGTAAATCAATTATTTCTAACATTCAGGATTTCACCAATAATGTACTATACAAAAGTTTATAAAACATTTACATTCACAGCATTGCGCGGACATCCTTATCGAGAGCAACTTACATTTATCTCATTTGTACAATTAAGCAATTGGGGTTAGGGGCCTTGTTTAGGGGTCCAGCAGTCGCCACTTGGGTGGTGCTGGGAATCGAACCCTAATCTTCCAACATCTTAACAACTTTGCTACCACCTCCTTAAACGTTCTATTTTGCAAAAATGCAAGATGACGACTCAATTTAAATAAAAACAACAAACATTTTTAGCTATATTTACATTTACGGCCTTATCCAGAGATTTATACATTAATCTCATTTAAAACTGAGCAATTGGGGTTAAGGGCTGCTCAGGGACCAAACAGTGGCAACTTGGTGGTGCTGAGAATCAAACCCTGATCTTTTACTTACCCTTTCATCATTTATTCAAATAATTTCAATATTTTCCTAATAAGTGTGTACGTATTCGTGTGTGTGTTTCCAGGGCAGGACGCGAGCAGCGCTTCTGGATAATCTGCACGATGAGCTGCACAGACAGACCCAGTCCACGATGGGAGTGGGATCAGCCACAGGGGAGGACAAACTAGAGAACGGAGGCCATGGAGGTTTGCTGGAGTCCTTTAAGGTGTGTCTGACTGTTTACACTAATCCTATGACATGCAGCTAGCACGTAAACATACGTTCCGTAGGGAGACCTGGAAAGCTATAGAGAAAGAATATTAAGATGTGACTCTGACATCATAAATTAATTCAATTCAATTTTTTATTTGTGTAGCGCTTTTTACAATGGTCATTGTTTGAAAGCGGCTTTAAACAATCAAAGATCATTATGAAATGTGAATGAAACAGAAATCAGTTTGTCCCTGATTGTCCCTGATGAGCAAGCAGAGGGAGGCGGTGAAAAGGAATAACTCCCTTTGATGGTAATAGGAAGAAACCTTGAGAGGAACCAGACTCAAAAGAGAACCCATCCTCAGCAGGAATTATACGGTCACACTGTGTCTGTAAGGCACTGTAGTCGTAAATCCTCAGAAAACAGCTGAAGCGTCTTTCATGGCAGAGGGAAAGCATCCTCAGTCACCATGGTGATGTAACGTGATCACTGCCTCGTACCTCCAGTATTGGGGATTTCGGCACCGACTCCACCCTGTTTGCATATTCTATCTGGGTTGTCTGGTTTTTACCCCATAAAGACAGTCACTGATTAACATCTGTAAATTGTCTATAGTGTATGAATGGGTCTGTGTGTAATGTGTTGGCATGCCATCCACCCCAAGTGTCCTACCCCTTATGCCCTGAGTTATATCCATGTAACCCCTTTGGACACATGCACCTGTCCCTGCATTATTTTACAGTGTTGTCATTTTATAAAACATTGGCAACATTAATTCTATTTAATGATATGCTGAGACTATTTTGGAATACTTAGTAGGGAAGTGGTAGCCCAGTGGTTAAGGTGTTGGACTAGTAATTGGAAGATCAGGGTTCAATTCTCAGCACCACCAAGCTACCACTACTCGGCCCCTGAGCAAGGCTCTAACCTTCAATGGCTTAGTTGTATAAAAAAAAGGGATAAAAGTACGTCGCTCTGGAAAGGGGCATCTGCCAAATGCCGCAAATGTAATACTTGCTGCAGTCTGTTGTTGCCCCTTGTGGTGGACGTTGGTACAACATGCTAGTTTAGAACTAGAACTTTTAAACTGTGTCAGGTTTTTTAGGTTTTTATCAACATTCAATTTTTTTAGGTTAAATTTTAATGTTATTTTCTTAAACTATGGCTTCACTATACAGCCAAAAGTATTGGGACGCTATTTCAGATTTAATTTTAACCTTCTTCCCATTATAACCTCCATATTTATGGGAAAGTCTTTCACTAGATTGGGTCATGTGACTGTGTAGATTTGAGTTCATTCAGTTCCAATAGTATGAATGAGATCAGACACTAATGTTGAGTTGAGGAGGTCTGGGGTTCAGTCGGGGTTCCGGTTCAACCCAAAGGTGTTCAGTGGGGTTGAGTCAGAATCAGGAGTCTGTGCAGGAGATGAGAGTTCTACCACTCCAATCAGAACACAGCAAAGTTCTTATGGAGACCAGGGGTTTTGTGCACAGGGACATGTCATGCTGGAACAGGGTTTGAGTCTCTTATTTCCAGTGAAGGAATAATTCAACATACAAATACATTTTCGACAATTTATAATGACACACAAACTTAACTGTATTTGATCTGAACAAAAACAGTGTCTCAGCAGTTAATAATATCTAAAGAACTAATAAACAAAACAGTATAAAAGTTTTAATTGGCAACCACGGCAACTGGTTGAAAAAAAATGTAAAATTGAATAATCTTTGCAGGCCAATAGTGTGACTTTGTGTGTGTGTGTGTGTGTGTGTGTGTTTGTTTGGCTGTTTGCAGGCCGTGTGCAGGTGTGTATCAGCTATTGCACAATCCCACACTTCTCACGCTGTGTTGATTTGTGTAACAGCTGTTACAATCTTCTACCACATCCAGTCGACGCAGATGCCTGCTGCTTGACCCCACACCCCTACATACACACCCCAAAACATGCCATTTGTTTTTTTTCCCCCACCTTTTATTTTCTAGCTTGGCTTTGCGCAAACTTGTGTCCATGTTTAACTGTTGCAGAATATTGTTGGACGGTAAAGTGTTAAGGAAGTAAAGCAGATTGTGAAGTAAGAAGACTGAGGTGGAAAATAAAGTAATTTGCTAACCACAGGACATTGTGTTGCATCTCCTTCACTCGTCATTGAAGTGATTGGCGGTGTTTATGGCTCCATCTGCTGGCTGAATTTGGTAGTGAAGTGACGCTGGCTGTTCTGTGCAGCAAATCATGACATTGTTTTTGTTTTTTATTTGCTTTGTCGACAGAATATGCGTAGCTAAAATTACTTCTTGCTGAGAAAAAACTTGTGTGTGTGTGTTTGTGTATAAAGTGTTTTCATAGATGTTTTAAAGTATAGCAGGCAAAAATTATGTCGACAGATAATTGTTGACGTTAAGGTCTTGGACTGGTAACCAGAAGGTTGTAGGTTTGATTCTTGGTGACACCAAGCTACCACTGCTGGACCCCTGAGCGAGGCCCTTAACCACCAATTGATCAGTTGTATAGAAAAAAAGCTCAACGTGAGTCGCTCTGTATAAGGGCGTCTGCGAAATGCCATATTTGTAAATAAACAGAAAAATTTAAACTTTTGACTTTAAAAAGTTTTTTGTGCTATAAATTTTGAGAATTCATATGAATTATGACGTTGAAATTTTCATCCCGAAATATCACATCTGACTTTGAGATTCTGACCAAAAAATCTGTCTAAAAACTCAAGCTGTCAATGTTAAATGTTTTAATTACATTAAAATGCTGTTATATTTAATTAAATTTTTTTTAACTGAATGTTATAACTTGGGGAAGTGGTGGCTTAGTGGTTAAGGTTTTGGACTGATACCAGAAAGACTGGGGTGCGATTCCCAGCACCACCAAGCCACCACTGTGGGCTCCTAAGCAAAGCACCTAAGCCCCAATTGCTCAGTTGTATAAAAGAAATAAATGTAAGTCGCTCTGGATCAGGACGTCTGCCAAATGCTCTGAATGTAAATGTTATAAGATTCTGAAGTATTACCTCAAAATTAAAATTCTAACTAATTAAAATTTTGGAAAAAACAAAACAGGTTTTCATAATGTGAACACTTTTACTATAAAAGAGTAACTTCTACCTCACTTTTTTAAAATTCTGCCTATCGTCCCAAAATCATGACTGGATCCTAATCAAATTTACTTTCAGTTTAAGAAATTACATCATCACCTCTAAACGATCATCAGGATTGTGTTCGCTTCTTTGATTACCTTCCAAATTCTTTCTACAGGAAAAGAGACACAACTCATTTATTTGATGTTTCTATTAGATGTAATTATAAACATATTTCACACTTCTCTCTTTCCCATTCTTTCTCTTTCTCATCTTTATTTCTCTCTCTTCCCTGATTTCTCCTTTTCTGGTGTCTCAGAGGGCCATGCGAGTGAGAAGTCACTCCATGGAGACGATGGTGGGTTCTCACAAACACAAAGCTGCAGGAGGAGGCGTACCATCGAGTATGAGTGGAGGAGGACTTCCTCAGAGCAGTACAGAATGCACAAAAAGTACCTTCACGGTAAGAGAGAGAGAGAGAGAGAGAGAGAGAAACTGGGATAGACTCCAGCAGGTCCCTGTGACCCCGAATTAGGGAATAAGCGGGTATAGAAGATAAATGAATGAATGACTAACCGCATATTCTGATTTCTGTACTTGTTAATAAAAATAGGTCATAGGTTACCTGCTGGACTTGTGAGACTCTAGAATCTCTTTGTATATATATCAGATTGTGAAGTTAACTGTGCCATATCCTCCTGTGACTCCGCTCATGACTTGTGTCCTCTGTAGTGGACATTTTTTTAAATTTAATTTTAAGCTGTCAATTTCTGCTGTACTGTACAGAGGACACCCTGGACATTCTAGTGATATGTCATGTATTTTTTTGTGATGCCTGAAACGCTGGCAACGTTCTTACGCTGCATCCATTATGGCCACCACAGGAACAAGAACGTTTTACGGAATGGACTATTTTTGCAAACTAAAATGCTTCTGTGTTCACTACAGTGGACATACTGTAAAATTTAAAAAACAATAACATACAAAAAAATCTTTTTTTTACCCGAAAGGAAAAGGAGGACACTAAGACATAGAAGGCAATATAAATAATAAAACCCCAATAAGAGAAGTCTTTATTTGTCACATATGCATTACTGTACAGTAAATTGTTTTTTTACGCATATTCCAGTAAGGAAGCTGGTGTCAGAACGCAGGGTCAGCCTCACCATGGCAAAGAGGGTTAAGAGCCTTTCTCTGGGGCCCAAAATTAGAAATATTATTGTGTTGTTGTTCAGTGCTAATAAACAAGTACGTTTAACTGGGTAGCACAGAGTTTAGCCTTTTCCTAGCTTCTCATCCCAGTACAGTCATTGGGTTAAAATTAACCACCAGACTCCAAATCCACATTGGTAGCCCTTTTAAAAGTACTTTAATTGACTTCTGCAATATTAGATTGATCTCTGACCCGCGTGTGATTGTGTGCTTAGCCTCCAGTGATGTCGGCCAAGTCTCCTATGAAGAGTCCAGTAAAACGACGCTCAGGCTTGTTTCCCAGGCTGCACTCGAGCACAGACAGCTCCACTGAGAGACATCCATCACGCAGGTTCCTAATCAAACAAGCACTAACTCACTGATATACAGGACACCTGTATAATCATATTAAACTGCAGGTCAGAAATTTCAAATTTCTCAACTCAAAACACAATTTTGAGTTTTGTTGAGATTTTGATATTTAATTTGACGTTTAGAATAGTTATTATTTCAGATTTCAGACCTTTTAAACAAAATCCTGACTCATCCTCACTCATAAACTCAAACCATTAAAGGTGAATTCATTAAAAACAGTAAAAAAAAGAAATTCATAGAAAATGTTGGCGATATTTCTAAAAGTTCTCTAAAAATTCTGGCTTATCAAAATTTTAATGTTTTCTTTTTAAAAGAATGCAAGTTATAAATGTTTACCTTATCACAAACATTTGACTAGTTACAAGCGTTTGCCTGATTTTTATTTGGGAATTATTTTAAAAGTATTCATTAGAATTTTATTCTAGAAATAATAAAAAAAGCCAATTAAAAAAAAAAGATATTTTAAACATTTTCCTCTTTTTATTAAAAAGAGTACATTTTTACTTTGTGTCTCAATTTTTTTTCCACTAAAATTAATGAAAATCCATTCATTATATATATAAATATTCAACTTCATTGTGCAGGGTATGTTGTACAGAGCCAATGAAATGCATTTTTCGCATATCCCCTCTTAGTAAGTTGGGGTCAGAGCACAGGGTCAGCTATGATACAGCGCCCCTGGAGCAGGAAGGATTAAGGGTCTTGCTCAAGGACCCAACAGTGGTTGACTTGCCGGAGGTGGGGCTTGAACCCAGGGGCTTCTGGTCTTCAGATTACCAACTCAGTACCTTAAACCATTTGAGCCACCACTGCCCCCCAACTCAGTGTGCAACTTTGACTTTAGGGTTAGTGCATTAATTCCTTATTGGCCACAGGAATTGATGCAGTAACGTTAGTTTTTTATCTAGACTAGTTTCTGACCATTTCTAAGGGCTAAAAAATCTGCAGCAAACCATCTTAGTATTAAATAAACATATATCAAAAAAAAATAGAAACATCAAAACAGAATTATCAAAAACAGAAAATGCTGATCCAATAGAAATAAAGTTAAAGCTCATATTGAATTAGGTGCTCATTTTAAAGCAAATAATCTTCCTTAGTATATACAGGATTTGGTGAATAAATGAGTAATTTTTTTCCTCTCTTTTCACAGTGATCAGAAAGCAGCAGATGGATTTACACCATCACAGGAAGTAAGATCAGAAACCTCCTCAAATCCGAGCTCACCAGAGATCTGCCCAACTAAAGAAAGGTCAGAGGTGCTGAAGTTACCTGGTTATACGGTTATCAGGTGTTTCCATGTATTCACTTCTTCTAAACTGTAATTAATTATGCGCTTTGTCTTCACTGGCTCTGTTGTGTTGTCCAGACCATTTGTAAAACTAAAGGAGTGCAGCAGCCGAAGCAACATCTCCCGCTCCTCGTCTAGTACCAGCAGCTTCAGCAGTACGGCTGGAGAAGGGGACGGCCTGGAGGAGCTTGACCTGGTAAGACATAAAAAAAACCCCAGACATTTACACCAAGCTATGCACAACACAGCACAGCAATATTACATAACAACATCACATCTTGTGGACATCATATGACCAAAAGTTTGTGGACAGCTTACCATCACACCAGCACGATAGACTGTCTACCAAAGTCGAAGTATGTTGTAGCATTTTATTATTCCGTAACCAAAAATAAGTGACTCAGCATGACAATGTCCCTGTGGACAAAACTCCTGATTTCCATGAAGACATGCTGTGTTCTGGTTGGCGTGGAAGAACCTCAATGTTCTGCACAGATCCCTGACTCTGACTCAACCCCAATGACTCAACCCCAATGAACTCAACCCCCAGACCTCCTTACCTCAACATTAGTGTCTGATCTATTGTGACTGAATAAAAACAAATCCACTAAAGTTAAGGCAGACTTTCCCAAAAGGGTAGAGGTTATTAAAGCAGTGAAAGTGAAAATAAATCTTTAATAGGAGCTTAAAAAAGACACATATGGATATGATGGATAGGTGTTCCAGTACTTTTGGTTGTATCGTGTATAAAATAACAGTACTGTTACAAACCAACAATAATCGATTACAAAGTTAATCCAACAATAGTGGTAAACAACATCAAACTGTAGAACACTACTCATTAGAGAGTCTCACACTCCTCTCGGGAAGTGGTAGCTCAGTGGTTAAGGTGTTGGACTGGTACCTGGAAGACCGGAGTTGACTCCTAGCACCACCAAGCCACCACCGCTGGGCCCCAGAGCAAGGCCCTTATCCCACAATTGCTCAGTTTTTATAAAAGAGATAAATGTAAGTCGCTCTGGATAAGGTGATACTGGAAATCGAACCCACAATCTTCCAGTTAGCCGTCCAACACCTTAACCACTGAACTACCACCTCCCTATATAGAGTGGAGTGTATGCTGAAAAACACACACAGCTTTTAGCGATGCTCAAATCCACTTCTCTATTTATTTTCTCAGACAGGAAAAGTCAAATTTCACCTGAGTCAAACCTGAAGTTTTATTCTGGCGAGCTGACCAACATGACTACAGTGAGTAATGCGGCCAGTGAGGGGCTCAGTGACCTTTGGCTTTGATTGGGTAAACGTATAAGATGTTTCCGTTCTCCTGTGTGTTTCAGGAGCATTGAGAGAGATGGTAGTGACTTCAGAGGAAAAGCAGGTAATTTCTTCTCCTGTATTCACACTCGTACGGATTTGTCACACACTGTTTTTGTAGAGATTTGATTTTCATCCACATTTTATATTTATTCATCTCGGTTTCCAGTTTTATCAGGTAAAATAACTGTAAGGTCAATTTGAGGGTATAATTAACTAACTCCTCTTTAATTCAGTATGAAAAAGACTGATGGAGAACACACTTTCACCCAAAGCATCTCAAATCAGTGGTGTTTCTAGTTTTACATGCTCTTCATGGAGTGCTGCAGGGATGAGTCCTAAATCCATATAAGTTATCGCACTTTATTTACATTTCCTGCACTTGGCAGCCGCTCTTATATGGGCGACTTACATTTATCTATTTTATACAACTGAGCAATTGAGGGTTAGGGCTTTGCTCAGGGGCCCAACAGTGGCACTC
Source organism: Bagarius yarrelli (assembly GCA_005784505.1). Classification (NCBI taxonomy): domain Eukaryota; kingdom Metazoa; phylum Chordata; class Actinopteri; order Siluriformes; family Sisoridae; genus Bagarius; species Bagarius yarrelli. The sequence continues at coordinate 2,037,469 of VCAZ01000014.1, read as the reverse complement.
GCAGTGGTGCTGGAAATCGAACCCTGGTCTTCCAGTCCAACACCTTAGCCACTGCACCACCACTTCCATTTCATCATTCAGGAGATGTTTTTTTAATGATTTAGGGTTTTTCTTATTTCAAAAGTCTGAAATTCGTTTTAGGTTACAAGCTCGAAATATTTTCGACATTTAGGTGTCTGGGGAAAAAAAGCATTTGTGAAGTGAGCAAAGCTGATAAACAGAACTATTTTTAAACTTTTTCAGGGGGCATTTGGCTTTATTTATTTAGATTTACAGTATTTGGCAGATGCCCTTATACAGAGTGAATTACATTTATCTCATTTATACAACAGAGCAATTTGGGTTTAAGGGCCCAACAATGGCAACTTGGTTGTGCTGGGAATCAAACCCCGATCTACCAGGTAGCAGTCACCTTCACCACTGAGTCACCACTTCCCACATTTATAGGACAAACAAAGATTAAATAGACAAAATAGAGAGAGAGGGGAGTGGGACCAGGAAGTACCCGAGCCGGAATCGAACCCGGTCGTTAACCCACTACACCACAGCGCCGGCCAACAGTATTAATTTTAAGATTTCTGAGAAGTTTTATGTCATTAAGATAAACAGAAATATTATCAACTTCAGCTTGTGTTCCTACTGATAACACACACTTACACATTTACAATTCGTCTGTAAAAAAAGAGTTCATTAAATACTGATTACGTAACATTAACGTTTATTTTCAAATAAAGACTGGAAGTGTTGAAGCTTAGCGGTTCTGACAATGATGTCAAAGTCATGTGACTTTTTATTTCTGATGATTGTTTTCATAAATGTCGTGTTCATTTGTAAACATTATCTGAATAAAAAATGGTCCGACATATGTGGTCAAAAGTATACGGACACCAGCCCATCACATCCATATGTGTGTTTTTAAACATTCTTTTCCAGATGTAGTTTCACTGATTTTTTTTTTTCTTTTTTAATAAACTCCACACTTCTGGAAAGACTTTCCACCAGATTGTGTCATGTGACTGTGTGGATTTGATCATTCAGTAACAATAGTATTATTGGTGCGGAGGTCTGGGTCCCAGTTCATCCCAAAGACGTTCAGTTTAAAGGAGTCGAGGACATGAGAGTTCTTTTACCCCAATCAGAACACAGCATGTCTTCCTAGAGTTCAGGGGTTTTGTGTACAGGAACACTGTCATGCTGAAACACTTTAGAACAGTTTAACAGGAAATAACTCTTATGTGTGGATGTGCTGGTGAGGTGTCCACAAACGTTTGGCCCTATTGTGTTCGCAGTACGGACAAAGATTTGTTAAGTTTATTGTTGTTATTTCTTTCTTATTGCTAGGCAGAGTAGCTTAAACTGGAGCCAAGAGACTTTCTGGCAAAGCAAAGAAGGGACCATCTGCTATATGCAACGCAACCACCTTCATCACTGCTGTCCAACACACACCTTTATAAAAAACCGGAAACACACAAACACAAACACACACACACACAAAGTGCGGGAGACATAGAGACGCCAAAGCAAGTCTTAACAGAAGAGGAGTCCGTCTTCAAGACCTGTGATGTGGTTGGCATCGCTTCTCATCACACAGGTAGCAGGAAACGTGCAAAACAAAATGTATAATAACTAACACATCAGTGCCACCATTTTTAAATTTATTTTAAAAAAACCCTTTTTCTTTTTAATTTAACTGCGATGACGAAACACAAGATAAACAACAATACAGAAAAAACTATTCTAAGCCATAACACAAATCAAGTTAATCAAGTCTGTGGTGTGTAGACTAAAGATCGAGCGATATTAATATTTTTTTAAACTGTTACCAATACTCAATATTTGCATGTTTATGTGGAAACCGATAACGATATACAGAACCGATACTTATTTATTGTTTTATTTATTTATTATTTTACTTCTGTTTTGACCCAATAATAATAATAATAATGAACAGGTAGTATTTATAACACTGTTAATTCTTTTATTTTGCTCCCTCACAAAAAAACAATTCTTATTTTTAAGTCAGGTCTAAAACTAAAATTAATTTTAAAAAAGTCCACTTTTAATAAAGCATCTTTATTAAATAAAATCTTATATCAGATAAAAAAAAACAAAAACAGGTAACAAGTAAAGAACATAACCCTACATTTAATTTAGTGTGTCTCTCGGTTAAACAAAACTAGGCTGTAGTGTAGATGTGTAGTGTAGTGCATTATTTGCTGATATGTTCAAGTAAATCAATTAGTGAAAATTATTTACGTTACCTTTAGGCGCGGTTTTCCAATTGCAGACAGTTCTCAAATCGGCCACAAGAGGGTGTCATACATTAGTGGTTCTGAAATCACAAAACAGATTTTACATATCTGAAGAAATATCAGTAAAACCTTTTATCGGTCGAGCTCTAGTGTAGGCCCGGCTTAATGGCCAGATATAACATAAAAAGCTGGATGTTTTTCTTACACTGAAAACTATTATTTTAATCACAAATAAATATCTATAATTTTTTTTTAAAAAAGGTATATTTAAAAAGTCAACACTAAAATTACTATATTTAAAAGATTCAAGCCTTACAGATGTTTTAATTAAATTTATTAAGATTTAAACAGAGTCTATTATGCTTTTGGTACGACACACAGCGAGACAAAACGTCATTAAAGTCTAACGTTCCTGTTAGCTAGCAAGGTTAAAGATGTTGGGTTCATTTATTTTTTTAGGTTTTTTAACCAAACTTGATTTTTGCGAAAAGAAAGCCTAAACGAAAAGAATGGAATAAAAAACACTGACTGGCGAAATCGATATTCTCCCAAAACTAAATCTTTTGTCCTGTTTGCTACAAGCTGTCTCAGGGCAGATGGGATACTTGTAAGTGTAATATTTTCAACACTTCTTTAGGTTAATTGGCCACTTTTCAGTTTATTATAGTAAACTGAGTCGACTACATTTGTACTGTAACTTATGGAAGTCCATTTCTGCCACCCAAAAAAAATGTAAAAGTTACAATTATGACATACTTTAGTCATAATTATGAGAAATTATGGCTTTTAAAAGCCAAAATTGAGATTCAAAAGTTAAAAATTATGACTTAAAAAGTTGAAATTATGACTTAAAAAAAAAAATGCGAAATTATGACTTAAAAAGTTGAAATTATGATTAAAAATTATGACTTAAAAAGTTGAAATTATGACTTAAAATTTATATATCAAAAAGTCTAAATTATGACCGGCTGAATCATTGTTTTCACACGGCACCGACTCTTCCAGAAACATCATAAGTGTCACATATTAATTAGAGAAATATTAACAGTATGTGCATATATACATCAAAGTCTGGACGACTTTCGGACCTTTTGAAGTCAGTGATTGATTGAAAGAAATAAAAACGGACATGATTGACAGCTGTAAATTCTGTGCTGGTCTAAATTTCTAAATCTAAATGTTTAAATTTCTGGTGGCAGAAATGGGCTTTTTTAGTAACTCGACGGAACTATTCTGAAAGTCTACCTAAAGATACTAGATCTATTCCTCAAGAACACTTTTAGTCGACTTAAGTAAACTTATTGACATTAAAAGTATGCTAAATAGAGTATGCTGGGCTAAGTATACTTCAGTGTAATGTCATTTACTATATCTACAATCAATCCACAAAATACTTGTGAGGGTAACTTACTACACACAATTACCGTCTAAATACAATTGTTCCTTTACACACACAACATCATATATTCATTCCGCCAACAAAAAACTATTTACTATCAGATTAAACAACTGTTTATTTCTGAAGCTCAGATTTTCAATAAACGACCACAAATTTAAAAGAAGATATTTAAAAAAACTTGTTTGCACACAATTTTTTGTCTGCTAGCTAACTTTGCTATCTAATGATATTTCCTACTAAAATAAAAACACTAATGCTAGCTCATTTTAGCAAGATAATTGACTTCCTTACTGAAAATCCAGCTGATGTTTTAAAGGCGATAAATGAGCTAATATGATTTTTCTAATTCTGGAACAAAGCTAGTTAGATAGCTGAAGAAAGCTACCTGTAGCTGCAGTAGGTCATGAGCATAAAATTAGCTTCTCTTACCTGTGGCTAATGTGTCTCGCAGTTAATGTAAGTTAGCTAGCGAACTGTAGGTAAGATTAGCTAATTCAGCTAACAGAAAACAGCTGCACCATTGTGAGATAAGAGTTAGTCTACTTAGCTTTGAGATAATAATTTAAAAAAAAACATAATTCTAATATGGTGGCAGAATGTTTACCCAAACTATTTTATACTAATGCTAGGGTACAACTAGCTAGCTAAAACAGCTAAATGAGCAATTAGCAATTAAATTAGCAATTTTGCCATGTGAGCTAGCTTGCCACCATCAATGCATCTTCTTCTAAAGCCCTAGCAAGAAAATATCCTACATTTTACTTTTATCTAGCTTTATTTTGCCTCGAAACTCTGGTTAGAAAAAAATCTTGTTTTATTTAGTCTCCTTGACTAGAGTTGTACAGGACATATGCCAAAAGTATAGTTCCAGTTCTTTGTTTATATGTAAAAACAAACAAACAAACACAAAAACAAATGTGACGTGTGAATGTGTGACTTGATTTTTATTTCTGTAATAAGCAAGCTAAAAAAACAGTGAAGGAATCATTGTACAGATTCAGTGCTAGCTGCTTAAACACTTGACGGAAGCTTAGCGTGGGTTAGCGGCTCGTTTGTCCCAGCAACAACAATTTTTGGCTGCTAGGATGTTTTGGAAAAGTTAGTTTTTTATGAAGAAAAAAAAGAAGCTACACAAAACATTCCTAAAGCCCTATGATTTGGCTTTAAAAAAAGGAAACCGTATGCTAACGTTAAGGAAACGTTTGTGTTTTGCTGGGGTGTGTGTGGAGCTTCAAGAGATTTAGTTTGATATCGACATAATTTATTGCTTTTTAACCTTCTTTTGATGTCCGTGATCAGAGCTGCAGATCATTTCAAGATTATTCCTGTTTATGTATATTTGGGTATGTATTGTGCTATTGAGAATTTATTCTGAAATAAAATGATGTATTTTGTGTCTAATGTGTCGTCTTTTTAGTTATAGCAATGAAGAAATTGTCTTCGTTGATGTGTATTGCATTTGGTTTTTACTCACTTATTGTATTAAACACTGAAACAGAAATAGTTAATTTGGCTAATTTAGCTAGCAGTTATTGTTAGTTAGATGGCTAATTTAAAGTAAGATTACCTAATTCAGCTAGGTGGCTAACTGTTTGCTAGCTAATAAAAACAGTATATGGTAAACTAATTCTATTATAAGTTGTCATTGGAAATCACCTACTTAGTTAAATAGCATCATATAGCATCATATATATATATATATATATATATATATATATATATATATATATATATATATATATATATATATATATATATATATATATATATGCATATTAGCATATAGTCATGTGATCTCAATTAAAAGGTAATAGTAATTATTAGTAATTAATAGAAATTATTCTCACTAAATTTTCTTTTAAAAATAGAACCCCTATTTTTGGAACGATGGAAAGAATGTGTGACGAAATACACAACACTCTATACGAAAAAAACAAGACAAAAACTGCTCGAGAAAATAGTAGAAGTGTTTTTATAGCTCTTGTTTTATTTACATTTAAGTTGCATTTTGTCAAAACACAGTTTCACATTTAATACAGCTTTAATAGAATTTTCAGTTATAAAACAGAGTTGATTCTGTTGTGATGACACAAGTCATGTTAAGATGTCAACATGGCAGATGAAATATATCCATATTTTGTTGATACTATCTATAATCATAACACACACTTTTTCTAACATTCGGGCAATATGTTTTAATTCAAGTGTAGTACCTGCTCAAGAAATAGTATATTTCAGATGCAGTCTTTGGAGACTTTTGTACAACTAAATAGCAAAAACTAATTAACTAAACAAGAAACACAAGACATTAAAAATAAAAAAAAGCTAGCTATGGCTAGGGCTCCGTACGAAAGTGCATACTACTTAAGTATGTACTTCATTTCAGTCAGTTCGTACCTCCTGAAAGTTAAAAAAGTATGTTCTATATAGTATGATTACGGGTAGTATAAATGAAATTCGAACGCACTACATCCGCCATGTTAATATTGTCACATGACAAACAATGTCACTGCAGAGCAGACTTAAAATTCAACTGAATGATGTTAAACGAGTAAAATTTGTGTAGATAGAACAATCATTTAAACAGTTAAAAAGTGCTGCATCACCGCTTTCCACCACTTTTACATATGACATAAGGTCGTAAATTGTACATTGTATGAGTATTTTAAAATCCGGATGGGACTAGTAGGTCAGCCGGGACCTTTTGGCTTACTGTATTTCGCATACTAAGGTTGTGGCTCCGTTCGAAATCGCATACATCCCTACTATACTATATATGCTGAACACAAAAAGTTCCCGGATGATCTACTACCTTCACCCGAATTTTGGAAGTATGCATTTGATGAACATTTTACTATCCCATGAGGCCGCATTAGAGACGACTTTCTTAATGCGAAATGGTTGAAAGCAGCGACACAGCACTTCTCAAGAGCTTTAAGTAACTTTAAGTCTGACATGAAAAAACGTAGCTTGTGGTTAAATTGCTTTTAAAGTTGTTTATCTCTCAACTAACTTTAAAATGCTGTGACAGCATACGTCACGTGACAATTTCAACATGGCATCCGATTTTCTTTTATACATTCTGTAAGTACTAGATAAAAGATTCTTTTTAACAGTTGGGACGTGCTTACTTACTCAAATGTAATATCTACTTAGGTAGCATGCAATTATGGACGCAACATAGATAAGCAAATACAAGAAGAAGAGTTGTCTGACAATGGGTGTGGTTGCCCTCTTGTGGTCTGACAGGGTAATGTTCTGTTTTCTGATATTATCATGCATTTGTACAGAAGCAACACTAAAATATTTTTTCCAATTTGTGTCTTAAAGACAAACAGGAAGCACAAAATGATTAGAAATAATTGACTAAACTCAAAAAAATGTTCAGTTCTCAATTCTGATTCAAAGATGTCCATTAGAGTAGCATGGAAGTTGTTAAGAGTATCAAGCTGTGGAAAAGGTCATTGTGGAATACACGACTGCCGTCGTCGCCTTTGTTTCTTCAGCTGAGCTCTGCTGTCTCGGACGACTTATAGTCAACGCCGCATACACCACCTGAATAAACAATCATTCACATATGCGTCTTAGAGTTTAACCAGCAGCTCATATCATTTAAAGATTCAATCTGTTAAAAAGAAAAATAATTTTAAACCTGATAACCTCAAATTTACTTGTTTTGTGGTTCGAGGTTAATGTAGCTAACATAACAATTTACGAAAATCCCACATCATAAGACCGACATAACCATGCTATAAACGTATCATGGAAAAGCTAATTTTCATCATTCTTATGATAATGACTTTAAAGGTCATAATAGAAGCCCTTAATTTGTGCTGTACACTACATGATCGTTAAGTGAATATATATGCTTTGGTTAGCACGTTTTAGCATGCTAATGAAGTGGTATTGCAAGTACAAGTTCCTTAGTCATATTAAATATGATTAATTTACACAACAATACATTTTGTTAAGCATTACTGGAAAAAAATATTATTATTAGATAACATCATTGTTTCAGTGAGTTCAGTGATCATTTGAATCAGTTTACTGAAGAGTCGACTCTTTTTGCCACGATAGACTCCAGGCCAAAAGACAGACAAAGTATTAGTATTGTTTTAACCTGTAATATATGTCATGTCTGATAGTTTAGGCTAACAAACAGTTCAGATGTTGGAACAAGGTTTCCATGAAAAAATATTAATTACAAGGCACTGATATGTTTCGAAATTTCTTAAAAAAATGATTTATGCGAGAACCGGCCTGGCCTTCAGTGTACGGTATGATCTGAGTGACTATTAGAGAGAAAATACACAGAAAAATACTTACATCAGCTTTTGGGTTAACTCGAGCTGTGGCTACAGAAAGAAAGAAAGAAAGGAAGGAAGGAAGGAAGGAAGGAAGAGAGAGAAGAGGAGAAAGAGAGAGAAAAAGATAGAATGAAAAAAACACAAAGTAAAACAGTAAGAAAGAGGGTGGGAGGGAATGAAGGATGAAAGAAAGAAAGAAAGAAAGAAAGAAAGAAAGAGGGCAAATAAAAGAAAGAAAGAAAGGAGGGAAATAAAAGAAAGAGAGAGAGAGAGAGAGAGAAAGAAAGCTGTTTATTATGTAACATGATACTCTTCAGTGAAACATCCTGTAACTCGACCATCTTCACACACTGGAATGAGGAGAACATAATGAAGTATTGAGTGAGAGATCTTACGGCTGTTTCGGGAGCGAGGAGGAGGAACAGGAGGTGGAGGCTGATGGTCCAAAGAGACACAACACACCAGAACCAGAACCAGAGGAAAACACAGACTGGCTGCGGCACAAACCAGCAACCGGTAAGAAAGTTTTCTTCCTGTGGGTTCTGCTGCACAAACAAGACAAGGACTTAAGATAAACTTCTGACATTTTATTTCATTTCAAATATTTATAAACTGAGATCTGTTCTGAGTTAATAAATAGTTATATCCATATACAGCGCTGCCCTGACTTACGAGTGGAATTCATTCCATGACGGAATGAATTAAAATGCCTTTAATTTGTTCTGGGGCCCCCAAAAACACCTCAACTTTCTTTGTTACATGTTTTTAAATGAGAAAAAAATCTAGATTGGATGGATTGAATGGATAAAATGTGATGATATGAAAAACGTATAAATAAACGAATATTGTGAGAATAAAAAAACAAAATTGTATAAAAAAACCAATACAATAGGATGTACTGCAATAAACTGATTTTATTAAGTATAATGTACCTTGGAGATCAGACGACTCCACTTGCTAACGCGCATTTCTGACCGGCTACTGAGTGAGACATGGGATGCTGGGCGGATGTTACGGCGTTTACTGTGGCGCTAGATTGGATTGGATTGAATTGGATAAAATGATGATATGAGATGATAATTCGTTGCGTGACGGAGCTCGTAACTCAAATTACTTGTATGTCAAATCAATTTGTCCCATTGAAATGAATTAAAATGCCTTTAATCCGTTCCGAGTCCCCCAAAAAAACCGCAATTTTCTTTGTTACATGTTTTTAAATGAGAAAAATAAACTTATAAATAACGAATATTGTATAAAAAAACCAATACAATAGGATGTACTGCAATAAACTGATTTTATTAAGTATAATGTACCTTGGAGATCAGACGACTCCACTTGCTAACGCGCATTTCTGACCGGCTACTGAGTGAGACATGGGATGCTGGGCGGATGTTACGGCGTTTACTGTGGCGCTAGATTGGATTGGATTGGATTGAATTGGATAAAATGATGATATGAGATGATAATTCGTTGCGTGACGGAACTCGTAACTCAAATTACTTGTATGTCAAATCAATTTGTCCAATTGAAATGAATTAAAATGCCATTAATCCGTTCCGAGTCCCCCAAAAAATACCGCAATTTTTATTGTTACATGTTTTTAAATGAAAAAAATGAACTTATAAATACCAAATATTGTATAAAAAGCAATACAATAGGATGTACTGCAATAATCTGGTTTTATTAAGTGTAATGTACAGTTTTTACCTTGGAGATCAGACGACTCCACTTACTAACGCACGTCTGACTAGCTACTGAGTGAGACGCGGGATGCTGTGTCATCCGCTACGCCAACTAGCGGTTGGGTGTCTGAAGCTGATTCATAACCTGAATTTTAGCTCGCAACTCAAAGCAAAAAATCGTCAGAGAGACGACTCGTATCTAGAAAAACTCGTTAGTTGGGACACTCAAAGGTCAGGGTACCACTGTTTACTATACAGCCAAAAGTATTAGGACACCTGTCCATCACATCTTGACTTTTTTTTTATACATTTGCATTTCTCACCCTTATCCAGAGCGTCTTACAGTTATCTCTTTATAACTGAGCAACTGGGGGTTAGGGGCCTTGCTCAAGGGCCCAACAGTGACAACTTAATGGTGCTAGGAATCAAACCGGAACGATTCTCCATGAACATCCTATTTTAGATTTATTTTTACTCTTCATCCTATTATAATCTCCATATTTATAAAAGGTTTTCCACTAGATCAGGTGACTGTCGGGATTTGTGTTTATCCAGTCATAATAGTCTTAGTGAGATCAGACACTAATGTTGAGGTGAGGTGATCTGGGGTTCAGTCTGTGTTTCAGTTCATCCTAAAGGTTTTTATTGGGGTTGAGTCAGAGTCAGGACTTGAGTCAGTGTAGGACATATGAGTTATTTTATTCCAACCAGAACACCGCATGTCTTCATGGAGATCAGGGGTTTTGTGCACAGGGACATTGTCATACTAGAACACTGTTTGTGGGAAGTGTTGGCTTAGTGGTTAAAGTCTTGGACTGATACCAGAAACACCAACGTGGGCTTCTGAGCAAGGCTCTCAATTACTCAGTTGTATAAACAGATAAATGTAAGTTGCTCTGGATAAGCGCCTCTGCCAAATGCTGTAAATGTAAAATGTTTGGACTTCTTAGTTCTGGTAAAGTGAGTAATGTGATGCTACAACATACAAAGACATTCTAGACAACTGTGCGCTACAGATTTGGCATAAATCCCCAGTTTGGGGACGACACATGGGTGTGGTGATAAATTGTTCCCAAACTTTTGGTCATATTGCATATATCTATCTGTCTTGGCGTTTACTATTAACTTGTGTTAATCACACATAACAGATTTCCGATGCATAATAAAGTACTCAAAGCTACCTGCAGTCACATTGACCCGTATGACATGACCCTGGCTGTTGATCTCCTCCCATTTGATGTTGCACTGGTACGCCCCAGAATCTGATTGGTTGAGGTTGTGAATGGTGAGAAAGAGGCGTGTGGTACTGTCTGTGATTGCATCGCTGGAAAGTTGGACTCGCTGAGACGGGGTGAGGAAGGTGAAAAGTTCTTGTCTAATCCCCCATCCTCCTGTCCAATTCTGTTTACAGTGCCAGACGTCACACCAAAGAGACACGCTGCCACCTTCGGGTTCGTACAAAATCCTACGTTTCGCAAACACTGTGGGAACACACTCGCTCACACACACTGGAAGATAGTGTGGTAAATCAAATGAAAATAGTATAGCAGTAATATTTTGTGTAACATTGGTAAATGTTTCTGAATATTCATGCAACCCTATTCTCTACATCCTCTTCACTCACACCCACTAACTTCATGTCCATGTTTATCGCATCCATATACCTCCTCTTTGGTCTTCCTCTTTACCTTCTTCCTGGTAGCTTCATTTCTAACATCCTCCTACCAATATATTCACTATCCCTCCCCCTCTACATGTCCAAACCACCTCAATCTGTCTTCCCTGACTTTCTCCCCAAAACAACTAACATGAGCCGTCCCCCTGATGAACTCGCTCCTAATCATGTCCAAACTCGTCACTCCCAAGTTAAACCTCAACATCTTTAGCTCTGCTACATCCAGCTCTGCCACCTGTCTCTTCCTCAGTGCCACTGAATCTAAATCATACATCATAGCTGTCTTACCACTGTCTCTAAACCATACATCATAACTGTCTCACCACTATCTCTAAACTATAAAAGCAAACCAAAAAATTGCTGTGATATTTGAAGTAGAAAAAAAAACTATGGGATGTGCTGCTATTGGAAAATAATGAAGATAATCTATCTTAAAGTTATTAAAGACATAACACGCATTTTGTAATGCAGAGACACTGTAGTTCCTCATTTATTAAAGAAACACTAAAGTAAAAGTACAGTAAAAAAAATACTTACCTTGAAGAAAAGATGAAAAGACCAGAACGGTAAAGAAACATCCACTGAGAGGAATCTTCAGCATTGTGACTTAAAAGAGTGCTGTTGAACATTCCTCAGATGGTTTCCCTTTAAAAAAAAAAGAAAAAATGTGAACAGTTTTCAGACTGAGGATGGTCACACACACTTAAACACACACACACACACAAAGCAAGTTCATCACACTTTCACTTCAGTTTCTGATGGTTTCTGTTTCCGGTCCATTGTTTGGGTATTTAATAAGGAAGGAAGTCCATGTGCATATTTTCCAAAGTAAATTTAGGGTTTTCCTGAGCTTTGGGATTTTTCCTCATAAAGAGCCTGCGGACTTCCTGTACTGAAACACGAGCCTCACATTGTTTTCTATAGAAGTGAAAAAGAAACCTGATGAGTAAAATAGAAGTAAAGTTAGTGCACTGATTTATATCAGCTTTAAAAAAGTTCGGACGGATTTAGTTAATAAACTAATCATTTACTAAGTAGTTTTATTTTAATGCTCAATAATTATAGAAATTATTTTCTATAAAATGTATTTGCTGAACAAAATTATTATGCATCTGGATTTACAAGTTTAAAAGAATTTATTTTATTTATTTATTTGTTTGTTTGTTTAATGTTTTTTTTTCATTCCTATTTTTGAATTTGATTGTTTATTTCTTTACTTATTAGAGATTTTACTAAAAAATAATTTTTAGTTTTAGTTCAATACTAAAATTAAATTATTTTTTTAATAGAATTCATTTGCTTAACTAAATTCTGCAACTGGATTTCCCAGGTTGGGTCTAAACTGAAATTTATTTATTTATTTGTTTGCTATTTTTTATTTTCATTTCTATTTTAAATAAATTTATTTATTTGTTTATTTATTTATAAGAGATTTTACTCAACAATATTTTTTAATAACTGTACTTCCTTTTTGATCTCCTTGACCTTTTTTTCTTTATTTTTTTATTGATCAGAGTTGAATACATTAAATTATTTGAATTTCCCAAATTTAACGTTTAAATTGCCGATAAATATTTTGTTGTTAAGACATAATAACAAAATATTTGTGTTTCTAATCTGAGTCAAAACTTGATGCTAAATCGAGGTTTTCTCCTCTTCTACTTTTTCTTCTTTCTAGAAAGCTTCATTCTTTTGTATGTTGTATAAGATGTGCTGCTGCTGCATCCTGAAATGCAACTTGAAATGCATTTGTTTTGATATTTTACTGTTATTATAGTAACAGCTTCATCATGGGATACTCCACTTCTTAGATTTAATCCAAACAAGCACAAGATGGTGCTAAAGCTCAGCACAATCATCCGCTACTGCGCGTCAAAGCAAATCATGGCCAGGGTTCTCGGATTATACTATTGCAAAATAGCTAAAAAAGGAAATCTATTTAAAAAATCATTAAATGCTGTGTCTTATAAATTAGAGTCTTGTTTTTTTTTAAGGGTCTTCATTCTATTGTCTTCAGAAGGTCCCCCTCACTACCATCATCATCACAAGAGGAGAAAATAGAATTTTATATTTGATCGTTTTTAATTTTTATATTCATGTAAAGCTGCTTTCTAATGTAAAAACCACTATACGCAAGATGCTAAACAAAACCATGTGTGATTGGTTGCTTTACATGTCAGTCAGATGTTTTTCTGGCCAATAAAAGCTGTTATAGACTCCAGACTTTTTTACTGGTTAGCTGAGGTAATAATAATCTGTAAACTTTATAGTTTAAATTATAGCAATAATTGCAGACAGGACGACACATTGACGAAACACGAATAATAAGCATGAATTTTCTATCATTCTTTTTTATTGTAAAAGTCATTAAAGACTTGTTGTAATTATCACACTGGCATAAACATGCTAGCTTTTTTAGCAAACTTGCATAATCAATATGGACATGGATTTAAAAATAATAGTTTGGATGTTAAAAAAAAATTCTTGGATATTTGGATTATTTATTCTGCTCATCGAAGGAACAGAAAAGAAGAAGTGTCTGAATGAGCGAAACAGCTGAATCTGAGATTCTGCGATGGATTTTATGTGGTTTAAATGCAGCCGTTTATTAAACAAAACAACTTTATTCACGGTGTAAAAAAAAACATCTGGTGTAAATCAGGAAGGACTGAATTGCTGTATTTCCTACACATCGGTTTCCACACGTCTGTCTGTATTTACTATCATCCTTTTTTTACATTGTGTAATGCGCAGGCTGAAGAACGTGACACTGCTTGTAGATTTGTAACTCCATGATTCATCCGCACATGTGGCTGTAATTAAAAGCCCTGGTGTGGAATTGCGTCATACGCAGGTTGAGCAGTTGCATTAAACTCATAATTCCCCTTTCAGAGTGAGTGAAGAAAAATATGTTAAGAAATCCTTTTTATGTTATTGTTTTTATTCTGACTTGCTCTCTGAAAAGCCTGAAGACATGAGGAAAGTTTTTTAAGACACAAAAATAAAAACTAGAACTCATCCCAAAGTTTCCCAGGCTAAAAACTCAGTGAAGGAGGGAGGGAGGAACTGGAAATCTATCTCTCTTATTCTCTCTTATTCTCTCTCTCTCTCTCTCTCTCTCTCTCTATCTCTCTTTCTTACCCTCTCTCTCTTTCTCTCTCTCTCTCTTTCTCTCTCTCTCTTTCTCTTTATCTCTCTTTTTTACCCTCTCACTCTTTCTCTCTCTCTCTCTCTTTCTCTCTCTCTCTCTCTCTCTCTCTCTCATCTCTCTCCTCTCTCTCGTCTCACTCTCTCTCCTCTCTCTCTCTCTCTCTCTCTCTCTCTCTCTCTCTCTCTCTCTCTCACTCTTTTCCCCTCTTTTCTCTCTTTCTCTCTCTCCCTCTCTTACTCCTTTCCCTCTCTCATTTCTTTCTCTCCCCCTCTCTCCCTGCCATTGTTTCCTGCAGTCAGAGCTGATGAGAAGCAGATGTGGATCTCGTCGCCACACATTTCTCAGGATACGTCTCATTTCCCCAATGGGGAAAAAAAAAAGAAGAAGTGAAAGCGAAAAAGCGGAACTTTACAGAGTTACAGAATCACAACCTCTGAATAAAAACAACCAGTGGCTTTGGATTACCTTCAATTAGTGAAGTGATAGGAATAATAGCAGTAAAACAAAAAAAAAATGTCTAAAACGTTAAAAGAAAATTTGTGCTTATTTTGATATATTTTTTTGTTGGTATGTTAATATATAAATAATGTATTGCATATATATTGTTTATATAAGCACATTTATTATAATCGCATATATATTTTTTTCCTTATTAAATCCCTTCTATGTACAGTATATGGTTGAGTGCAAAAGTTTTTATCCCCCTATATTTCGGATTGGACAAATCTTTTCATTAATGACTTACCATGAAATGTTTCTATAAAAAGAGGAACAATTAATTAATAACCAGGATTTGTCTAATTGAATATTCATGTAAATGTTAGTCAGTTTAGAATGTAATTCGTATATATATATATCAATACTAGAGGTTTGAATATCGATACACTATTGTAAAAATAATAATATTGCAATAGTTAACTGTATCGATATTTTTACACAGCCCTAATAAATAAAATGTAAATTCTATGTTACAAATAAATTTGTTTTCAGGTGTTGCCTGTTTTGACCCCTTGTCTGTTTTAAAGCCTTCATATTAAAGTCTGGGTGCACAAACTTTTGCAATGTATCTCACCTGAGCCCTTACAATGACTTTTAAGCAGCAGCCTTTAATAAGGTCAGCAGAAAAATCCAAACAAAAGGATCTTTGATCCTGAAGAACACCGTGACCTTAACCGTAATCTCTGCTGTTTAGCACTGTTTTTTTTATATTCCTGGATTAAAAACGTGTGTGTGTCCCAGCAAATCCAGAACTACAGGAAAAGACTTGAAAGAGCTTGAGTGTGAAAGGACTACACACTGATCCTGATCATGTTTCTCAGTGGGCACCGTGTCAAAGCTTAAACACAGAGTACGAACACAAGGACACATTCTTCTCAGCGCATCCTGCTCGTATCAGAAACCTGGTGCGGACCAGAATTTGAAAGGGAAAATCTGAAATTAGAACAGGATAGTGAAGAAAAGAAAGTTAGAACAATTAAAAAATGTGTTGGACTTGATGTTTGGTATTTTTCTAGTGGGGAAAATGCGTTGAGGCTCTGTGGGCTGGACAAGCTGTGACATGGTGGGATGAGCTCCATTGTGCAGCTGCGCAGATGCGGGTCGAGTTAAACTCCGAGTTAAGGAAAAACAATGAAGAGTCTATTGCAGCTGAACGGCTCTGGATGGAAATGTTGGCATGAAGAAAGAATTGAAAGCGAGCTAAAAATGTAATGCATTACGTGTTGTGCTACTTGAGTAATGAATGGGCATTTAAAAAAAAGAAAAAAAGAAAACCTTTATCAATTGTCACATGCAGAAAGTGAAATCTAACTGGTTTAAACTGGTTTTTATTTATTTATTATTATTTATTAAATTATTAATCAGTCCCTGAGTAAGATAATAAGGTGGATCATTTGTAGTTCTTGAAAAAAATTCAAACCAAAGTTTAAAAGTTTATGGACACCTTAAGAGGAAACACACAATCACTATATTGGCAAGAGTTTGTGGACACCTGACTATCACAAAAACATGTAAACATCTTATTCTTGATTCTTAATTTACTCCCTATTTTGGCTGTAAGATTGAGCTCCAGGTTTAGATTAAACCAGAAATCCGGCTGTCTTGGGTTCAGTCGGGGTTCCAGTTCATCCTAAAGGTATTCAGTTTAAAGGGATTGAGTCAGAATCAGGACATAATTTCTTCCAATCCAATCAGAACACAGCATGTCTTCGTGGAGATCAGGGAATTTTGTGCACAGGGACCTTTTCATGCTGGAACAGGGGTTGAGCCTCTTAATTACTGTAAAGGAATAATGTAATGCTACAACATACAAAGACATTTTGGACAATTGTGTAGCTTCTAAATTTGTAGCAACAATTTGGAGAGAAACCACATATAGATCTGATAATCGGATGTGCACAGACTATCAAAAATATAGTGTAGGTGTGTCTTTGAAGGCTCGAACGCTGTTCCAGCATGGCGATGTCCCTGTGCACAAAATCCCTAAGCTCCATGAAGACATGCTGTGTTCCGGTTTGAGTAGAAGAACTAGGGTGTCTTTAAAAGTCAGAATAAAAAAAACGAACAAACAAAAACAATGCTAAAAACAAAAGTAAACAAGACAAGTACAGGGGCAGTTCAAAATGTATGGCAACTTACCTAATTTGCCTTTAAAACAATGAGGCAATACTTTTCTGTTTTACTGTATTGCAGACAGGCACAAATAGAACTACTTTTGGACCTCTATATATTAGAAGACGACGCCATACTGTTTACTGTTAAATAGGGAAAAGCTACATACATGTAGGCTAATGCCAAACGAAAATGTAATGTCTTTTATCACTAAAAGACTTGGTGTGCGGCTTGAATGTGATGTTTCTTGTCGTAAGTTTTAGTTAGCGAGTAGCGCAGGATAGGCTAATTGACAAAAAAACCTAACACAATCAAACACACCAAGATTTTGCTAGGTACACTTATAACTTAGAGGTGAGTGTGTTGAGGCAAGTTGGAGATAAACTCTGCAGGACACCAGCCCTCCAGGACCGAGATTGCCCACCCCTGCTATAGTACGTACTTAATCAGTATGTGATTCTGGGCGGTGCCGTTGAACGTTAAAGTGTATATGAACGTCCAAACACTCTTGTGGCTTTGCTACAGTTACAATTAAAACTCATAGAGGGGTGAAAACGTTGGTGTGATACGCAATACAGTACGCAATACAGCTACAACAAATAAAATTGATAATGAGCCCGTTAGATTTATAGTGAACGAATTATCTACGATTGAAAATAATGAGTCATATTGGCGGCAACGAAGGGGGCCCCCCTAAAGATTGGGCCGGCCCTGGTTTTTGTCTCATCTCACTTTTCCACTCAGTCCTGTGTTATTGTTGTAAGTCATTGTGGCTCTGATGTCATACTAATGATACATAATGGCTGTGCTTAAAAAAACAAAACACACATGCCAAGTATAATACTTCCTGTAAACCTTTAAACTACTTCATATAAATGACTAACTAGGGTGGCTTGAGGCACCGGTTTTTGCAGCGTCACTGTGTTTATTTGATGGACTTTACCTCTTCCACCGTTTTTTTTTTCTTGCAGAAACTGCAGCAGCAGCAGCTTTTGTTCATTTTCACAGGGCTGAAGAAAGAACGTGCCTTCGTTACTTTTGTCACTTTAAATCCTAAAATTACAAAGAGCCGAATGTTGGCTTTAATTAAACACTATTGGCTACGAGGAGACGGGACGGTCCTCACTGTGTGAGAAGTCGGCCACAATTCACAGCTAATCTCAGGCTTCCAGACTGAAGTCATTCGCAGCATGTGGGCGGCCATTTTAGTCATATTTTCCATGAGAGGTTTGTTGTCTGTTTCGTCTTGGTGGAAACGAGTGTCTTCAGTGCGCGTTACACTATGTAAGAATGTGCTCTCCTGAAAGGAGTCGAGGGCGTGTTTCTAACGGACAGACGCACCTTCACCGCTTACATTTAACGAGGATGATGCAATAATAATCCATTTTAGGCTGGTGGTATACAGTATGAGTAAAAACCCTTCATTTTTGTCAAATAAACAATACAACATAACACAAAATTACAGTGTCAGTGGCGGCTTGGTGGTGCCGGGGCTTAAAAATCAGATTTTTCATTTTACAACATTTACATTTTTATCCAGAGTGACTTAAATTTATCTATTTTTTGTACAACTAAGCAAATTGTGGGTTAAGGGCATCACTCAGGGCCCCAACAGTGGTGGCTTCGTGGTGGTGGTAGGGCCACCCCCAAGTAAAACAAATAAATGTCCTAGGATATTATTATTATTTAATATAAAATTATTTTTTATAAAATAATGCTGTTAAAAATAATCACTATGATGATGATAGTCACTGTTGCCACCATGAAGTTTGTCAACAAATATATTATTAATTAAACAATGCAATTAAACTTTATACATATTTGTGTATTACATACAACTGTTCACCAAAAACATAATTAAGTAAATAAATGATTAACCAGTATTGTAAACAGGGAGTATTTGGTGTCAGGGATGTACGTATTTAATGGTAAACAGGTTTGGAAATGGTTTTAAAGTAAACCAACATTGTTTTTACTATTTATACATGCATTTTTTTTATGAAATAAAAAAAATGCTATTGAAATAATTAAAAAATGAACGGGTCTAATATAAATGCTAAAAAGATAACAATTCTGAATAATATAGTTGTGTTTTTTTTCCTTAAACAAAGTTGTTATGGTCAACACAACATTTAAGCAGGAAAATCAGGTCAGGACAAAAGCACAGGCTTGAAGGTAACTAGGGTCAAAAATAAAAATAAAAAAAAAAAACCACAGGTTGCCAGTTATTCGACTAGTACCACTACACCAGGGTTGTTTTATCCGGAATTGTCTGGTGTGGGTGCAGGTGTTTATTCTGACCAAACATGAACCACACCTGAGTCTATCCAAAAATGAGGTGTGACCACTACGTGACTGAAGTGAATAAAAATGCGACACTTCTGATCAATAAACCTGTCAATCATTTTAATTGCACGTGTTGAGCATGTGTTGTTGCGTAGAAACAAAGACTGGTTTTGCTATATTTATGGAGATCTTGTTTAAAATGCTCATAATAAGTTTGAATTCATACATAAAAAGGTGATAAAAAGCTTAAATGAAAAGTGATAATTTGCATAAAAATGAATGAAAATGAAAATATTGGCATAGCTTTTCCATCAACACAGAATGGTCTGAAATAGAAGCTCCGCCTACTGACGCATACTGTGAGTTCTCTTGTTTATTGAAAAGTTTGCACACCTTTAATCTCTGCAGCTGTCAATCAGTTTAAATTCATTTATTTATTTATTCATCTTCTATACCCACTTATTCCCTAATTCGGGGTTACAGGGATCTGCTGGAGTCTGGAGTCTATCCCAGCCGTCTCAGCAAAGGGTCGAAAGGCAGGGGGGAGACACCCTGGACAGGTTGCCAGTCCATCACAGGGCCACACACACTTACTCACTCCTATGGGCAATTTAGAATCACCAATTAACCTAAAATACATGTTTTTTCAGACTATGGGAGACAACCCGGAGAACCCGGAGTAAACCCATGCAAAACACGGGGAGATCATGTAAAACTCCACGCAGAAAGGCTCCTGCCTGGGAATCAAACCAGGGACCCTTCTTGCAGTGAGGCAACAGCGCTAATCACTAAGCCACCGTGCCGCCCTGCCATTTATTTAAATATTCATGATAAATTTAAGGTTGCAGTAGGAAATCATAGAAAATGCTAAATGTAGCCTGATAGCATGAAATGTCCTTCCTCTCCAAAGACACAGACATACATCGTGACCAAACTTTATAGTAGAGTTTAGTAACAGTACCAAAATACTAAAGATAAAGATAGTCCCCGATTAACACACAGCTGCTATAGTCGAGCTAATTCATAAAAAAACTACGTGTTACTATCAAAACACACCAAAATCCAATCACACCATACTCTCACCTGTCCAAAAGAAATACTGCAACCATGACATCATCTTTTAGACCCTTTGACTCCTGTAATCGACTCCAGCATCCTTTTTTTTCCCTGCAGTATGTGAACACACTGATGACATATCCTGTCTGTGTATAACCCTTTTGCAGAATATAGAAATACATATAAATACATTTAGACCAATTAACATAACGAGTGATATCAGGATGTAAACAGATTTTCAACCACCAGAGGACAAAAATCACCTATAGTATCTTCTCTTCCTGATGTCACAGAGGTACTTTAAATAAGCGGTCCCCTTAGGTCTGGTTCCTCATATACCTCTTTTCCATACAGCCCCAAAACTTTGCTGTTCTTAAAACATGGGGTAGTAGGTGTCAGTAGGCGGAGCTTTTATTACAGACCACTTTGTTTTTCATTAAAAATCTATGGCAATGCCGAAACTAAATCAAACCTCTTCTATTTTCCTCTGTTTTTTATGCTGATTTATGCAAAAAACTTGTCCAATATAAAAAAATAAAAAATAAATAATTAATTTTACACAAAAATCAACAAATATGCAGCGCTATGCCTGGTTCGCTGCGAATTCTAAATTAAAAAGTTGATCATTTCACCAAATGTTATTGTGATATACAAGTTAGTCAAGTGTGTAACCATGCATAAAGAATAATTTCACAAAGCTTCAAGACTTCAAGGTTTGTCAAAAAGTTTATTTATAATAACGTACAAAGTTTGGTACAAATGTACAAATCTATATAAACCCCTACAGTTACTTATGTTAATTTATCTCTGTATGGTGATAAAGTGCAACAACAAAGTAAATGATTTGGACTTGAAATGCAAAATTGATTAAAACTTTTACAACACATTACACGCTGAATTAAACGGCAAGAAAATTGTATAAAAGAAATGTTTAAGCGTATTTGTAATGGATGTGTATTGCTTTCAGTGTGTTTCCAGATAAGAGTCAGGTTTTATGAACTCTGGTCAATAATTTGCATCCAAATATCCAAAAATGTGTGCAAATGTGTGACATAAAATGTAAAAAAAAACAACCAAAAAACACATTGGTACCAAGAGTAAGTCTTTAAGCAAGATTAAGGCATTGAAATTTAATTAGCTTTGGTTATAACATCTAAAGTGGTTCTCAAAGTTGCCTCAGGAAGAATATGAAAAGTCTTTTTGTTAAAAATTTAAAAAAAAGCTGGTCAGTGTAATAGAAAAGTCAAGGAATGTTATAAGAATAGAAAAGGCCAGTATTACAAAACCCGGTAAAGTGCATATGAGCTCCTGTTGAACTCTTAAAAATGTAATAATGTGTATATACATAAACAACAAATAGACAAAAGTGGAAACCTAACCAGCACAACCACGTTTCCCCCCCAAAATATCCATCACAAAGTCTAAAGCACACTGTTGTCTAGAATGTCTTTGTATGTTGTAGAATTACGTTCTACGTTCGTACGGCACAAACACAATGTCCCTGGACATAAAACCCCTAAACTTTGATATTAGTGTCAAAACATTCAGTTAGAATAATAGAAAATCTGGAAAACATGTCAAGAACTGGCAGTGTGCTAAAAATGTAATAAACAAACTATCTATTTTAGTCATAAACGCATCACTTCAGTGAAAATAATCTTTTCATGAATAAGGAAAAATAACCAGGTTTGACAAGGACAAAGGACGAAACGCTGCCTCGCACCAGCAGAATGTGATGTGGTGTAATGGTGGATGCTCTGCAGTGTCCGAGCTGCTTTACCAAATATTTTCGTTTAGTCGTCATACCTTTTTAGCTGTTTCTGTGAGTTTTATAGCTGTGGCTACAATATTCATAGCCTGTCATGTAAATGCAAAATTAATGTTTGTTAACATATACAGAAAAGTCAAGAAAATCAAAGCTTGTTAATCTGAAATGTATTTTTTGTTTAGTTAAGAAAAAATGTTTATGGGTTGATAAAAGAGGCTCAAAGAACAAGTCAATGAACGAGAAATTAAACAGGTCAATGGATAAATCAATAAACTGGTCAAAGTGATATCAGTCTCAGATAAATAAGGCACAAGAAATACACATTTTACTGTCTTTTTTAGTGTTTTCTTTCTTTTTTTCGTAAATCTAATTTACGTTAATTTATTACATTACAATTCCTGGAACATCACAGGTCAAAATATCATTCGCTTTTGCCTGTCCAATCTGCCTATGAAACTGTCCTTGCTTGTGTGTTTTCCAACAGTGCATATTTGGCCCCAGAGTCACACTTTTAATACTCGGCATATGGTTAAAGATGATCACCGGTAATGGTGTGACCACTGATTTGGACAGATTGAGCTCCTGTAAAGCACTCAGTCCATTGAATACATCTGGACTCAGAGCCTTCAGCTGAAAGTTGTTTGAAAGGTCCAGGACTTGGAGATTTTTTAGGCCTTTGAAGCTATTACGATGGATGATTGACAGCTCAGGGAGGCCACTAAGAGAGAGAGAGATGAGATCTGTCAGCTCCTCGAAGTCTCCTTCATCAATGCTGTGGATAAGATTTCCATCCAAGTTTAAATGCTGCAAGGGAATTCCTGCAAGTCTGGGCACCGTCCTGAGCTGATTGCCTGCCAGCATCAGGCTTTTAATGTAGAGCGCATGACTAGGAAGCTTTCTGGAAACCGCGTTGAGAAGATTGTTAGAAAGATCTATGCTAATAGGGATTTCCTGGCCTCGTGTAGTAAACACATTCAGATCAAACTCCTGAAACTTGTTGTCACTCAAATCCACCTCAGCCAAAGGAAGCCCAGAGAAGCATCCATCACTAAGATTCTCTAGAATGTTCTGGCTGAGGTCCAGAGTCTCCAGGTAGCGTAGTTTGTTAAAGGCCTTGGCGCTTACACGTGATATCAGGTTTTTGCTGAGATCCAAGCTAACCAGAGTCGTGTATCCGGGTCCAGACAGCATTGAGTCAGTGATGTAGCTGATAGAATTGTGAGACAGGTCCAAGTGGGACGTGTCTAACGGAATGGGGATGGGAGTGGTGCCTGGTCCAAGCCCACTGCAGTCCACCTTGGTAAGGCTAAAGCTGTCGAACAGGCCATAGCTCTCCACCTCACAGCGGCACTTTGAGTGGCAGTTCTTCACCCCTCCTGCTGTGACCAGGGCTATCAAAAAGGACAGGCCGAGGCACAGGAAGGCTACCATGATGCTCTGTAAACAAAGCAGATAAGAACGGGATTAGAATCCTTACAACAGTGCACGCTATCTGGGCGTATGTTTAGAGGTTCCTTGTAGGTGTGGGTGCTCTAGCTAAAAAAAACATTTAGATAGAACAGTAGAAAGATATCGAATTACAACTAACAGGTGTATTAATCAAACATTTAGTAAAAATCTTTTACATCCAAAGAAAAATAGTTGTAAATATAAATTACTATGTGTCCTTAAGCTGTTTATGAAACCAGTTTGTGAAGTTCTAAGCATTGATTTCCCAACATCCACCCAAAGCAGCTTGTGTTACAACACGGAACGTTGCAAAAGTCTGAAATGTTCCGAATAAAAAACATATTTGTAAATAAATAAACATATTTGAAACTGTATATTAAAGCACAAAAATTTATATTAATAATAACTATATAAGGAAATCATTTAAAAACATTAAATTTAAACAAAACTGAGATAAAGATAAAAAGCCAAACTCGCCACCTGATACTAACCTCAACCTGTGTAACTTCTACTTGATTAATGAGATTTTGCAAACTGAAAACCAAACCAAACCATCTTCGAAAATATATTATTGTTTATTACTGATTTATATCCGAGCTACTTCTGGACTGGGAGAAATTCAATAGCAGTAAGTTATGTTTTTGACTGTAATTAATTTATATACAATTTTATATAAAATACTAAATTATCACAATCATTTATGCAGTCGATATATGTGGTCGGTACTATAGCAAAAAACAAAAAAACAAAAACAAAAAAAAAAACAGAAAGGAAATGATACAATGACCCAAAAGTACACTTGCGCTCTGTTCCGAGAAAATCGATGGCATGTATACGCTAATATTGTTTTTTTTACATTTATTAGCAAAATAAAACTTAACATGTCACTATAAAAAAAAAAACGTTTTTCTTTACCAGATGATTTCATTCCTTTACGCAACAAGTAGGGGTGTGCAAACTTTTTGAAACTGAGGCTACATTTTAAGCAAAACGGTTATTCCGCCCATTATTTTTTAGAACAATCGTATTAGAAAGAAGTTGCAATTTTCATTGTGCTTCGGTTGTTCATATATGCAACGGTTACATTCTTTTTTATGAAAGCACAGGATAGGCGTTGGTGTATTTGAAAATTACAATAGAGGAACGCGGAGCTGAGGAATGTTCAAAAGCGTGTTTGAACTGATGAAATTTCGGTGTTAATGACGTTGCGTTTAAACGCTCTTTAAATGCTTTTTAAATGCTGCCAGGTGAAGGAGGGAAAGAATGAGGGAAAGCTGGATTTTAAGATAATCACGTACTTGTGATGCTAATTACACTAAAGGGCTGTGTATTTATACTATATACGTAGTATAGAAAATATACCCATACTTGTGTATATTTTACTGCAAAATGATTCACATATACAAAGAACATAGATGTATGTGATGGTCAAGTATCCAAAAATGTTGAAAATGTATAACATCCTATTCCAGATGTAAATGCCTTTATTTGTTACATATACTTTTTACAGCAAAGTGAATTTCTTTCTTTGCATATCCCATCTTATAAAGTTTGGGTCCGCTATGATGCAGCGCCCCTGAAGCAGGAAGGGTTTCGCTCAAGGACCCAACAGTGGCTTACTGGCAGTGGTGAGGCTTGAACCCTGGTCTTCCCAGTCTTCAGATCAACAACTCAGCGCCTCAACCATTTGAGCCACCACTTTGAGCCACACCACAGATGTAGTCTCACTTTTCAGGGGATGC
This sequence comes from Bagarius yarrelli, assembly GCA_005784505.1. Lineage (NCBI taxonomy): Eukaryota > Metazoa > Chordata > Actinopteri > Siluriformes > Sisoridae > Bagarius > Bagarius yarrelli. Next base: position 2,012,092 of record VCAZ01000014.1, on the reverse strand, counting down.
AGGCACCGCAATTTAAAGGGGGGCCCCCCGACAGCCGACCATATCAGAACAATCGGAAATTGAAATAATATAATACAGAGCAATATATCTGCACCCTCCTATGGGGCTCCCTCTCATGTACAATAGATGTGCTCGTTTTTCCGTGCCATGTGTCAGCCGGAACAAGAGGAGGAGGAAAAGAGGAAACATGTCAGCAGTAAGTGATGAAGATAAGATTACCTTACTGATAATTATATGACAAAGAAATGTTTTTTTTTGTTTAATTATTTGCTAGATGAATTACTGGTAATAGTCTAATTACTAATAGTGTTCATGGAAAACAGGTTAGTTAGGGTTGTACTTGGCAGCAGCATGTATCATGAAGTGTTTAGCGGGTGACAATCTGTTACTGTGAGTATGAAAATTGTACTATCAGTAGGATTTGTATTGTACAGTATTGTATCTTCTGACAAAGCTGAAAAATGATATTTTGTAAATATTTGTGTTATTATATGTGTTTTGACTGCGTTCTATATGTTGAACACACATATATGACACGAAAACATATATCTTAAGAGGGCCTTGTCTAATAATATTTCCTGGGGACCCCACTTCATCTTGATCAGGCTCTACTAATAACCTCCACATTTCTAAAAAAGATTTTCCACTAAATTGGGTCATGTAGCTGTGGGGATTTGTTGTACATTAGACTACAATAGTATTAGTGAGATCAGACACTAATGTTTAGGTGAAGATCTCTGGGGTTCAGTTGGTGTTTAGTGGAGTTGAATCAGAGTCAAGACTCTTCAGTTCTTCCAGTCCAATCAGAACAAAGCATGTCTTCATGGAGATCAGGGGATTTGTGCACAGGGACATTGTCATGCTGGAACAGGATTTGGGTCTCTTAGTTCCAGTAAAGGAAGAATGCAATGCTTTAACATACAAAGATCTTGTAGAAAACTGAGTGACTTTCTGGGAACAGACTGGGGAATACACTTATTTATGTGGGTTTGCGGGTAAAGTTTTCAGTTGTGCAATTTGTTGGAAAAGTCACTGTGTATTGTATAAGTCTATTGTACAAAAAGTAAGACAAGAAGCAAAATGTTTTCTTGGAAAATAATCAACGTCAGTCTGGTTACATCGTTTACATTTCAGTTTTTAGCCATTATTCAGACGCCGGTATTCAGAGTGACTTACAATTATCCAACTAAGCAGTTAGCAGCTCAGCAGTAGCAGCCTAGTGGTGCTGGAAATTGAACCTGTGATCTTCTGATCAACACCTTAATCACTTTCCCTACATTAACTCCAATTTACTGAACACACTTACAGTAAATAGTGACATACAAAAGTGCTCTAGTCTCTAACAATGAATAGATCAATACCGGTTTGTTAGATCAAAACTTAATTAAAGTGTTTAAAGAGCCCTCGCACCCGGGCTCACAGCCACCCGGCGACTTTTTGAAAACAGTGAATGGTAAGCAATATGCATTTAAAGGGGTAAATGTAGGAAGAATACATCAAAGTACCAAACCTCCTGCTGCCAGCTGGTGGAGCTATGACTATAATGTTTTCATGTAGATAATTGAAGTTAAGTGACGATTGAACATATATGTTCAATATATATAATACATAATTATGTTTTATTTAGTATATATGGGTATAATGAAATGTTGCCTTTTAGATGTGTTGACAAAACTGTGATCAATTGTGTGGCATTTGGCACAAATCAAACATTGTGTGGCAAAACATCAGATTTGTCAGGCCGCCAAGGACGCGCCCTTTAACCGAAACTCAAGATCTCTGCAATTGAACATGGCAAAGTCCTCAAAAAGGACATTAAATTAAACTGACCAATTATAATGTTGATGTCATTAAATCTCTGGGAGGAGTTTGGTACATAGAAAATTAGGTCAGTTCTTTTTGCCAGCAGTTGGTGCTATGTGTTTTAGATGTCTTTAAGTCAGGAGTCGTTTGGCTGTTATTACATGCCTGAGTTATAACAATTCAAAATTTGTCAGGCCGTCACAGACACACCCTTCAACGGAAATTTAAGATTCTCGTCATTTAACATCACAAACGGCTTAAGATGCTGTCCTGATTGAATTTCTAGGAGTTTGTTAATATAACAATGCCTGAAAATGTCAAAAATGACAAAAATTGCAGAGAAATTTAAATACCGCCTGTTGGGTTTTGTATTTTGTTCAGAGAAACTTTTCTGTAGGTAAGTTTTTGTTACTTGTGTGTATTAATTTTCATGTACATGAAAAATATCTTGAAGCACATTATATAGGACAAAAAAAAGAGTGTAAATGACACACGGTTCTTTGAAAGCATTAAGAAGCTACCTTAATAAGCAAATCACAAAAGGTCCATGACACGTTCAGGCTAATTTTTGTCCTTCCTGTTAAGTTGCTTATGACACATTTAACCCAGTTATAATCTAGCCAGGCAACGCTAGCCAGCAAAAACAGCAATATATAATCTATATAATTATTCGACTAATTATCTAACAAGTGCTGACACTTTTGTTTAATTGCCATCTAACACTTAGTTTAATCTAGCTGGGCCTTAAGCCAACCCTTGCACTTGGGCTGTTTATTCAGACTGGTGTCCTAACACGCTTCAGCAGAGCTTAATGACTGATAGTCACGCTTATCTCAAACATATTAATTACCCACAAAAAAAGCAAACCAAGAACAGTCAAAAAACAATTATTAACAGAATAGATCTCTTGTTCTCATGCTAATGCTAGGAGGTTCAATTCCCAGTACCACGTTGCCACTGCCGGGCCCCAAAGCAAGGCCCTTAACCCACAATTGCTTAATTGTATAAATAAAATAAAAGGCAAGCCGCTTTGGATAAGGGCATCTGCCAATTGGCAGAAATGTAAATGTAAAATCTAAACGTGTTTTCCTTATGATTAGAAGATCCTGGGCTCAAATTCCAGCACTAGCAAGCTGCCATCGCTGGGCCCCTGTGCAAGACCCATAAAACTCAGGGTTTTTTTCCCTTCATAAATGTTTATATTCCTTTATAAATGCGAGTCGCCCTGTATATGGAGAGGCAGAGCAGTCAAACTTTTAACTGTTAATCTGTGAAGATAATTAGCTTATATTACGCTAGTTGTACTAAACCCCAGCACTGGATCTCGAGTCTGATTGGTCAGAAGAAAGAGAATATTTAAATAGCAGTAAACTGTACAGTACCAACAGGACAAATCCCATTTTATATTAATGCACTCATTGTAATTATTATGTTTCTGTGATAACAGCTCACACACGGGAACTCGTATAACTGAAAGTGAGTTTAATTTATGTTAAATAGTAATTTAACTAAAAATGTGTTTGGACACAACATGGTATGATTATTGATATGGTGAAACTTAGAATTTCACCAAATCTTGTGAGTGAAAGGGAAATAGAGAGACGCTGAAGTTGGTGAAAATGTTTGTAGCTGCTTTAAAGTAATTAAGGACAAACTCTTAAAAGCAAGAGTGTGAGAGTAAGAAAAAGAGTGGCTGGTCAAGAAATAACGGAAATGTAGGAATGCAGGTACATCGTAAGTGAAAACAGCAACTATTCTAATGAGGGGATGATGAAGGAATGATGGAAATAAAAAAAAATACTGCAATAACACAAGTAAAATCAAAAACTATGGAAGAAATAAAAGAGTGATCAATAGATAGGCTTACTCCGAAATCGTATACTATTTAAGTATGTACTACATTTAAGCAAGTATGTACTTCTTGACCCTTAAATAAGTACATTTTTATAGTATGCTTACAGGTAGTATAAATAAAATTCAGATTTACGTACTACAACCGCCATTTTAAAATTGACGTGACATACGAGTTTACAGCAGCGTAAATTTTAAAGTTAAATAATGTTTAACTTGAATAATGTTAAACGAGTAAAATTCAACTTCAAAGAATATAATTTTTTCTCCTGTGGCCTTATGGGATAGTAAAGTTTCCTTCGTTGTCCACACTTCAACATTCGGACAGGACTAGTAGGTAATCCAGAAAACTTTTCGCGTACTGTATTTCACATACTTTCAACAATACTACTCTCCTCACATACTCAGCCTACTATATAGTATGGAAATATGCGATTTTAGACAAAGCCAGTTAGTAGACGGGAAAAAAATTATTATTAATTTTCATGAATGTTCAATAGCATTAAATTAAAGTAAAAATAGTTTGAACACCATTAATACAACTTTCTAACTCATATTGGTGAATATGGTAGAATAAGACATTTAATAAATTAAAATATTTACTATTCCCTTAATTTTTCAAAAACGAGAGACAAATATACAGACTCCACACATATCCGCGGGACATACAGTATATGGACATAGAGTAGCCAGCGGAGTAGCCAAACATTCAGCTGTAAATCTGTGAAGCTAATTAGCTTATGTCACGCTAGTTGTACTTCACACTAAACCCCAGCACTGGATCTCGAGTCTGATTGGTCAGAAAGCACAGATAATTTGAATAGCTGTAAACTGTACAGTAACAACAGGACAAATCCTAATTACTTATTATAATTGTTTAGTTTTCATATCAACAGTTTACACACGGAAACTCGTATAACTGACAGTAAATGTAATTTATGTTAAATAGTTACTAAATTAAAAAAAGTGTTTGGACACAACACGTTATGATTGTTGACATGGTAAAGATTGATAGAATAAATGTTGTTGTTTTTTTTTTTTTAAATATTTACTATAATAGAAAAATAGTTTATGTAACAGGACGCAACAGGATATTTTATACATTTTTTGTCCAAATATTGTTATTTCGTACATAACAGGTTTATTTTAACACATTAAACTGCCTAAAATCTTTATGAACTTTGCATCCAGCCACAGTTCAGTTAACAAATCGGCATGATACGTTTTCTTAACCTCCAAAACGGCCCTCCCATGTTTTCCTTACTGCTGATTGAGCGTGTGGAAAAGCGGCTGGTTTTTTTGTTGTAGCGACATTGCGTATTTCCGTCCTGCCGAGCGGATGCCACAGCGCTCCCCAGATAAACGGTTTGTTAAGCTTGGAGGCACATACTTTTCCTTAAAGGATTAAGAGCTTTAAGCATAAAACACCATGAATCCTTTTAATAACCTCTCTTTTTGAACAAATGCAATTTTCAAGATGGCAGATGTTGCGAGTGATCCAAACAGGAGGAACTGGATTAGACACTTGTGTGCTTCCACTGGCAGTAAACATCTGGTTATTTCGGGAGAATCGTGACCCTTCCAGGTGTTCTATCTTATAAAAAGCCTGAACTTTAAACTGGACCTGAAGATCATTTAAGGGATAATTGCTGTCATTAGACTTTGTTACACCGAGTAGTTTTCTCTTAAAAACACAAGGACAGAAGATATCTTTGGCCGTCCTCTGAACTTTCCCTTTTGTTTGTAAAAATCACACAGAGCTTTGGTAAAGTCGTAGGCTTTTTCGCACAAAACAGTTGCTTAACCCGAACTGTTTCTTGTCAGAGATGACATGAGTGAACGTCGCTGGCATTTTTCACTCTCAGCCTAAAACAGATTGCGGAGCATCAACAACTGCTTTGGGAACTGCAAGGATGAACAAATATGTGGAACCAAAAAATGTGGTACTTAATTTGTAAAGCCCAGAAAATTCTTTAACATAAGATGAAAGTTGCTGTGGTGGAATTCTAAAAAAAAAAAATATATATATATAGCTACAAAGTCGACAGCAAACGCCACCCTGATGTCATCAGAAAAACGATGCAACGATTTATCCAATCAGAAGTCAAGTTAAAAAATGACAAAGTGACTTTGTTAAAAGTTGATGTACCGACCACACTTTTTTACTTAAGTAAAAAAATTAAGAGCGGAAGTGGTGGCTCAGTCGTTAAGTTGTTGGACTTTGTGGAAAACCAGAGTTCGATTCCTAGGACCACTAAAGCACCACCGCTGGGCCCTGATCAAGGCCCTTAACCCCTAATCACTCAGTTGTATAAAAAGAGATAAATGTAAATTGCTCTGAATAAGGTCGTGTACCAAATACCGTAAATGTAAGATGAATTACAGAAGTATCGGCTCTGACACGTACTTAAGTAAACAAATTCCATTACTATCTATTTTAGCGTGATGCTGGTAACTGGATCTAAAATCATATTTGTACATTAATACAAAAAAAAAACCCTTCGATTTCTAATTTTGACTTTAATTAAAACAGAAAACGAATAGTCATTAAAACGCAAAAAAAAAGAGCTTTTCACAAAATAACAGCATATATTTCCATACTAGAGAAAAGTATGAACGTGGCGAGAACAGAGACATTCCTGACACAGACCTATTGACAGTTTCCAGTTACGTGACCCGTCCGGCAAAACCGTCAACATATAAATACCTAAACGCCTCATTTGTCAACTGGACCATTTTTATCTGGGCAACTGTTCCAACGTTCTCATTAACTGGACCTGATTTGTGTGCTGCTTGTGACTTTACAAAAAAAACGCCAGACAATTAAAAACGAAGCAAAACTGAAGCCACCATTTTTTTTTCCTTTCAGTTTTTCTACATTTACAGCAGCATTTGGCAAACGCTCTTATCCAGAGCGACTTACATTTATCGCTTGATATACAACTGAGCAATTAGGGGGTTAAAGGGCCTTGCTCAAGGGCCCGGGGTGGCAGCTCGGTGGTGCTGGGAATCGAACCACAATCTTCTAGTTTGCAGTCCAACACCTTAAACCCTGTGCCAGCACCTTTTTTCAGTCAGAGTTTAAAATGTCAGCTTGTTCTGTTTATGCTTCTATAAGACCGGGAACCGGGTGCGTTGCCAAAATGACGGCAAAGCAGACCTTCAAGACGTTGTTTAGTCTTCTCACTTTTCACGTTTACGCACCCGTTTCTGAGTAGAACCGCTGGAATTTCTTTATTCAGTAACAATAGTATACGTAAGATCAGACACTAATGTTGGGAAAGGAGGTCTGGGGGGCAGTTCACCCCAACTAGAACATAGCATGTTGATGGGTAATATCTGAGTTAAGGGCCTTGCACAAGGGCCCAGAGGTGCCAGCTTGATGGTACTAAAAATCGAACCACGATCTTCTAATTGGCAGTCCAGCACCTTAAACCCTGTGCCAGCCACCTTTTTTTAATCCAAGTTAAAAATGACAGGGAAAGACGGAACCATTGCCAAAATGACCGCCAAGGAGACATACCTACCTCCAAGACCTTGTTTAGTCTGCTTACTTTTCACGTTGTAGCACCAGTTTCTGAGTAGAACTGCTGGGATTTCTTCATTCAGTCACAATAGTATACGTGAGATCAGACATTAATGTTGGGTAAGAAGATCTGGGGACATCTCTCCATTCTAGCATTTAAATTAATGCTAGAACATACAAAGACGTTCTAGGCAACTGAGTTTGTTTGGAGTTTCACCATTTCTTACCAAGTTGAGGGGTAATATTTAAGTTAAGGGCCTTGCTCAGGGGCCCAACAGTTGCAATTTGGTGGCAGTGTTGGGAATTGAACCCACGACCTTTTGATCAGCAAGCAAACACTTTAAGTAATGAGCAGTGAGCTGGTTTATATACTTATTTTTTTTAACGTTTACACATTTTAAGCGTATTAATATTAATTTTTAGCCGGAACTACTTTTAGGGTTGCCGTTTGTAATATATGACGTTAATATAGCGAGTTAAAGTTAAACTGATGGAGTGTGTGTGTGTGTGTGTTTGGTATTGTGGAAAACAAAAATTAAAAACTTTGCAACTTAATAAAGTAACTTAGTAAAACAATAAATTAACTTTTAAACAGTAATTTAGATTTTTAGACACTCACCACGCGCTGATTCTCCACATTGACTTTTTCTGAGAAGGAAAATCCAGCGCTGGAGTCAAACATTTCAACTCTCTCTCTCTCTCTCTCTCTCTCTCTCTCTCACACACACACACACACACACACTCTCTCTCTCTCTCTCTCTCTCTCTCTCACACACACTCTCCGGCGGCGTCCTTCACATGTCTCTTATTAACACCCCGCTGTTACACGTCGTCCTTTCATCAGAGTTTAACCGAAAAAAGAGAAGAAAATAAAGTGTTTTTTTGGAGGAATAAAAACAAACAAACTTCGTCTGAGTGTGAGGAGAGGAAAGGAGAGGACATGGCAACGCAACACGAGCCTCACCCTGCCTCCATGACCAATCAGAAGCGAGTCATGTACCAAACGACTCTTTCAAAACCGATTCTTCAGGAATCGATTCTGAACTTTGAACGAATCACTTTTCGGTCGTTCTCAGACTTTTAAGTGCTGTAAAAATCCCAACATTACATTTTATTTTAATTTTAAGGATTTTAATGTGCTGTATTTTTATTTGATTTCTTTAGCATCATATAATAATAAAAATCGAAATTAAAAAAACATTCTTTTTTTATTTTATTGCTGTTTGGTTAAAGATGCCAGAATAAATATCCTAATACTTGTATATCTTTTGTGGTGGTATTTGCTTAAATACGTTTTTTGGACTGCAATTAGTATAAAATAAACTCAAGTCCCCAAAAGTAGTCAAACGTTCAACTTTACTTCATGTTAAACCTTGAATAAATCTCCTGGTTACACAATTGTACTTTTTGACCTCATATTACACGTTATAGAAGGAGAAAAGGTTTTCCTTTTAAAGTTAAATTTTACAGCACGGTGGATTAGTGATTAGCGCTGTTGCCTCACAGCAAGAAGGTCCCGGGTTCGATTCCCTTGCAGGGGTCTTTCTGTGTGGAGTTTGCATGTTTTCCCTGTGCTTGCGTGGGTTTACTCCGGGTTCTCCGGTTTCCTCCCACAGTTCAAAAACATGTATGTTAGATTGATTGATGATTCTAAATTGCCAATAGGAGTGAGTGTGTGTGTGTGTGGCCCTGTGATGGACTGGTGACCTTCCAGGCTGTCCCCCTTCTGCCTTTCCCCCTTTCAGAGACGGCTGGGATAAAATCCAGCAGATCCCTGTAATCCTGAATTAGGGAATAAGCGGGTAGAGAAGATGAATGAAGTTATATTATATTTTTTATACGGTTAATCCTGCTGCAGTAAAGTATTTTGAACTGATTTTATACATTGGCGTGAATAAACTGTTAAATCAATACATGCGTTAATAAAATAATAAATAATACTTTTTTTTCGTTTACCAGGGACACTTAATTTTTTTGAAACACTCCCTATTTCTGACTTTTTTTGTAAAATTTAGAACTACGGTGTAAAAATGTAGGTTATATCACCATCTTGTGGTCAAATCGCGTAGTTCGTATAAATTAAAGCGTTTTGCTTTACTCTGCCCTCTAGTGGAATAATTGAGACCTGTTCCTTCATTTTTAAAAAAATTTATTTGTATTACTGAACCTTGCGAATAAATTGAAGACCTTGTTTTACAAGGTAAAAACCTTGTTCTGATTCTGGGCCTCCTGATTTATATTTATATTTTATTAATATTATAGCTTTGTGCTAAGTGGAATTTTTTTTGGCATTAACTATAAACAGTATTATGAAAAGTCCTAAGCGCAATAAAGTTATTCAGCCACTAGATGGAGCCACAACATTCCTTTATGACATGTTTGAATACTCAGTGGGAAAACTTGCGGAAGCGGAAGTGAAAAAGTCATTTACACAAGACTTTGCGTTTTTAATTAGTGATAAATAAAATAATATTAACACACACCTGACATCTATCTATCTATCTATCTATCTATCTATCTATCTATCTCTATCTATCTATCTATCTATCTACATCTGTGTCTGTCTATCATCCCATCCATATAATCCATCTATCTATCTATCTATCTATCTATCTATCTATCTATCTATCTATCTATCTATCTATCTATCTATCTATCTATCTATCTATCGATCATCCATCCATATATATATCCATATTACATCTATCTATCTATCTGTCTATCTATCTATCTATCTATCTATCTATCTATCTATCTATCTATCTGTCTATCATCCATCCATATATCCATATTACATCTATCTATCTATCTATCTATCTATCTGTCTGTCTGTCTGTCTGTCTGTCTATCTAGGAAATAATGAGCTCTTTGTTTATATAAATGTAAAACCCATATTTAACTTTTTTGCCGTACAGCTGTGGCATGGGGATGTGTGTGTGTGTGAGTGCGTGTGTGGGATAACATTATAGTACAGGTTGGCAGAAAATGTCAGCAGTGTTGTGCATTATATGAGTGTGTACACAATCAGAAAAGCTCAATGACTCTGCACAATTTTTGGGTTTGTTATTTAAATTCTGAGAGCCGTCATCCAAAAAAACTAGGACATTCGATTCCTGAGCCATAAATATAAACAAGATGGCAAAAACAAGCTGTGTCCATTATCATAAGCACAATGAATAAAGTTCTCTAGAAAAGCAGAAGGATAGGATAGATGCTAATGTTTTGGGTCGAATTCTGGAGCGTTCAATAGATTTATAACGCATTAGAAGCCAAAAAAACTAAATAAAAACAGCGCAGAAATATCTTTAATTTCTAATCAGACTGAAATAAATAGAAGTCAGTGGAAAGCTTTACTCAGTCGGGGCTCTTGTGCCGAGAAGCTCATTTCCTCTGGAGTGTGTTAGGAGAGGAAAGCTGGATCTGCGCCCTCCGGTCCGGTCCAAACAATCTAACCCAAACCTGTGTAAAGAGAACAAAACTCAAACAACTGGAATGTGTTACAAAAAAGCCGCAAATCTCATTGAGTTAAAATGGTTTCGACTGCAACACTTGTAGCTGATTAGTGAATAGCAGCTAATGTGACAGTGCTGAGTGTAGGCAACAATTCCGTCTGTCTGTCTGTCTGTCTGTCTAACTGTTAATCCATCTGTGAGTAAAAGTGTTGGTCTGTAGACCTCTAGATAAAAAGGTTGGAGTTTTGATTGGATTTATCGTCTGTCTTGTCCTTGTTAGCTTTCTTCAGTGCTGTATCAACCCGTCTGTCTCTATCTATCTGTGTCTTTCTACTCTCTACTGTCTGTCTGTCCCATCCATCCATCCATCCATCCATCCATCCATCTATCTATCTATCTATCTATCTATCTATCTATCTATCTATCTATCTATCTATCTATCTATCTATCTATCTATCTGTCTATTATCCATCCATATATCCATATTACATCTGTCCATCTATCTGTCCGTCTTCTATCTATCTGTCCATCTATCTATCTATCTATCTATCTATCTATCTATCTATCTATCTATCTATCTCGATCTATCTATCTATCTCTGTCTATTATCCATCCATATATATCCATATTACATCTGTCCATCTATCTGTCCATCTATCTATCTATCTATCTATCTATCTATCTATCTATCTATCTATCTATCTATCTATCTGTCTATTATCCATCCATTATCCATCCATATTACATCTGTCCATCTATCTGTCCATCTATCTGTCCATCTGTCCATCTATCTATCTATCTATCTATCTATCTATCTATCTATCTATCTATCTATCTATCTATCTATCTATCTATCTATCTATCTATCTATCTATCTATCTATCTATCTATCTATCTATCCACAAAAATATGTTCAATAGCCAGTGTTTCTGGGTGCCTGATGTGCTGATTTGATTCTTTCTGTCATTTTTTTTAGTTACACAACAGTCTAGCATATAAACAAAAATGATCTGGTTCAAAATGATGAATCGTGAAAACACCCAGATTGGTTCAAGCTTAACTTATACAGTAGGTGGAAAAGCTACAACAACCGAAGACCACATCGGATTTTACTCCAGATCAGGAATCGGAGACTTTTATATAGAACTCCAGTATTTGCATTATTAGCTAAGTGGATATTAGCATGAATAAGCAGAGTGTCAGGAGAAGACGCAGGAAACTTGGAGGTTGGTTGCAAGCAGAACTTTAATATTTAATACAAATAAAAACACTTAGAAAAAAGAAAAGAACAAAACAAAAGACTTCTAAACTAGTTCTGAAACGGGTTCTAAACTAGACTGAAACACGAAGGTTTACAGAATCAAATCAAATAAGACAAAACAGTAAACATTCCATTCAGTTAAATTAATATCTGTAAATTAAGAGTCCATAACTAAGCAAGTCAGAGGCGACAGCGGAAAGAAACCAAAACTTAATCGGAGACAAAATGGAGAAAGAAACCTTGGGAGAAACCAGGTTCAATCGGGGGGTCAGTTCTCCTCCGACCAGACAAACCAGCAGGTTATTCCATGCTGCAGTAAAGTTTCCATGGTCTTGTCCAGATGGCCGTGTAGAAGACAAGATCATTACTGGGAAACTGCCACTGGGGCTTCTTATCTCTGTGCTGATCCACCAACTGGGCTGGATACAGACTGGATCTGGTGGCGATGCTGAGGTCGGAATAACAAAAGAAACAGACGTATGTTAGTGTAGATATCATATAACTTATAATAGACAAATATATTGTGTGAGCGAGTTTGGACGCAGACTAAATGGGAAAAAGAAGACATAATAATGGAACAATAAACCAATGATAGGACCATGGAGAATCACGAGACTAAACACGTGACACAGACTACATAAATGAACACAACAATGAGACAGAAGATTTGGGGTCGCCCTCTGGTGGCTTGGTGTGGTACCACCACCAGTACACCTTACACCAGGGATGGGCAATCTCAGTCCAGGAGGGCCGGTGTCCAACTAATCAACTAAACTAACCAAACACACCTGAAGCAACTAATCAGGATCTTGCTCGGTAAACTTGAAACTTACATGTAGGTTTGTTGAGGCAAGTTAAAGCTCTACAGGACACCGACCCTCCAGAACAGAGATTGCCCACCCATGTCTTACACTGTCTATAGCGTTTACTCTGTAATTGGAGTTCTTACTGGGTTTTTTTTTTCATTTATAACATCCTACATTATCTCTGAACAGTTTTTGTGTCATCTAATTTGCAAGATTTGCCAAACAAGTACAAAGTTTAACATTATATTATCACACTTCCTTTTCTTTATTTAGCCAAAATGGAGACACTTTGTTCTTGCTCCCCACCTGAATTTAGTCGAGTCCCATTCCAGGAAGAGCTACGAGTTAATTTATCCTACGTGACAGCTTTACTGTTCGACTTGGGCGCACGTGTGTATTCGTATCACTTCATTACACATCATTACTCCTAATGTTTGTTATGTATCTATGCTGTAACCCTGACCCGTGATTTACTGCTCATGGTTCGCTTCATAATTAATGATAGAGTCGCTTTAGCGTTATAGCCTTGGCTCTAAAACACCCTAAATTTAAACCAAACAATGAGCCTGTGATTAACGTGTAGAATGTCAAGTTGAAATCAGGGGGATTTCCAGAGCGATGTAATGAGATGTGTGTGAACCGGAGTCAAAATTACAATGACTGGCTCGATCGCTGCATGCTAACGATGTGTCTCGGCTATGTTACTTCATGCACGAACACAATATCCATCCATTTATCTATCCATTTCCTGTAGAGTTTATCTCACACAGAGTTACACTAACACACTCACATCACAATTTACACACTATAAATAATTTAATTTAATTCTATTTTATTTGCATAGCGTTTTTAGCAATAGACATTGTCTTAATGTACAGAACTACAAAAAAATCTTATTAAAAATAAGCTGTCCTAATAAGCAAGCCAACAGAGGCAGAAGAAAAAAAAAACCCCTCACTGAGATAATAATAGAAAGAAACCTTGAGAGAAACCAGACTCAAGGCGGAACCCATCCTTCTTAGGTTAGATTAGATTTAACGTTATAGTCATTACACATGGTTACAGTATATACAGATCATCAGTTGGATACCGGAGTGTGTTTTAGATAATGCCCTGTCTCTAAATAACAATGAAGTTGTTACCAGAAGCTTTTAATTGTACAAAAGAACTTCTTGAAAAATGCTGTAGTCTGATAAAACTGACAGCATATGTCCAACCCTCCAGGGACAGCATATGTCCAACCCTCCATGGGGGAAATCTAAACCCACTTTTAGAATTATTGGCACCTTAACTCTATTTCCATTCTGTCGGAGGAATGGAACTGTGGTAAAGAGGGTTAATCTGAGCTTTAATATACAGATAAGTACTGAATTCAGGACTTCCAGAGAAAAAAAGCAAATAGCTTTTAATGTTTCGGGCTGATTTAGACATTCCTCAAAAGCAATCTGATCTCGATGAACTGCATGGTTGTGTATTTCCGTGTGTTTGAGGACCAAACTGTTTTACCTGTCAGGTCTCAAGTCAAATCTCCAAACCGTTGCCTAAATCTTCGAGCGAGTGCTTTGGTATGACTTGCATGTAGATTTGGAGATATTTTGGCCCGAACGCCTGAACAAAACTGTTTCAGGCTCTGCATATTTCAGCATTTGATTGGAACCGACATCAGGACAAAGTACAATACAGCTCTCCATGTTTTTGCCAGTTCATGCTAGATTCCCTGCTATATTTTTAATTAGCATATCATTGTAGGAGAATCAACATTTTTTTAGTTAATGAAGCTTTTCAATCTTAAAGGTGACTTTTGGTCAAGTCCACGATTCTTTGGTTACGTTCACACTGCAAGGCTTAGTGCTCAGTTCCGTTTTTTGGTATAGCTGTTCACATTGTTGTTTTAAATATAGGCAGTATTAGATTTCCGGTGTGAACTGTTTACGGTGCTAAACTGACCCACATGCACGAAAAAAACAAATTCCACATCTTACTCAGTCTTATGAAGAAATAAACACGGAAGACATTGAAGGAAAAATTCACGCTATCAGTGCTTACATTTATAAGGTAATGTGCAGAGGACGACAGTGAATAAAGGAAGCAGTTGAAGAGGAAGAGGACAAGGAGAAAACAAGGTAAATTCAATACTAGTATGTTGTAGAGCAGTGGTTGCTACATCAGGTTGGAGGTGTGTGTGTGGATCAGGAGTGGTGAAATCGTGATGTGATCGCTATAAGTGAAATCGATTATATATCGGCTGTTAGTAGTTATGCGTCAGTGCAGAATGATGACGCACGTTGATCAAAAATGATGTAAAAGTCACATGATTTCTGACAAGACTGTACACACTGCGGTCGCATTGCAAAACATCTGACCTGTAAAAGACTCAATACCAAATATGGAAGTGACACAAATCAAAATTGAAAAGATCAGATTCCATGCGGTTTGTGCTGTTCACACTGTCATGACAGATCTGAGTCACATGTGGGCAAAAAAAAAAAAAAACTGTTTTGAGGCACATTTTTCTGCAGTGTTTTTTTTTTCCAAAACACATACTGGCAAGAGCTCATGATTGCTCTGATGAGGAACATTTTACCTTCCAAAAAACATCCAGTAATCTTTCTGCAGCATTAACCATCCAGACATTTGCTTGGACTAGAGCGTTTAAAATACCTTTGTGTGCTTTAGAAGTAATTCTAATGAGATGAGATGAGGTCTGCACTTAAACTCTTCGATAACAAAACAAGCACACACTTCATATAACAAGCACACACTTCATATATTTAAGTTTATGTATCTCTAGATTTATAGATAGATAGATAGATAGATAGATAGATAGATAGATAGATAGATAGATAGATAGATAGATAGATATATTTAGTACAAGCATGTATAAATAGTTATTTTTACTCTATTAAAAGTTTCCAACTGCACCAAAAATACCACTTTAATTAACTTTTTTCCTTTTATAATTACATTTCAATTCTGTTAAACAAAGTCGGGTTCTTCGTGTTATTATTAAAAGGTCCTTATTATTATTATGCACCCTTAACAATCAAATAAACTATTAAAAACCAAGTCAGTTTATAAAAAATTAAAACACCTGGCAGGTTCTAGTAATGAAAAGAATCTAAGGATAAACTTCCAACAAATCCTTATCAATTAAAAAAAAGAGCTGGATAGATTTTTAGCATTGGTTTTTCCCTATATTCTTTTATGTAAAACCCTAAAAGACTTTTATTTTTAGTCTATAACAATTAGGCTGTCTTTTAAATATACAATAATGTTTGAGTTTTAGTCTAAACTTATGAGATTAATTTAGAAAACATTTAAACAATTAAAACAGCATCAAGAAAATATGTATTATTTTGATCACTATACAGATTTTTAACTTGTCGTTCACGTTAAGATTTGAAGAGTTTCCATTTTAATTAACAGCAAATCAATTGTCTTTTAAACATTTATTGATATTTAAATTAACCGAACATAAATAAGAACATAGAAGGGTCCATCAGATATATTCCAACAAACCTTTAACTCTTTTTTATTAAGTTATTTACAATTTTTACTTTAACTGGAGCTTAATGGAGTTTTAATACAGAATCTGTATTTAAAAAAAAAACTTTATTTTAGCAAATAAATAAATTGTCTTCTCAATAAACTTTAATACTTAAATTTTCCCCTGAACATTAGAAGATTAAATAATTAAATAATAATAATTAAAAAAAAGTTTATTTACAGTGTCTCAAAATGCAAAGTCAAACACAAAACAAGACAAAAATTTGAACCAATCTAAGGTAAGTAATAAAATGAAACACTAGCAACACAACCATAAGCATGGACATGGACATGAACACACAAGACCAAGACAAACTGAAATACGGGTATAAATACACAAACTTAATGGGGGGAAATAATCAACTACACAAGAAACACCTGAACACAATAAAGGTTCAATCAACCAATAACAAGACAGGGAGAATCACGTGACAAGACACAAACCAGGGGTGGGCAAACTCGGTCCTGGAGGGTCGGGATGTCCTGCAGAGTTTAGCTCCAACCCTAATCAAACACACCTGAACCAACTACTCAGGATCTTGCTCGGTAGACTTGAAACCTACAGTTAGGTGTGTTGAGGCAAGTCGGAGCTAAACTCTGCAGGACACCAGCCCTTCAGGACCGCGTTTGGACACACTTGACATAAACAAACATTTAGCACATGGTTCACAAAATAGACAGTAAAAAACGCACCGTTACCCTCCGGTGACCCGGCAGGGCAATGCACCCGGCAAGCCTGACCGCGACCAGACAGTTAGATTATAATGTCAGATATCATTAACCTAAAACTTGTTATTCATTTACTTTGACTGGAAATAATTTTAATATATAGGTTTGCTGATATATTTTATTGTAAAGAAAATTGTTTGGGGCCAATATTGAAAAAATGTGTTAAACATTTACTCAAAACAATAAATGTTAAGTATTTCTTTAAAGTGTTTTACAAAATTGGATATTATTGGATTGATGTTACAAAAAAAAAAACATTGTGAGAGCTTTTAATTTTAAGTCCAACAAGTTGACTCTTTAACCAATAGCTTTTTAACCAATAACTTTGTGTGCTTTAGAAGTAATTCTAATGAGATGAGATGAAGTCTGCACTTAAAACCCCTTTAATAACAAAAACAAGCACACACTTCATATAAACAAGCACACACTTCATATATTTAAGTTTATGCATTTCTAGGTTTATAGATAGATTTATAGATAGATAGATATAGATAGAGATAGATAGATAGATATATTTAGTACAAGCATGCCAATGTATAAATAGTTATTTTTACTATACTAAAAGTTACCAACTGTACCAAAAATACCACTTTAATTGACTTTTTGTCCATTTATAGTTACATTTCAATTCTGTAAAAAAAGTCGGTCCCCTAAAATGTTCTTCTTTCTATTAAAAGATCCTTATTTTTATTAAGCAGCCTTAACAATCAAATAAACTATTTAAAAAAATAAATAAATAAAAGCAAAATATTGTCTTGTAAATTAAGTTTTTTTTTTCAAACATTGATAAATCTGTTAAAATTAATTAAAATATAATGAATTTTTAACCTTGTTTGTTTCTTTGCCCTGATTAGTACTAGACCATTTTTAACACATATAGTTTGCTAGATCCTTTAATCTAAAAGTGTAACCATTATTTTAACACCAATAACAGATAAACAGTTTTCTAATTCTGCGTCTAAGTTCGAGTTTCACATTAGCTTGCTGCTTACGTATTAGCCTCTGCTATTTTTATGAGGTGCAGAGGGAGAATGCCTGGCTTTGTGCGCTGAATATTGGGCTGGCAGTAACAGGTAGAACGTCAGCAGGTTTTGATGACAGGAAGAAGTAGAGTGTTTACAACTCACCAATCAAAGTGCTCTTTATGGTGCAGTCCTGGTGCCTGGCGTTGTGGTTCAAGCAGGTCACCTCAGTTCACAAATAAACCTGTTTATACATTCAGAGAATTTAGCACTCGCTTAATGGAGGTTTGTTAGTAACTTCGAGTAACCTCTGCCTGCACAATAGATGGTACGTGTTGGCAGGATTACAGTGTCTGTTTTTTCTAGTGGGTTTTGTTTTTTTGGTGATCGTGTTATTCTGTGTAACAGTGTGTGAGGCGGAATTATGAATACCACAAGTGAATTACAAGCACTGAGAAATTTCATATTGACATTAAAATAATACATACATGGTTAAGTCAGTTTAAATGTTAGGATATAGTTGCAATGAGTGATGCAACCGTGTTGTTGTGTTACATTTTTTGTACAATGCTTGTCAGTAGATTTCATACAATGACTTTTTTTTAACATACACTCGTTTTTTTGTTTTTTTTTACAAGTATAAAGGTTACTTTCTACCCCATGACAACAAAATTGTCTTCTTAACATACACTGATGTTTGTGTTGCACCTCACATGTAGAGCAATTCGATTATTGACGAATTAACATAAAACACACGTTCAACTTGTTTTGTTTAAATGATTTATTAGTTTGCACTGACTGGAGCGAAATGGATTTTTTAACATAGATTTTTGCAACTTTTTTTCTTTATAAATTCAGCTGAATTTACTTTTTACCCAATAGCAAATAAATTCACCTCCTAGGAACCAGATTTAACCAGCAACTTCAATTTATTTGTTTTAATTTTTTATTTAATTTTAATTCAATACTATTTATAAAGCAAATAAATACAAAAAGTTTGCACAAAGTGCTGTACATTACGAGGAAATAACTTAGTAAGAGGGGGCAAAATGACTAAGCTGGCCCCCACATGCGCAGTTGCGCTCCGGCGATGTAATGATGGAGACGGAGTGGGATTCATAATGCAGAGATTACTTTATTTAGAAAAGGAAGAAACTCCAAAGAGAAGTCAGAGAAGTGAGCAGGACACAGCAATCCAATGAATAGCAAACAAATCCAAAACGCTAGGCAGAAAGACGAGGTCAGAAACAGGCATACATCAAAAAACCGTGAACACTTAGTAAGTCGCTAAAGCAAACAATACTTTGCGACATGATTAGCAACATGGCTAGCTTATATACACTGAGTGCAGGAAGTGACACTGGAAGTACTAGCGAAGAACTCTGGTGACAGTGCCATCTGGCGGTTGGGAGTTAGAGTCCTTACAGGCGACCAAGGTTTGATTCCAGCTCGGGTCCCACCTCTCTCCCCTATTTCATTCCTCTGTCCTAACAATAAAGGCAAAAAACTCCCAAAAAAATCTTTAAAAAAAATACTGAGATCAAAAGAAAAAATTACATTAAAATGATAAAAACCTAAAACGAAACATATTGTTAAAAGACGAAACACATGACTTAAAAAAAATAATAACCTGTAGAATTAAAAGCCAGAGTTAATAAATGAGCCTTTAACAAATGTGTTTAAAACTAGACCTAATCTGAGCAGATCTGATACGTAAAGGAAATGAGTTCCCCAAAGTTTCGGAGCAGCGACTAAAAAAGCATGGTACCCTTTTAACCCCCAATGTTCTGAAGGGGCATTTGGGGCCTGAAAAGGTTTAGAAATACTCTGATATTTGTTCTTTTTAACCTTTGAAACCATTGTTGTATTGTGTAATAATTTGTGTGAAATTGGTGGTGTTTATGTGTAACCCCATTGTGAGAAAATGGTGTTTATGTGTAAATTGTGACAAAAAATGTACTTTTTTAAAGTAGCCAGAATCACGCCAGAGAACACAGACTAAACATCTGTTCACAAGACCTTTGAGTATCTGATGTGGTGGACAGACGAAAAAGTACAAGCTCACTAAAGTCTCTAGGTTAATATATTAGTTATCTGTTTTGGGTCATATTTAATAGGAGAATTCTCACATTGTACACTATAGTGGAAAATTTAATTCAATTTAATTTTATCTGTTTTGCACTTTTAACAATAGACATTGTCTTAAATTAGCTTTACACAAAATGCAGTAACAGTGTAAAAGTGTAAGTTTATCCCTAATGAGCAAGCCGGTGGTGACTGTGGCAAGGAAAAACTCCCTGAGATGAAGTAAGGAAGAAACCTTGAGAGGAACCAGACTCACGAGGGAACCCATCCTCATCTGTGTGACACCGAATGTCCGTTTATTACAGCTAAATAATGTTGAGGTGTGCAATGCTGGTGATTAAATGTGATCTAAACCGTAGCCTTGGGTCAGTGGAGCAGAGTGAGTCCTGTTCCATCCTCGAAGCTCCTGTGTGGTTGATGATCGTGCAAATTTGAAAAAAGGGGTAGGAAACTGGTCAAAATAACAAAGGAGATGTCCAAGATGGCTGCCAAGTGAACTGACTTTAGTGGAAAGTCTCTGGCTTTATCTGGTGTTGATGTGGTGTTGGATGCAGTTCGATGTATGTCAAGATATCATTCAAAAATTCATTTCTAACGATGAGGTTTAAGGTTCTGTGAACATTAGCGATGGAAAAGGCAACAGCAATGTGATTTTAATCTATTTCTATTTTTAAACCTTTATAACGACTACTGCACCTTTCTGTGTTTTCACTCGGAATACTAACATGATGTTTTATCTATTTAAAAACAAAACGTAGGTGTTATTATAGAAAAATAATCAACAAACTAAACATTCACTTGTCCAGCAATAAGACATCACAGATTTTATTCCGCCGGAGTAATTTCTTTTTAATTTTTAAACAAACATGGTAGCTTTTATTCTCGATGTTTTTCTCCAACTTTCTTTTAAAATTCCTAAGAGAAGAAAAGACAGCTGGATTTTAAGCCGGATTTACACTGTGCAGTTTTGGCCACGATTTGGTCGTTTTAGCCAAATTTTGAAATCCTATAATACTACGCTACTTTAAAATCTGTTGTTGATCGCTAGTCTGACATGTTTTCCGACAGCTGATTAATAGCTGTTGCAATCAGAACTTCAAATCATTCTGGAAAAATGTTTAACTGAGTCTGGTGGACAGAACAGCGAGACGTGAAACTTTTGATCGTGAAGTTTATAATTATATTTATAGCATTTGGCGGTTATGGTGGGTTACGGAGGGGAAAACTTAGGGTTTGTATGATGTGTCAATGCTGTGGTTGTTTGTTGCTAGCTACCGTTTAGCCTAAGCACACGGGTTACTGAAGGTGTCATGAATTGAAGGTGTAAAACTTCAGACAAGTCCACTTGTGTCCATCTAATCTTGACAGGTTTTGATGTCGGACATTCTGACAAATGAGCTCCTACAGTGTGACAAGGGGATCATATTCGTACAGACTAACAAGCAACAATCGCGTGTGAGCCCGGCTATAGATGGTTACAAAGTGCTGACACTAGAAAAAAACATTGGAC
This sequence comes from Bagarius yarrelli, assembly GCA_005784505.1. Classification (NCBI taxonomy): domain Eukaryota; kingdom Metazoa; phylum Chordata; class Actinopteri; order Siluriformes; family Sisoridae; genus Bagarius; species Bagarius yarrelli. The sequence continues at coordinate 1,990,561 of VCAZ01000014.1, read as the reverse complement.
CAAGGCCAGGAAGATAGTAAAGAACCTCAGCTATCCCAGCAACAGACTTTTCTCTTGTTGCAGTCTGGAAAGTGTTGAGAAAATAAGGAGAGGAAACAAAGAAAAAGACATGGAGATTCTTCTTGCAGGCTATCCGAGCCCTGAAACAGAACCCCTAAAGATTGAAAACATTTTTTACATTACATTGCTTTCACTACATTGTAAATCAACTTACATACCTAAATTCTACAGGAAAACTATATTAATATTCCTTTCATTGATTTCCTCATACAGTATATTAATAGGAATTGGTAGCACAGTGGTAGAGGTGTTTTCCTGGTGACTGGAAGATAGGAAACACATAAAAATGGTATCTTTGTGGTTAAGGTGTTGGACTGCAAATTGGAAGATCATTGTTCGTTTCCCAAAACCACTAAGCTGGCAGTTCTGGGCCCCTGAGCAAGGCCCAGAGTTTTCTCAGTTGTACGAAGAGATAAATGAAAGTCGCTCTAAATAAGGATGTCTAATAAATGCCGTAAATGTAAATGTAAGATTTTGGGTTCAATTCCCAGCACCTCCAAGCTGCCACTGCTGGGCCCCTGAGCAAGGCTCTTAACCTGTAACTGACAAATGAGATAAATGTAAGTCGCTTTGGATAAGGGAGTCTGCAAAATGTCAGAAAGTAATGCAGTATAATTGACTGCGACTTAGTATCTTGCTTATTTGCGTAATGGTTTTTTTTGGTTGCCTTTAATTTATTATAGTGTTTGACATATTTTATTTTCCTATTTTACTATTAATTGTATTTTTTAAGGTAGCTCGGTGGCTTAGTGTTTAGCACTGTTGCCTCACAGCAAGAAGGCCTGGGTTCGATTCCCGTGAAAATTTATGTGTGGAGTTTGCATGTTCTCCCTGTGTTTGTGTGGGTTTACTCCGGGTCTCCGGTTTCCTCCCACAGACCAAAAACATGTATGTTAGATTGATTGGTGATTCTAAATTTCCCATTGGAGTGAGTGTGAGTGTGTGTGTTTGGCCCAGTGATAGACTGATGACCTGTCCAGGGTGTCCCCCTCCAGCCTTTCGCCCTTTCAGAGACAGCTGGGATAGACTCCAGCAGATCCCTGTGACCCCGAATTAGGAAAAGAAGATGAATGAATAAATGAATTTTTTTTTTTTCTTGAATGTTTTTTTTCCATTGCATAAGCATTCGACAATCGTTAAAACCATTCGCTGCATGTCGTACCGTGTACGTCGAAATGAATAAGCGAGAGGAAGCATACGTATAAATTTACTTGAACCTTTCCGAAATGAGAATTCGTCCACTGTAGTTTAATGCAGTGTTGTTTAATTGTGAATAGAAAATATTTCCTTTGAAAGATAAACAAAAACAATGTACATATTAAATCAGGATGTTCTGCCTCAGTCCTTTTTATTCTCCTTGTCTCGACGTTACCGCTGTTGTTAATCCGAGCTCTGGCTGGAATGTGTAACCAGACATGAGGCTGGAGAAAGGAGAGATCCAGGCGTCTCTCCAGCATGTAGCTCACGCTCTCTTTTCAACACCACATTAGAGCTAATATTTTGCTAACGGGCGATTGTATATTCCATCTTGCCCATTTGGCTGGAAGACAATTTTATAGTCTTAAGGTTATTGAGGTTGGACAAGGGTTTGGAGTGGAAAATGAAACAAAATAAAACGTGCAATATCGCCGTTCTCAACGAGGAGAGAGGGAAGATCTAAAGATTTACTTTTGACTTAAGTATGCATGAACATCTTAGTGTTGGTGGTATACGAGGCGTCGCAGAACACAATGAGCCATTTATAAGCGAGATTCAACGATAAATGGCGCGAGTCGAGTCGTGCGCGTGTTTTGACTCGGCTACCTTGAGGCAACAGTCCTCCCAGTGTGTGTGTGCGTGTGTGTGTGTGTGTGCTAGGAATCCGTTATTGTGCTAAACGCTTGTACTTGACAAATCCTCCAGATTTACCATTAAAGTTGATTGATAGAAAAGAATGAGAGATGGAGATGTTAAAAGCGAGGGAAGACAAGCAGGCAAGCATGTGATAGGACACAAGTTTAATCCTGGATTTGCATTTTAATACTCAATTTATTCCATAGCTCGTCTTTCTTCGACGGGATGTAAAAACTCACACATAGAAGTTGTAAATTATCAACACAACAACATTCCAGCCAATCATAATAGCTATATGGTACCGAAAAGGTCAGTGCGTATGTGTGTATATGTGTGTGTGTGTGTGTGTGTGTGTGTGTGTGTGAGAAGACGACCGGTGTCGTTTGTTAGTATCTATAGGGCTTTTGTATTGCTGTCTGGAGCCGTGTCTGGCTTCTTCCACTTCCCCCTGCAGCAAAGCTCAGCCTATTACCATTCAGCTCTTGTCACCTGCCTCTCTCTCACTGGCACCGTGTACTGAGCTCTATGACAGAAAGATAGATGATTATACACAGAAGGACACTAAGAACCATGTCTTTGTCTCGCACTGACTGAATCCAGTCCAACCAAACCCTAAAATTTAACGATCTACGATATTTCGACCAGCACTTAACGCTGAGATGTCATATTAATTATTAACTGCCGTATCAATGTCCGTTTGTACTTGTGCGCTGTTTTTGTGTTCATTTTGTAGACCAGCAGCTTTGACAGATGTTCATAATGATGTGCATGATTTATAGAAACAGCAGATATGTAGAGCTTTTACATACATTTTACATACATTTCCCAAAATTGTGTAATCTAAGTTGATATTTTTTTTCAGACCAGCTGTATAAAGTTCTTATTTGACATTCCCTAGCTTTCCTGCCAGCTAGGGGCGTAGCCGGGTTTTTTTTCAACTGGGTGGGGCAGCTGGTTTAATCATATTGTTGTTGTGGCACTTTTATTAAACACTACTCTACTAAACAATGTTTTCTTTGTTATTAAGGTTAGCATTTGAAACTGGAACGTTATGACACTTAGATACCTTTACGGCATTTGACAGGCATTCTGATCCAGAGCGATTTACATTTATCTATTTCATACAACTGAGCAGTTGGGATTAAGGGCCTTGCTCAGTGGCCCAGCAGTGGCAACTTGGTGGGACTGGGGATCGAACCCTGATCTTCCAATTAGCAGTCCAACACCTTATCCACTAAACTAACACTGCCCAAATTGCACTATTAGGCTTAAATTGAATTAAAATATTTTAGTTATATATCACTTGTTATAACTATCAATAATGTTTTAGACTATAGCACCCTTTTTTGCACCTCTCGCTGATTGCGTTATCCTTCTAGCAGTATCTATACAAATATATGAGTTGCTGCACTTTTGCCAATTGTGATAGATGGCCTGTTAGAGCTACACAATTTCTGACACTGTATAACCAGGTATGTTGCCATAGCTTTCCTCCAAACCCCCACCACCACTTTTCTCTAAACAGTAAATGCAGGTAAAAAAAAGGTCATATGTAACCGGGTGGGGAGGGGCGGAGGACATGAGGGGGACAGCCTGGGGTGGAGGTCTGTGGTCCCCCATGCTATGTCTCTTCCAACCTCCAATACCATGATGAATCGATACCAAGTGACTCGAGATTTAACACCTTAATGAAGTTCAACTGTTCAGCAGTTAAGGGTTAAGGGCCTTGCTCAGGGGCCCAGCATTGGCAGTTGAACTCACAATCTTCCAGTGGGCACTCCAACGCCTTAACCAATGAGCTACTACCATCAAATTTCAAATGAACAAACAGTTGAGACATCTCAGAGAGACGTCCAACTGAGCAATCGAGGATTTGTGGCTTTGCTCAGGGGCCAGCAATGGTAGCTTGATGGTGCTCGGAACTTAACCACTGAGCTACCACTTTCCAGTCTTCTTTTATATGATTGTAATATTACCACTACTGTGGAGTGAGACACGACAAAGACTCTCAATGCTGAACATCGACAGGAGGAACAGGGGGAAATTTACTTATTGGCATCTGGTTGACGTTTGGATACAGACAAATTAAAGCCTGAAAAAAATATGCTATAACTCAATTTCCCAAAACTACTTTTTAGAGAAGCGACGGGCACCATGTTAAGTTGAGACGCACTGTTGAGATCTGAAATGGAAAAGTTTGAATTTCTTGCTAACTTTGTAATTTTACGTTATGTCATTTGGCATGTCTTGATTATTGCGCTAAATTAGCTTAAATGAAGCAAAAAAGGAGGAACTTTGGATTTTGCTAGACATAATCGTGTACTTAGTCATGTAGACAGTTACATCATAGATACTCTATTGTTGCGCTTGTTTAGATTCTAATTAAAAAGATTGATAAAAAAAAAAAATGACATCTTTTCCGACGGCTATGCCTTTAAAAAGTGGATTTAAAGCATATGTCCGGTTTTAGTTTTAGTTTTTGCCCCCTTAAAGATTTGTTCACGGGCCCCTTCTCCTTAGCATGCATCTAATAGAGAGTGTCTGGTTGTGTTTGGCAAGTACACTGGCAGGGACGAACTCACTGACCTCGCAGCTCATCTGTAGGGGGGGTGCAGGAGTTTCGCTAACACAAATACACACAGTCAAACACGCACACACAAAGACAGCCTGCGAAGGAAACACCGCAGTGTTCAAGCAACAGCAATACACATGCATCACCTATAATAGCCCCTGGCCTGGGGCACTTCAGTTCAAACTCAGTTATCCACCATGTCTGCTGTGAAGACATGTGTCTATTAACGGGATTATTTTTCAGATAGATAAAGTTGCTGGCAAACGTCCCCTACAATTGCACCCGAGGCAAGGCATACGAGTGTGTAGTCAGCACTTATGTTGAAAGAGAAAAATATGACCCTGCGGTTGGGAATGTAAACGCAAACAATAGATTCTTTTTAAAGGGGGGGATGATGAGGTGTTCTGAAGAGCATGTTCCTTTAAGGTCATGTTTATTTAGTTATATTCATCAGAGGAGTTGGAGAAACTGTCATTAACTGAGGTGCGGATCAGGGGCTGGAATCATCTGCCGGGGGGATCACGGTGAGAACATGTGGTGGTGTTCAGCAGTGGGGGCTCTGAAGATGCGACCACGCTCTCATGAACAGACTAAATCTAATAGCAGGTTCCTTCAGCACGAGTCCCAGTTGCCCGGTTCCAGTTTTACTAACATCACAATGATGCACACTACAAACAGGCTTTAGGTTTATTAATAATAATAATAAAAATATGCAAATAAGGCAACTGATCGTTAAATCTGGGCTGATTTGTGTAAAAAAAATATTAACACATTAGTTTGATGCTTTGTTTTATTTGTTTAATTTAATTACAAAATGTTGTCCAAATTTTTTTGCACTAACTAATAAAGTTCAGCATCAAAAGTAAGGGACAATAAATAAATAAATTAATTAATAACATTAAAAAGCAGCACAAACAATTTTTGCAAACAATAAACAACAAACAATAATCAATAAATAAATAAATGCTTTTCAAATACATTCTGAAGAAAGTAAACATACAAACAAAAACAGCTTTAGTAAGAATAAAAATAATATTAATAATAATGAAAAGTCTGGCTTTATATACAGCATTTGGCAGATGCCCTTATCCAGAAAGACCCTTTATTCCCTGTTATACAACTGAGCAATTGGGGGTTAAGGGCCTTGCTCAGGGGCCCAACAGTGGTGGCTTTGTGGTGCCTGGAATCAAACCTGGGTCTTCAACTTAATCACTATGCCACCACCTCCCCTCCTTTAAAATGTTTCGAACTAGTATGTGAGTATACAAACAAATATATTAACATCATTGTACAAACTTCTGCACTAACTAATAACGTTCAGGGTCAAAAGTAAGTGACAATATATAAATAAAAAGAATAAAAAGCAGCAAAATAACTAACACTTTTTGCAAACAATAAACAACAAAAACAAAGAAATAAATGAATAAAAGTTTTGTTGTTTAAATTTATTCTGCAGAAAGTTAACCTACAAACAAAAACAACTTTAGTAATAATAATAATAATAATAATAATAATAATAATAAGTATAAAACTATTAGAACTAGTATGTGAAAATACCAATAAATAAACCACCAAACAAATTATTTGCATAATTATACAAATAAAGATGTGTTAAAATTACAACCAAGAACAAAGTTTAGAAATTATGATTAATGGAAGATACAAAATATTTAAAACTGATCAAAAAAAACCCCAAATCTGTTTTTTAGCTCTGCTAATTTTAAACCCTGGCGATTAGAACAGAGTGAGAAAGTTGGGAGCAGTGTGAAATCCCTGTGAGACAATGACGATCACTCAGCTCACACTTTTAATTTAAAGACATAAAGACAGAGAAGAGATTACAAGAAGGAGTGAAAAATGGGATGCCTTTTTCTAATAACCAGACATCAACAGATATGAGCGTTGTATACCTATTTATATCTGTGTTTGTATGCGTTTGCGTGTGTGTGTAACAGAACCAGCACCGTGTCCTCATGTGACCCTCATTCGAGGTACGGAGACAATAAATATTCTGTCCAGCACAAATCTTTTTCAGGAGCCTTATTCACTCTGATGCATCGCCAGTGAAACTGTTTCCCTCAACTTACAGTCATTTAACTCACTCCATCTCGCTCATGTGCCAGCGATGCAGCAAGAAATCCAGCGTGCAGGTCTAATCCTGTGTCTTTACTTAGCCAAAAACTGTTGTAAAAACATTCGTCACTTAAAACTAATATAATCTTATATCTTAAATTTGTACAGTAAGTGTAAGCAGGCTGTTCCAACAACATAGGGGGTGTGATGTTAAAGGAAAATAATCAACACTCTGATTGTGAGTTGATATAGTTTATAATTTTTTTATGTCTGAAGAACTTCCAAATGTTACACCTACAGTTGTTTTTTCTCAGGTTGGCAAAGTTACTGCAATGTGAAAAGTTATGTTTATTTGGTAGGGTTGAATAAAAAAATAAACAGAACCACACAAAAAGTTTAATTACAAATTCTGTATAAATTTTCTGCACTGACTAATAAAGTTCCGGATAAAAAAAAAAGAATTTTAAGAGCAAACTTATTTTTTGCAAACAATAAACAATAAATAAATGAATGAAAGAATAAATGAATAAATAAATGAATAAATAAATAAAAATAAATAATAATATAAATAAATACTATAAATGAATGAATAAATAAATTATAGTGATAATGAAAGTTTTATTTCTTAAATATATTCTGAAGAATGTTGTAAACATACAGACAAAAACAACTTTAGAATAATAGAATAATAGTAATAATAATAATAAGTCTTAATTTTAGTCTTAGTATTAAAAAGTCTGGCTCTAAAACTACTGTATTATGACTAGTATGTAAAAATACCGACAAATAAACAACCAAACAAATTTATTTATTATTTTACAAATACAGACGTTAAAATTACAGCTGGCAAAAAAAGTAAGAAATTATGGGCAATAATAGATAACAAAATATTGTTGAAAAATATCTTATCTGAAAATAACAGTTTTTTTATTACTTAGAAAAGCAGAGTTTGGAGGTAGATTGTAAAAGAAAAAGTTACTTTAGTTGAGCCTGGTTCCTGGGGCTTGAACCCAGGTGTTTCTGGTCACCAGATCAATGGTGGGGCTTGAACCCAGGTCTTGCTGGTCACCAGATCAACAGTTAGCAATGGTGGGGCTTGAGCCCTGGTATTCCTGATCTCCAGATTAGGACCATTTGAGCCACCACTGCTCCATTCTGTCACTGATGGAGTTTTGGTCCTTGCCGCTGTCACCTCTGGCTTGCTTAGTTTATAGATTAATAGATATCAGTCAGTGTTTAATATTGTTTTTGATGTAATTCTGTAAAGCTGCTTTAAAACAATCTCGATTGTTAAAAATGCTATAGAAATAAAGGTAACGACTTGTTAAAAAATTGTTTTTTTGTTGTAGTTTTAAGAAATCTGTACGTAGCTTGTTTAAAAATGTAGTTTGTAGCTTGTAAAACTACAAAGTTGTAGCCCAGATCTGGCTTTTATAAACATGGTAGTTCAGCTGTATCTTGTAAAAAGTTACTTTGGATGTAGTTTGTAGGATAAAAGTCTAATTCGGCTGTAACTTCTTTAAATAGTTGTTTGCTGTAGCTTGTAAAAACGTGTTGTCTGTTGTTAAATTACTAAGAAAAGCAGAGTTTGGAAGTAGATTGTAAAGCTACTTGTAATTTAAGCAGTTTGGTTATAGATTGCCTGGTTTCTTCCAAGGTTTTTTATTCTTCATTCTGTCAGCAATAGAGTTTTGTTTTATTTGGCTTACTTAGTTAGGGATTCTTAAGTTATAGATATTAGATTAGATTAGATTAGATTCAACTTTACTGTCATTGTGCAAGGTACATGTATAGAGCCAATGAAATGCAGTTAGCATCTAACCAGAAGTGCATAAGTGACTTATTTACAATAAATATCAGTGTAATAAATAGGGTATGGGGTTGATGGTTACAGAGGTGGGGGTAAATAATGTACAGAGGTATATGGATAGAGTATAGAGATGTAACAATAGATAGTTATAGAATATTATAATTAAGTATAATAAAGTTATAGAATATATTAATTAAGTGTGTTAGTGAGTGTTTAATATGGTCTTTTCTGATGGGATTCTGTAAAGCTGTTTTAAAACAATCTCGATTGCTATAAAAATATCTATTTTGTTGAAAAATTGTTTTTTGTTGTAGTTTTAAGAGATCTGTACATGTCTGTAGATTGGATCTGGCTTCTAAAAACATGGTAGTTCAGCTGTTTCTTGTAAAAAGTTACTTTGGATGTAGTTTGTAGGGTAAGTCTGGTAGATTGGATGTAGCCTTTTAAAGAGTAGTTCGGTTGTAGCTTTTTTAAATGGTTGTTTGCTGTAGCTTGTACTGTTGTAAAATAGTTCAGATTTGATTTGTAATGATGAGGAAATAATTGTTAAGAAAATAATGGTTAAAAACTGTAGTTTGAATGCAATGTTAACTTCTAAAAAGCGCTTGTTCAGATGTAACAGTTTGGTTTGTAAAAAAAGGGTAGTTTGTATGTAGCTTGTCAAATAAGTAATTTGGTTGTAATTTGTTTTTGAACCGTTTGGTTCATTTGTTTTTGAACCGTTTGGTTGTAGCTGTAGTTTTTTTCCAATCTAGATCGTAAAAATGGAAGTGGGAATTTTTTACAACAATTTCTTTTTTTTCGGTTTGCAGTTTGGATTTGTTTGTTTGGATCCAGACAGGACACCTTTGCACATTGTGTACATTGTGTTTGTCAGTGTGAGGACAGTAGCAAACAGATCAGATTTGGTGCTCAGAGAGCCGATTGAAGCCAGACTCACTGAGATACACAACCTGGCTGCTTTGTATTCATCCCGGATGTGTTGTCTCTGCGCTGTTTCACCATGACGCTTAAAAAACAGCATTCCATTAGCTGGAACGTGACAGCGCAGAGAGTGAACTTTAATAAATAAAGAAGTTACAATGCAGCGCATAATAAGATAGTAACGGTCAGTGGAAAATCCATCTTGTTGAGCTTGCAGTTTTAGCAGATTATTCTCCCCCTCTGGTTTTTAAATGATGACTCGGGCATGAGTGAGGTGAGATCTGGGATTCGAGTCATGACTACACTCTAAAATACGTCGGGTTATTTACTGTACCCAATATCTGGTTTAAACATATTGGGTTATTTCAAATCTTAATTTTAACGGCCAACCGGCACAGAAAATACACGGGTAAGTTGTCATATAATTGTCATATAATTAACATTTACATTTACAGTATTTGGCAGACGTCCTTATCCAAAGTGACTTACATTAATCTCTTTTATACAACTGAATACAATTCAGGGTTAAGGGTTCTGTTCAAGGGCCCAACAGTGGCAACTTGGTGGTGCTGGAAAACCAACCCTGACTCAGTTATTAGCAGTCCAACAGCATTACCACTTCCTTTACAAATCTATGTGCTATTTTTTTACACATAAATATCGTCGCCTTTTCTCCACAAATATGTGTCGACTGCTTTTTTGTCTGTTTTATATCTGTGGCTAAACACACCGACGCCATGACAAAATATTCAACATTTTATCTATAAAGTTGAAAAAGATAAACGTTGTGTCTTTACAATGCTTTTACAGTGAGTAAGGGACAGATTCCGTTACTGTTAGTTTACTTTGTTTATTAACCAAACCTTTTAAAAAAGGATGGTATGGACCTTAAAAAAGTAAAAAGCTCGAAATTAATTGATTGATTTGCAGGAAGTCGTTAAAATACAGGAAGTCGTTAAAATGTAGGAAATGTGAAATAATTGCAAAAACAGACACTTTAAGCATAAAAAACTGGGTATAGTGATAGTGCAGTTGTTAAGGTGTTGGACTACCAACCTGACAACCAGCACCACTAAGCCACCACTGCTGGGCCCCTGGGAAAAGGCGCCTTACCCCCAATTGCTTTGTTGTACCCCAGGAAATAATGTAAATCGCTCTGGATAAGGGTGGCTGCTATAAATATATAAAAAAATTTAAAATGACCCTTTAAATTAGTTATTTTATGACCCACTTTATTGGGTAAAATCTACTACCCAAAGAATTGTGTTGACATAACCCAACAATAGGTAGGTGCTATATCAACCCACCATTGGGTCATTTTTGACCCAACTGTTTTAAGTGTGTAAGTACACGTAAAAAGTATAAAAAAACAAACAAAAGGACCCAAACTGAAGTCAAGCTGAAACTTTATTAACACATTTAACACAGATACACAACAATATGTGTTTTTATCTACAATAAATAATCTCGAATGATAAACTATATCAAATAAAAAACAATATTATGACACAAAACATACTGAAACTTTTTTTAAACTGGTTTTACCCGAACAGACAAATCAAAGAAAAGCCTGTGAGATATATTACTAAAGGAATTAAGTATTCTCATAGGATAAAAATTCACTTGGAGTGGCTCTTCGGTAAGTTATGAGATCTTTATACAGGAATATTAAAAGATTTAGCTTAGAATCATTTCTAATAGTGGAAAACTTTAAGGTTCCGTTAAAGACATAACTAAAAAAAGATTTACATTTTCTAAATTATTCTAGATTCATTTTATTTTTAAAGATAGATTAAATGATGGAAGGATGAATGTGCAAAAAGACAGACTGAGATAACATTTAGACAGAGACAGACGTATAGCTAGACACATAGATAGATAGACAGACAGACAGGCAGACAGACAGACAGACAGACAGACAGATAGATAAATAGATAGATAGACACTGAGTATATAAATAGATTAATAGATAAATAGATTAATAGATAGATTTCAGATAGATAGACATCTATCGATAGATTCAGGTGGAAGCAGCCAGAGGGACAGAGAGAGAGAGACAGACAGAAATAATGATAAGATTTAGCTAGATCATATAGATAGATAGACAGTCATCTATCTATTTCGATAGGTTTCAGATAGTTTCAGATAGATAGACAGATAGACAGATAGACAGACAGACAGATATATAGACAGACAGACAGACAGACAGATTGAGCTATAACTCCTCTCCTATGTTGCTCATATGATTTTTTTCTGTGTGCTTTAATAGAAACCAAATGTCTGGCAGTTGAATCTATTGTATTACATTACTTATTACATTCCTGTAAATGTTTCGTTTAACACGCTTCATGCTGCATAAGCTTTGCTTGTGAAAGAGTCACAAAATCCGTCTCGGTTACAACTTACGAGTCTGTCTGAGCTCCAACTGAAGAGATGCTCAATTGATTGCCTTCTCCATAAACCAATGAGCTCTGGTTTGATTTCAGATTCAGACCTTGTTGAGCTCCTGACATTATTTGCTGCAGATTCATCGATAACTGGCATTTCGTAGCTTTATTGCTACGGCAGGTAGAAAATCAGATAAATATCTGATCGATAATGTTTGTCTGCATCTTGCGTTTTGCTTGCGGTCGGGTTGCTGTAGCCCTCCACCCGAGCCCCAGTCCTAACCCTGATTTTTTTTGGAGAAACAGCTCACGAGTTAGGGTCTCGGGAACAGGAGGAAGGCAGTCGTGAGCTAGCGAAAGGAAGATTGTCGGTTGTCGCAAAGGTCTACTAAGGCAGAAGTATTCGTCTGGACACGCTGCCTGCCACTCTCTCCGTGTAAAAAAAAAAAAAATGAGCCAGAGAGAAAAGAGGGACTTGTTCTTTCCGACGTACGGAGGCTAGTCCCTGCACGAAGCCGAACTGTTAAGAGCAATGCACCAAACAGGGAATGAAAATCAACAATACAGCAGATGATTTAGACTGGTTCCAATTTTCAATTCGATTGATGAGTTAAGCGTCTTCAGCAGTCAAGTCTGCGCTAGAGCCTCCCCATCACCCCATCATCACCCACCCTTCTTTGCTGTATCATTCGCCTCCAGACGGACAGTCTGCGTTTTTGTCTCATTTAATTCGTTCTGCCCTCTAACCCTGGTCTGGTCACATCGACCAGAAGCACATAGTGACGTCGTCACCCGATCGTCGAAATTAAGCGGAGTGAACGAAGACGCAGAATCATCAATGAATTTTCTTGACAAAACCCAAAGTCTGTTAGATGTCTCAACTTTCACTGCAGGTGCTGCCATAAGGAGCATGAGAAAGGAGTACACATACAGATTGTTAACAGCTGCTAAGATTTAAGCATTAACCAATACCCCCTCCCCCTCCCCAAGCTATTCCGCCAGCCCTTAATATGCAAATTACGTCAACAAAAATCGCTTCCATCGGTAACAACGATAAGCCAAAACAAAAGTGCTGCTATTCTCATCACTCTACAGCTCCTCCCCCTTTACCCTCTGGCCCCTGCAGTCTTATGGTCCATACTCCCCTGAGGCTCAGCACAGTGACACTCGATGGAATGACCAGTTAATCGTCAACGTATCATCAATTTACCTTTTGGATTTGCGACCCCCCCCCGATTTACGAGGCGCCGTTGTTGTCATCGTCATCGCAACCGTCTTACAGGGACGCGAGTTTGAAGCTGGAGTTGGTTGCTGAATCAGAGACAGGCTGGTCTGATGATCTGTCGGTGGGGGGGGGGGGGGGTGGCGGAGACGGGTGGACCGAGCAGGTAGTTCCCACCCCTTAGACTGCAGCTATTGGCTCGCACGAGCCATCCGTCACCCTGTCCTGCAGCGTCTAGAGGTTGCAGAGCGTCGGAGAGACACGAGCTGCTTCTCAAACACAGGCATGCGACACATAAAAAAAGCCAAGAGCATCTGTTTTATAAGCTCTTCTTGTTTTAGAGCCCTTTCTTAATCTATAGATTGTGCTTTTTGACACTTGTACACATTCTCCTGTATCTACAAACAGCTTTGTAAAGAGGACGGCATAATAACAAGAAATGCTTTCTGGTGTTGATTAAAAGTCAGATCAATTTATTGAACAATTTTCAATCTAATCTAAGAGACTTTCTTCTCATAGCTTCAACCGTATCCTCTGATACGGTTAATTTTCTAAATTCCAGATTTGTAATCATAATTGCATTATTTACAGATAATAAAACCACACACGTTCCAACACGTTCCTCGGTACAGGATTTAACCTATTAAACTCATTCCTGTAGTTCCATAAGCAACAGCCAGGTAAAAGTATCATTCATCTTTGTAAATCAATCACGCTCACTCCACACCATTTATTCATTCATTAATTTATCTTCTATACACGCTTATTCCCTAATTCGGGGTCACAGGGATCTCCTGGAGTCTATCCCAACCGTCTTTGAAAGAGTGAAATGCAGGAGTGGCACTCCCTGGACAGGTCACCAGTCACACAGGGCCACACACACTCACTCACTCACTAAACCCACACAGGAGGAACATGTAAACTCCACACAGAAAGACTCCTGCCCGGGAATCGAACCCGGGACCTTCTTGCTGTGAGGCAACAGTGCTAATTACTAAGCCACCGTGCTTTGAATTAAAATAACTATAAATTCACAATGTACAACATCACATTTGGTTGTGAAACATTATGTAAACTACACAAAACATTCTTCAGCATTAAATTCATCTGCATATTTCTTTAAATTTTTCATAAGGGAATTATTAATGTTAGCATCAATTTAACTGAGATCAGTTCTTGAGTCCAGCCAGCAAAGAAATTTTCTTTCAGATCCAATCAAAAGATCTGGAGCATTATGTTGCTTTGCGATGCCTTGGGAAAAATTCCACATTAACCTGGTGACTCTCTTTTCATATCATTTCCTTCTTTCTTTCTTTTTCACCTCCTACATTAATTTCTAAATGTTTAATATCCACTAATTCTTTTACTATTGCGTTATTTTCATTACGTTTTCACTGTTCCAAGCATGTCACGCTAATCAACAGATCCTACAGGCTTCTTCTTCTTCAAGAGATCAAAAGAAGTCCAAGGTTTTTTTTTATTAATATTCTATTCAACTTCTTAGAAAAGCTTTTTATTTATAGATTTTATCTGTTCAGAAGACTTCCTGTGGCTTAACTCGGTTATTGTATAACTTCTCAAAGTTCTCTCCTGTGTACCAAGGAACTAAAGTCACTTTAATGGCTTCCTGTATAAATTAGATTTTAAAGATTGTGCTCTACATTAGACCTGTATGTCTGTGATGTTCTTCTGCTCATCGTTTTTTTCACTATTTCTACTTTTAACTGTACTAGAAGTAAAAAAAAATAATTATTATTATTATTATTAATCTTTATTTTACCAGGAAAAATAACTCATTGAGATTAAAAATCTCTTTTGCAAGACAGCAGTAATACAGTTAAAGAATACATTACAATTTCTTTATACATGAAAACACCATTCATACAAAACATACATCACAATCAGCACAGATAAAACAAACAAAACAAACATCTAGAACCAGGTACAAAAAATAACACCACTTAATTAGACCTACACACTATTACATCTACAACTAGAATGTACTGTGTACTGAATGTAATGTATTGTGTACTCAGTCTTCCTTTGCTAAATAAAACCAGCTCCCAGGCAATAGGGGGCATCATATTTCAAAGCCTTCTTTTCCCAATTTCGTTCTAATCTTTGGAATAGGCAATGTTAAGAAAAAAACTTGTAACCGAAGATTATAACTGTTTGAATTTTGATATATAGAACCTGAAGAAATAGTTTTTGCATTTGACTCTTTACTAAAGTCTTGTAGAATCGTTACACACCATCTAACTTTAACTTAACACATACAAACACGTAACAAATATAGTTAAACATTTTTCTTCTGATTTTATTTGTCAAATCCCATACTTCTGGAAAAATGTTGGTACATAACATAAATGTTAGATAAGTACATAGAAGTGTTCAGTGTCAATTTGAATTAATGAAGTGTAACTTGCTATTGTATAAGAACAGTGATGGGCAATTTACTTTACAGACGTAATTAGTTATAGTGACTAGTTACTTAACTCAAATAGTAACTGACTTACATGATTAAAAAAATAATTAAGTACCAGGGAAAGTAACGATTGTGTTACTGTCAAATAACTTGGACGCTCCCAATATTTGATAGGTTCAATGAATGAAATTGACATTAAATAGAATAAATTATTTTAAAGTAGCTTGTTACATAAACAGTCTTGTTTTTCACCCCAACGAGGAAAAAAGTAGTGCCCATACTTCCAGTTTTCGAAAGCTACCTTTGAATTCATTGTCTGAATTTTATTCATACTACCTGTAACTATACTATACAGAACATACTTTTTTTAACATTTGGGAAGTACCTACTTTATCTGTGACTGTGCATGCTTGTGTGTGAACATCCGCACTACTTTCTGCCTTTAATGTTAAATGATGGAATTTTTTACTCTACTTAAGCCAATCATTATCAGTTATATGGTTAGCTCCCACCCCCAACACACACAAACACCAGAAAAACATTGCCGGTCCTTTGGCTGACTCAGATTAAAACCGCTTCAGTGAGCTCATTTATATTAACGCTGTATTGTATTGTCAGTAACCGTAAAGAGGTTCTACCGGGAAACAGTATTTTGTTTAATTACTGGTTATTAAAAAAAGTAATGCTGGTAATAACACTGTTTATTTATAACACTATTATTTCTATCACTGTTTAAAAGCAGGGTTGCAAAATTCTGTGAATTTTCAAGGCTGGAACATTTCAATAGGAAATAACTGGAATACAGATGCTCTCCTAGTTACAAACATTCAATTTACGAACAATTGTAGATACGAACACGAATGCTTGGTAATCGTAAATGTGTTTGTTTGTTGTCATAATGGCGTCCGAAGTATCGAGTTTTGTACTACGCATTAATTCTGCCTTGTACAATGTTTTGCCACTACCCACGCCGCTGCAGCACCATAGGTCAGCCAGCCCAAACGCTCAGTTGTTTGTAACTTGCAGTCCCATTGAGACACGCTTACTTGAAATCAAATGTTACTTGTGAAAAATCTTGCGCATCCATTATTCTATCATGGTTAAATAGGGAGTTACGAACATAACAATTTACAACACACTTTCGGAAAGAAAGCTTGTAACTGGGGGAGTGTGTTCAGGAATTAAAAGGGAATAACCTGGGAAATTGTGAAAGTGCAGATTAGCCTATAACTTGCATCATAATATTAATTAAACCAATTAGCTTGCAATTTTATGTAATTTTATGTAAATTTCCACCCTGCATACACCCATAATGCCATTTAAAAAAACGTGTATTAGTTCACCTACAAATCAAATTATAACTGTAAGGTTCCTGTTTCATGTGTAATGTTATGTTAAATGGTTTTGTTTATGTTTCTTGTTCATAGTTTTTGGTTTCTTATTTTCTACGTTATCAGGTTTAATGTCTGTATTAATATTAATGGCTAAGATAAACTATGCTAGCTAGCTAAAATAATCCTTGTTTACAACAACTTGCCTAATTTTCCTGTCTTGTGTTTTTTTGCTTCCGTTGTATTCTTGTCACATGATCCCCCTGTCCTAGTGTCTTGTTCTCATTGGTTTGTTTTGTCATGTGTCGTGGATTAGTTCAAGTGTGTCTTGTTTAGTTAATGTGTTCATTGTGTATTTATAGCCCTGTGTAGCCTTGTCTGTTTGTGGATGCTTGTTCATACATATTTTTGATGTTTCATTTTGTAAATAAACAGTCCAAAAACATGTATGTTAGTTGGATTGTTGGTTCTAAATTGCCCATAGGAGTGAGTGTGAGTGTGTGTGGACTGGAGACCTGTGGAGACCTGTGTCCCCCTCCTGCCTTTCACCCTTTAAGAGACGGCTGGGATAAACTCCAGCAGATCCCTGTGAGCCCGAATTAGGGAATAAGCGGGTATAGAAGATAAATAAAAAATGAACTTCAAACCACTTCAGGTGGACAAAACAGCAAGAATAAATACTTCTTGAGTTACAGATGGAAAACACGCCAAAAGTCTACCTTAGCATGGTTGGATGCATTTCTTTGTCTTCCTAGGTGATTACATTACGTGTCGCTGACTGTTTAGACTGATTTCAAATGTGCTTCAGACTTCATGTGCGAGACAGGTTTCCATTGTGTTTAGAAGTATCATGTTTCTGAAGGGGAACGTGGGTTACTGAACCTGACACGGATTGATGACATAAAACTCCCTTTGTGTCTATCTGTTTTTGACGTGTCATGACTGACGTACAGTTTACAGTTATGACAACTAAAATTCTGAAGTGTCACATGGGTTTCAAACAAAATGCTTAAATTTGTTTGTATACTCAGATTATATAAATTTCCCCAAAATTCTAAATGTTTTCAAGAAATACCCCTAAATTCCAGTTACACGTCCCACGTTATTTAGTTGTTCCAGGAATTTCCTGTGTTTTGGTGAAATGTTTCATTTTTTTCCCAATTTTAATGTAACTTGCAGAAATTATGTTGGTTCGTTTCAGTAAATAAACTGCTTGAATAAGTGATAGCTGTACTCGTGTTTAAATGCACACGGCTTGAGATTTGGTGGAATGCCTGTTTTAGTAATGGCGGAAAATGCTTCGTTTTTAAAATTAGCAAGATACCCCATAAATTTGCTTGGGTAAAATTTGTTAAAATTTTGTATTTGCAAAATCACAAACTCTTGAGGGAACTGACTATTAAACTATAATAAGGACACATTAGTGGGGTTTTTTTTTAACAACTTTTTTGTCTGTCTTTTCAGTAAAATAATTACAATTAATTTAACATTCTAGGTGCAAAAACTCCCTCACTTTTACACACAAACAGACTTTATTTAGCTTGTACGATTTAATTAACTCTTAGTTTCATGTGTCCTTGAGCTACACAGCAAATACAGTCCTCTAAATGTCAGTGTGTAATTTTCAAAACGCCATGTGACATAACTTACGTCCCAGTTTATTTTCCTCCAGCCTGCACATAACCAAAGTCTCCGCAGGGCCGAAGGGAATATTAAAGCAAATGAAATCAATATGAGCTTTAAACTAGTTGCTGTAATCAATCAACTCTATTATTTGCCTCTATCTTCCTGTCGGTAAAGCACTGCCCTCATCTTTATACATTAGCCGTTCATCAGCTCATGTATAGACATGTTCACTCTTGAGTAGCATAGCACTCTTTGGCCTTGAAAAAT
This sequence comes from Bagarius yarrelli, assembly GCA_005784505.1. NCBI lineage: Eukaryota > Metazoa > Chordata > Actinopteri > Siluriformes > Sisoridae > Bagarius > Bagarius yarrelli. The sequence continues at coordinate 1,972,031 of VCAZ01000014.1, read as the reverse complement.
ATATACTAATACACTTTACACAAAATCTAACAAATGAACACATTCATTTTGTAGCCTTTCCATCTGCAGTTTTCTGAAGGACTAATACATTTCATGGTATTAGTTGTGTGTGTTATATCATGCTTTCACTTTACGATTTTAAAATATTAATAATAATTCAAAAAAATAATTCTAGGCTAAAATCTGTTGTCTTTAATGACTAGTTTGAGACCTTCACTGACAGCCGGTTAACGATTGCCAATTCAAAGAACCGTCAGGATTGTCGAACCTGATCCTCACTAAATATAAACCAATCAGATCATTAGGATTAAGTCAGTTAAACATACCAAGGGTTCAGTCTAAACAAGTATATTTATGCAGCCTGCGGTTGGAACCAGCTACCAAATGGGATTAGATGTGCCAAATCATCAGCCATGTTTAAAGCCAGGCTTAAAACCCATTTCTTAAGTTCTGTATTTACTGAATGAGCACTGTGCTACTTCCGAACCGGCTATAATCATTAAATATGCTTAACTGTTTTCATTGATTTTAATTCTTTGCTTCTTTGTTTTTCTTATGTAAAGCACTTTGAATTATCACTGTGTATGAAATGTGCTATATAAATAAACTTGCCTTGCCTCGATGACAAAAAATTAACAAAATTTACTTTAAACCACTTAACACAGTGGCTTAGTGGTTAACATGGTTGCCTTACAGAAAGAAGTTCCGGGACAGGTGTCTTTCTGTGTGGAGTTCTCCCTGTGCTTGCATGGGTTTACTCCAGGTTCTCCTGTTTCCTTCCACAGTCCAGAAACATGTATGTTAGATTGATTGGTGATTCTAAATTGCTTCTAAAGGAGTGAGTGTGAGTGTGTCCCTGTGATGAACTGGCAACCTGTCCAGGGTGTACCTTTCCTGCCTTTCACCCCTTTTAGAGATGGCTGGGATAGACTCCAGCAGATCCCTGTTACCAGGAATTAGGGAATAAGAGGGTATATATGAATGAATGAACTTCAAACCACTTTTGGGAAATGTGGAAAGGAGTCGGATGGACAGAACAGCGTAAAGAAATGCCCCACAAATGCTCTTTTAGACATAATTTTGGACTTTCCTAAAAACAACCAAACACAAGCTGAAGAAAAAAGACGTGTCGCTCACTGTTTAGACTGATTTCAAATGTGCTTCAGACTTTATGTGCGAGACAGGTTTCCATAGTGTTTCTGAAGGGGAACGCAGGTTACTGAATGTAAAACACAGAATGAGTCTCTTTGTGTCCATCTGTTTTTGACGTGTCATGGCTGACGTACAGTTTGACATTATGACAACTAAAATCCTACAGTGTTACATTGGGATCATGTTTCTACAGTCTGACAATCACAAAACAACTATTAAAAATAGCACAATGTTAGCACTGCTTTAAGCTATTTTTCAGTGTAGGCTGTAAACTACGGCCAAGACATCCTCTTATTGCTGCAGAACTGCTATATTATTTGCAAAATTGTAATTTAAACACATTTCTATCATTGTGGTGCCAGAGCTTTGAACTGATGCCAGAAGGTGTGGACTCCATAACAGGTTTTATTGGTTAAAGGCCATGTGACTGACATGTAAAGCAACCAACCGTAGTTTGTTTTGTTCAGCGTAATATTGATGGGTGTGAAAATGTAAAGTTGATGTCACTGCAAAACATGTGATTGGTCAGTTGTTTAAAAAAGTCTCTATTTGAGAAGATACAACATTTACATTTATGACATTTGGCAGACATCTTTATTCAGAGTGACTTACATTTATCTCTTTTTTACAACTGAGTATTTGAGAGTTAAGAGGCCTTGCTCAGGGCCCCAGCAATGGCAACCTTGTGGTGCTTGGAATCGAACCCTTGATATTCCAATTAGCATTCCAACACATTAACGACTGCGCTACCACTTTATAATGGCATTTATAGGCCATTAAAAATGACACTCATCAGACTGACTTTTAAAATCCTTTTTCATTTTTCTGTGCAATTCCCAGTTTTCTGTGCCATTTGTGTCAGATGTTTAGCCAGTGGCTATTGGCGTGGCTTCTAGTGCTGATGCTAAATCTTTAAAATGCTCATTGAGATCAGTGTGCTGCGGCTCAGTTTTATAAACATGAAAAAAAATGTAATTGATTTAGTTACTGCAACTGCAATCTTTTATTAGCATTATTTATATTACATTCAACAGATAGTATAGTATACAGTAATTAATATAGTTACTGAACTAGTATTGAAGTCATCAGTAAGTATTAAAAAATGATTAAAGTTATTAGTAAGAATTTAAAAGACTTTTAGTGAGTACGATGGTAATATATGGTTATTAAATAGTAATAAATAAGTAATTAAGCTTTAATTAACCCAAGTCTTGCTGAAAAATGTCGGTAAGTGTAGTTAAATCTAAATCAAACTTCTCTGTGTTTTTTGTCAGTGGAATAATACTGTACTGAACCTTCTGATAACCTCATTACTTTAAACAGCTCTGTGTTCTGCAGAAGGTCTGGCAAGTGGGGAAGGTTAACACAATTTTTCTAAAAATATATTTACTTTCCTGCTTTAAAGTAAATGACATAATCAAAATCAGTGTTTACTTAAAAGTTTGTTGATCTCTAAAATTAAAACATTATAAGCGTTTTCCCTGATGGCTTTTTTACAATTTATTTACTTAATTGTGTAATACTTATTTTTTTAACTATGAATTAGGGTAATTAAGGGTCTTACACCACATCTTTAGGTACATATCTAGGCTTTTGCTGTATGGTGCTAATTTTTAAATCATTATTGCACCATAAACTCAGAACACTATTACTCATGCAGTACACAGCCAGTGTATAGTTTCATTTTACAACATAAAGCTGTCAATTCAGAAATTCTGATGGTAGTTGTTAGTGCTTTTATACTACTTGAAACAGATACAGAAATGCATGGTAAGACTTTGCAACCAAACATAGAAACAACAGTGTATAAATAGACAGATTAATTATGGCATAAACACAAAGCAGGTGCACATATTATGTGAGTAAATCAATGGCATGGCCGGGAATGGAGACAGGACATAAAGCATTAAAGAGACACATGGGAAAACAAAACAAACAACTAAAAGAACCTGAGCTGGACAAAATATCCGATATCTTTTCTTCTATTTAGAATTTTTACTTATAAACTGGTGTTCTGTTCCACCAGCAAAACAGAATTTTGCAAATATATGAAACTTTTTCAATCAGTATAAACAATTAAATGATTTTTAGGCCGTGAGTCTGAACTAAAATAAGTCCAATGTTGGCTTTCAGTGTGAGACCAGTGTTTTGCCTACTGTTCACCCTTACACAGCATTTTAGTGGTTGAAGAGCGACTAACATTTATTTCTTTTATACAACTGAGCAATTGAAGGTTAAGGGCCTTGCTCAGGGGCCCAACAGTAGCATCTTGGTGGGGCTGAGTCTCAAACCCTGATCTTCCAGATAGCAGTCCAACCGCTGCACTACCACTTCCCCAAAATTTTGTCCAATTTCAATCCCAGATAAATAATATTCGACATCCTTATCCAGAGCGACTTACATTTATCGCTTTTTTTATCGTTTTGGGGGGTTAAGGGCCTTGCTCAGGGGCCCATCTTAGTGGTGCTGGGAATTGAACCACGATCTACCAGTTAGGAATCCAACACCTTAACCAAAGTGATACCATTTCCTTGCACATTTTTCAGATAAAATGATGCATAATATGTACTTTGAAAAGAATAACATTGGTTTAAATAAAAATATCCATCACTGTTTTATTTGGATTGTTTTTGTGAATATATATTGCCTCTGGTAGATTACATTAGACTAAATTAGATTAGATTAGATTAGATTATGTTAGGTTATATAAAATTCAAGATTTATTTTCAGCAGACTACAGGTACAGAGCCAGTGAAATGCAGTAACTAGATGAATGCCTAATAGGTTAGGATAAAACAAATTTCGTTTAAAAAAGCCCTGACTATATAAGAACCCCAAAACTTTTTTTTTTGCAGCTCTTGTAAAAGCCCTAAGAGATTCTGGTGAGGAAATGATGTAGGTAATAACAGAAAGTACCATATTCCATAAACATCTCACAATATTATTTGCCATAGATGATTTTATAGATGATTCTGTAGTCATTGTAGGTATAAGAAAAATCAAATGAATTTGGATATGCTGTAACTGAAAAAAGAAAGGGTAATAAAAGTAGTTAAGGTGTTGGACTGCTAATTGGAAGATTGTGGGTTCGATTCTCAGCACAACCAAGTTACCACTGCTTTGCACCTGACCAAGACCCTTAACCCTAAATTGCTTAATAATAAAAGAGATAATTGTAAGTCTCTCTGAATTAGAGGTGTCTGTAAATGGTGGTCTTGAGCCACAACATACCACGTCATTAATGGTTGTTCTATAGCTGCACTTTTTTAAAGGGTTTTATACCAGACTAGAGAGTAAAATACAAATATAATCATTTAATTCCAGTTACTGCAGCATAGCTGGATGGTATGCCGTTAGAGATTTCAGAACCAGCACTGGCCATGATGTACTTAGAGAATATGTAGATAACCATTTTTTGTTTCCGAGCCTTTCTATCAAAAAACCAAATCGAAACAACCCAATCAGTTACAGAAGTCTCCAAGCTCTAATAGCATTCAGCCTGGTCGCATTAAACTCGCTGATATTCTATCAACTGAGTCACGATTCCCTCCAGCTCAATCCAATTGATTTATTTGAGAGGTTAAAGTGCAAGTCTGCATTGATCTGTGAAGCTTTCTGAGACAGCAAAGAAAGGTCTTGCTCGGTACAAATCGATGATACCTCAGAGCCGCCCAAATATCTCGCTTATAAAAAGTGAAAGTAAAGCAACTCACCTGAACGAACTATATGTGTCTATATGTCTGTTATACAGGAGTGCCTATAGGGTTTTATTCCAAAGTGAAAAGTTCCAGTGAAGAAATGACAAGAGTTTCAGGAGAAGAAAGTGTTTTCAAAGGAAATTTTGAACCCGTTTCAGCTCTCTGAAGTGCTTGTGCATAAGCATCTAAAATGCTTAACCACTGAGCTACCAGTGCTATAGGAACTGGTAGCTCAGTGGTTAAGGGGATGGTTTGCTGTACAGAAGATCGTGAGTTCAACTCATCATTCAGGTCCCTAAGCAAGGCTCCTAATGCTCAGATGGATAAAAACATAAGTTATCCTAAATAAGAGTGTCTGCCAAATGCCAGCAATTTACACTGGTCCCACACTGGAAGCTGACACATTTAAGATTACACTCATTGTCGGAGGATCCTTCATTTTTTTTTTACATTAAATCCATTTCATTTTGGGCCCTATGAAAGAATATGAGGTTGGAGTCCCTACTTGACCCATTCCACACTGTTGCTACTAATAAAACAGATCTCTGGGGGCCACTAAAGTGTGTGGGCCCTTAGAATCATCCTCCTGACCACCCATACCCCACCCTTTGCAGAGCCCCTGGCTGAGATAACAGAAAAGAATTAGAGACTCTTTTAGCCAATCAAAAGCAGCATTCAAAATGAATTCCACTGAGCCTTAATAACAAAAGAGGCTTTTGCAGCCAATCAGAGTCATACATTTAAAAATACTGCTAAAAAACATTTATTTACCCAGTTAAAATAAAAAGTATATACTTTAAACAAAAAAGCAATGAAAAGGGAGAGTCCTTTAGCCAATCAGAAACATGCATCCAAAAGTCATGCTACAAAGCAATAAAATTGAGTTTTCTTCAGCCAATCAGAATCAGGCATTCAAAATCTATGCTACAAAGCATCAGAAGTGAAGAGCTCATCAGCCATTCATTAGCTTCAACATCATTGTGATATAATCAGCATTGTGTGCACAAACCTATCATGAAAGCTATGGTTTGGAAATTTGACTGTACATCAGAATATCAGGCAACCCAGTTTTTCTTCTGTCTCCTTCGATGACTTTAGTGAGCTCCAAGGAAAGCTAGAAGGTTGTACAGTTAACTCCCAAGGTATCATTCGAAACCATACAACCTACTACCTCAACCCGGATACACACACTTCACATACCATCACACTCTGTACACTGGATCTGAACAAGTGCGGCTACAAAAATATCCGAAATGATCAGACTGAAAAGTAAATAGATCTCGTTTCATGATATTAATAGGCTAAGCCGCTTTAAATCCTCTAACTGTTTTTAAAGACATGAGCCAGAAGTTGGTCTACCACAGAGACAGAGACCCATAAAGACGAGCTTGTGTTGTTAAATTGCACCACAAGATCGGATCTACGGGTTAGTGACAAGTGGCTCCTCGCTGACTTTAGAATCAAATAACTGCTTTTTTATAATAGTGGAGTCTTATTAGATAGTAGATAGTAGATTTGTGTGGTTACACTAAGAGGTTGTTTGCACATGATGTCAGTTCTGTGGCAAGAAAGTATAGTCAACCATAAATAAGTTAGCCTTCCATGCAATTACAATGAGCCTAGTCTAGTTTTGCAATAATTCATGCCTTTAGTGGTGTTTTGGCGGACATTTGAGAGCGGTTAACCTAATAAAGTAAAGTAGCCAACCGTGACGCAAACATCAATAGGCACAGCAGCGTTGAATGTTTGTTGGGTTAATCGAAAGGACAGAATAGATATGCTGCTCACGCAGGCAAAAAAACAAATGATCATCATTGTGGAGCACCCTGGTATTGAGGACATTGACCTATCCACTAACAAAAACATTGCAAGAGTCTATACTTTTCTACACTTGTATCGTTTTTTTGGTGTAGAAGGATATCTGGAGCACAAGGTAGTTGCTTATACTTTATAATCCGCCTCAATTTCAGTTCAGCAGAAAATGTACTTTTTTTTTGATAATATAAGGATCACATCCAACATCCATCCATCTATTGGTTATACCTGCTTATTCCTAAACGGGGTCACAGGCATCTGCTGGAGTCTATCCCAGCTGTCATTGGGTGAAAGGCAGAGGTCTTCCTGGACAGATTACCAGTCCATCGCAAAGCCACATACAGACAAACGACCAAACACACTTAAACTCACTTCTATAAGCAATTTAAAAACACAAGTTAAAATAACCTAACATATGTTTTTGGACTTGGGAGGAAACCGGAGTACCCAAAATAAACCCACTTAAGCATGGGTGGAACATGCACACAGAAAGACCCGTGCAGGGGGTACGAACCCGGGACCTTGAGGCAACAGGGTTAACCACTAAACCACTGTGCTGCTTATCTAACGTATGTGGTTATTTTCTGTTTATATCTTTCTTAAAATAGTGTCTAAACCACTACAATACAGATTTTCTTCTATGTCTTTTATTCTGTATTTTTACTTCCACATGTCATCAGAATCACATAATTATAAAGAAGCTATTAATGTTACCAGGCGTTTCGGGCTACCAGGCACTGACATGAAAAAAATCTCAAGCTAAAGTACACCATTTGGTGTCATTGGTGATTGGTGGGAAAACAGCTTTCACTTATGTTTAGTAAAATGCTTAGTTTAGTGTTTTATTTGAGACAATATGACCTATCGAACATTTATAAACTCAGACTGCCTCAAGGCACCACTGCCGGGCCCCTGTGCCAGACCATTCACACTCTTGTAAAAAAAAAATCACTCTGTATAAGGCTTTTTTTGGGGTGGGGGTGGGGGGAGCATTATTGTGTCTAAATAGCATGTCCCATAGCCCTGCCCCCTTTCTAGCATCTTTCTATTAAGAAAAATTATGAGTCTGTTAACAGGAAATAAAACATATAAAGTTTGTAAATGTAGGAATGACAGTATTAAAGCGGCAAATAACAGTTAACTAGATTTACTAGTGGAAAAAATTGATCACAGTATTAACAAGGATAATTATAAATTTGTATTTATTATTTAAAACGGTACTGATATCATACAAGCATTAGCAATACATTTCAAAGGATTAACACTTACCTAAAGATCACGCTCTCGTCTTTTTCTATTAATTGATCATCTTTTCAACCTGAAAATAAGTAAACACATGAATTTTAATTGTTTTATTAATTTCTGTAGTACTTTTAAAAAATCATCGTAATTCTTCCATATCAAAGGAATAAAATCACAAAATCCATCTGGACAAATTTTACCTGGAATTCTATCAGAAGTGATTTTGATGTGGGTGAAATCTATTTTTTTGTTATCGTTTGCGTCTGTGTTCTAAAAATGGGCGTTTGTTATTGAAATATCATCTTAATAAAGATCAGATCTAGGGGAAGTGTCTGTCTGTGTAATCTGACACATCTGTGTTTGATAATCTGCATGAATCTACTCTCATTATCTGGAAAAAATCAGCACCCCACAGCTTGCTTTTTTTATGCAATTCTGTTTATCACCATATGTGGTGCTGTTGCGCTTGATCCCACAAACATTTAAAACATGTAAGTTTCCTCTAGGGCGGCCGAGGTTTGAGCCCCACCATCGCCAGTCTGCCACTTGTTGGTTCTTTAAGCCTGAGCCTTGACCCGTCCTGCTCAAGGGGGCGCTGTATCATAGTTGACCCTGTGCTCTGAACCCAACTTTCTGATTTGAGATTTACAGTACCGGTCCAGAAACGAGCAGATGATGGGACAGCAAACAGTTCACAGACTGCCAGCAAAAAAGAAAGCTGCACTTAGCGCTAGACTGCTAATTGGAAGATAGCATAGGCTTGGAATAGGCTTGATTCCCAGCACCGCCATCTACTTGCCACTTCTTGGCCCCTGTGCAAGGCCCTTAAACCCCAATTGCTCAGTGGTTAGAAGAGATAAATGTAAATTGCTCTGGATAGATATGGACGTCTCTGCCAAATGACAGAAATGTAAATGTCTTCACTTACTCATTGCCCTACAAACCGTCTTGCACCTCCGACATGCCGCTAATTCTTTTCCACAATGTCAAGTACAGTCGGCAAACTTGTTCATAATGATTTCTTATAGACTTTTTCTAATTGGGTATCTAGCACCATGGTCCTCCTTTGACTATATGTCTACACACGTAGCAAAATGACAATAAATCTTAATTTGACTTGACAAAAACATTAAATTGATATTGTTTATAAGGTTTTTTACAGATACCGATTTATAAGAAATGACATATTGCCTTTGTCTAAACCAAACAATGGAGAACGCTTCTATTTAATTATCCAGACAGAAGAACGAAGTGAAGTCAGTTGGCCCGTTTGTTCTAAAAGGAAACCTAACAGAAGAGTTGGTGTGCTATTCCGCCACTCGGTCACTCGGTTCATAGCAATTACTCAAACATATAACAGGACGCATGACTCGCTCACTCCATCGCATTTCACCCAGTTAAAAGCCTCAGGACGATCTGAATCCCATTAAAGTCACACGCACATGCAAAAAAAGAGAAATCTGGAAGATGCATCAGGTTTTTTTTTTTTTTTAAATCTCTTTGGCTCGTATCCATGAGCAAGTGGGGAAAAAAACGTTTGGATCTTTTTCATGACAAATAAAGTAAAAGGCGAACGTAAGCCAGAGTCTGGATTGACAACTGGGTTAATGGGTTCATGTGAACTGTTTCAGGTCTCGTTTTTATTTTTTTATTTCCTTTTACTCTAAATGCAATTTATCGACCCGCCGTCTTTGAAAAAGTGCTGGAAAAAGTGCACATCTGTCTCTACTGATCTTACGTATTTCCATCTAATGTTATGTGAGACAAAGAGATGACGCAAGCGTTAAGACCTGAAAAAGCTTGGGACGTCATGGGAAAGTAAAAAAAATAAAGCACAAGACAAAAGTGAACTATGTAATAAATCACAGTTCAGTTAAACAATTCAGTAACAAGTCTGTCGTTTAAGGCATACTGTATACTCTGTATGGTCAAAAGTATCGGAACACCCGTTCATCACATTAATCTGTGTTTTCCCAACTTTTTTCTGATTTAGTCTCAATTTTCCACCGTGGATTTGATCATTCAGTTACAATAACATTAATAAGATCAGACACTAATGTTGAGGTGAGAAGCTCCGGGGTTCAGTCAGAGTTCCAGTTCATCCCGAATGTGTTCAGTTTAAAGGGGTTAAGTCAGAATCAGGACTCTGCACCGGACATGCTCTTCAACCAGAACACAGCATGTCTTCATGGAGATCAGGTACTTTGTGTACAGGGACATTGTCATTCTGGAACAGTGTTTAGGTCTTTTAGTTCCAGTGAGGAAGTACAGTAATGCTACAACATGCAAAAACATTCTAGACACTTGAGTGCCTCAGACTTCCGACAAACACACTTACGCAGGTGAACAAGTAAGGCGTCCACAAAGTTTTGGCTCTTTACATTTTTTTTCATGTGGATTTGTATATGTGATAATTCTTTTGAGAAACTTTTTTTGCATATCTCTTTTTTGCCCCGTTTAGGGACGGCTCTAGAAATTGGCAGGGGTGGGCTGAGCCCACCCAAACATCTGTTTTGCTTACCCAATCAAAATTAGGTAAAGACAGCGGTATACAAAAACGTTTTTATTTTCTTTTGTACAGTTTGTAAATTAAAAAAGCAATCTGAGGTGGGTATAATACATCTAATCAATAAATTAAATGTAATAAATCTGAATGTAAGAAGCTCAAGTTGAAAAAAAAGTATTTTGGATGAACAAAATTAGGCGGGGCTTCCAGTTAATATCAGAGAGCTGAAAACACCTGCACAGCCATCACTCATTCTAGCTTAATAAATTTATTGGCTCATTCATCATTTTTATTTTGCCTGTCAAATGCGTAAAATTGTGCAGTGAAGATTCTGACCCTTCCAACTTAATCAGACTGACAGATGTTTTTGAGTCTGAAACCTGAACACAGGAAAAGGGTCTTTGGGTCTTTTAAAAAAATTGCCCCTTAATACAAAGTGCCGAGATTTGCCTGGGAGAGGAGCCAAGAAAGTGACATTGTTTGACCCGGTTGCCAGTCAATGCCTGTGCGACATGCCAGACTAAACACGGTCACTATTTTAGCGCGGCTGGTTGGCGGCAGCTGCTGAATTTGTGGTTGTGGGTAGAAGCGAAAAGGAGAAAAAACAGGGGTCCTTTTAGGGGGAGAGCTTAAAACGGGCATAGCAACCTGTACCAGGCCTCACACCACTTCTCGAATGATTTTACACACACACACACACACAGAAAAATGCGTCCAACACTGAGTTCCTGGAAACCTAAAAAAGCAGAAATTGGCTTAAGAGTGATTGAATGCAAATCAACACAACTGGGAGTTTGGGATAATTTATAAGTGGTGTCCCACCCATAAGTGCCTCATTTCTTGGTTTAATCTCATCTCACGCTTTTAAACTGTTATATATTTTTTTTTTACAGTAAATTATGTGTAACTGATTTAACAATACAATACAGTGCAGATGTTAGCATCTGGGTTCTGTTGTCTCTGGGTGATAATGTTATTTTTCTTGCCAATACTAATACAAGGCTAGGGCTCGTTAACTGCTTTGCTAACTGCTCAGATTCTTTAAGCGTTTTCCAAATTGATAAAATAAAAATAAAAAATTATCTAAAAGATTTTTTTATTGCCAGGATCCAAGCGTTCTACTTTTGTTTTTCAAGCTTTATTTCTTTTCTTGCACAAATTCTGTCTGCTGATCGACACACAGTGTGTTACGTTAATTGCTTTCTAGCCAACGAGATTTTATCCCATTTGTGCTTAGGAGTGAGCAAGCGAGTGTGTGAGCGAGAAGCTTTTCTGCACATAAACAGGATCCGAGCTGATGTGAATAAAAGGAAAGTTAGAGATCAGTGCGTTTTGTGTCAGTAATGTGATGCGATGAAAAGCAGCGGATTCATTTAATGCAATAAGCTCAACTCTCCTGGAGGCTTTTAAACTTTCCTGTACAGCTAAAGACAGGAGGGCAAAGAAGAGGGGTAAAAGAATCAACTATAAAATTTAAACCTCATAATCATAATTTTTAATAATAAAGAAAGTATGTGCTATATAAATAAGCATGTGCTTTGTTTTACAACAAAAAAAATCTGTTTTTGTTTAATTTATTTAAATGTATATATTTTACAAAAAAAAAGTATATTCCGAAAAATTATCACAATAAAAGTTTTATATTAAATTCCATAAAATTGTTGAATTTTATCTTATTTTTAAAATATTATTTTATAATATAACTTTTAAGAAAAAGTAATGTACATTTTTTAGAATTGAAGTTTTAAATTTGTACATTTTTGAATAATAAAACTTAATTATTATAATTATTATTATTATTAATTATTATTATAAAACTTAAAAATATTATTTAATTCTGAATTAAATTCTAAATTAATTTGAGTTTTGGTTATTATTGTTTTTTTTTTTTACAAATTTACTTTACTAGTTAACATTAACAACATGTATTTTGTAAGTTTGTTCAAATGTTTGTGAAATTCAATTAACCAGCATTGGATAATGGCTGAAATAAATTCAGCAAAAAAAAATAATTTTAGCTTGTTAATATTGTGAAAAGTAAGTTGTGGTAAATTAATGTTCATGTCGCTTACTGTGGTATTAGTTATACACGGATCGTTATTATTCACTAATGTCGCCGATGGTATGGGTTAGTATTTAATAAATATCGATGAGTTTATGCGTGAGATGCTTTGCTGACTGATAATATGATAATTTTCATAATCTCGTAATCTCGTAATCTTTATAATCTCACTTAACGAAAGATCAATGTGGTGTAAAACTTCTTCCTGTTGCAGCAGCTAATCAGGATGAATTCCAGCTCACTGCTTTAATTAATGACGTCTTAAGTAAGTAAAATCAAGTGGTGAGACAAATTTAGACTTCAACATCAAAAACCGAGTGTCTGTGTCGTGATCCAATACATACGTACGTGTTTAATATGAAGCTCATATAACAGTAAACACTCTGAGCTTTAGGAGTTTGTAATGTGTGCTAAGTATATCTGTTTGTATCTCACCTACTGGGGGCAATATTTTCAGAGAAGAGTTTTAAAAAAATCCAAACAAAACTGTTGTTTTTCATACAAATTTCAACAAGGGGTTATCAAAAAGTTTCCAGACACACCAACAGATGGCAGCACACGTTTTCTTATTTCTGCTATCTGACACTATCTAAAATAGTGTATGTAAACTTTTAGGCTGTTTAGTGCTTCAACTACTAAAATTCTGTGTACGATTATCCAACAAACAAATCTTTTTGAAAGCTAACAGCATCGTAACTCGTTTTATATCAGACGCACAGACAGAAAATCGTTTATTCGTCTACACTAAATGCATTAATGTCCATTGTCCAATGTCCTAAAGTACTGAATAATCCGGTTCAAACTGGAAAGGAAATAACATTTATCCCATTTTTTAAACCAACAATTGAGGGTTAAGGACTTGGTGGTGCTGGGAAATGAACCCACAACTTCTAATCAGCATTCCAACACCTTAACCACTAAACTGCTACTACACACACATAGACTAAAGAGATGTAGAATCACTGATATGGTGAAGGTTTCTGTAGACATCTGTAAGTTTATTTAACATTTATAAAAGTACGTCGGCTTTCTGAAACAGTCTGTGGAAAAAGCTGGAAGGATTCTGACATCATCATCAGCATGAGCAGGTTTATGCTTTGTCATTTCTCGGGAACATGAGAAGGCATTTTTTATCTTATCTTATTAAAAAGAGAACAAGAGCGAGGGAGCGAGAGAGAGAGAGAGGCTGACGATGAGAGGGTTACTTCAGAAAAAAGGTTTTACGCAATGTTAAATGCATTAAAAGTATCGAGTATGCTGTGCTGTAAGAGAAAGAGGAATAAAACACTTCCTGTTACAGGAAAATAATCAACGTCAGCATAGTGATGGTATCACACCACATGATGGTTGATTATTAGCCACCCCTAAGTGTTTCTTACTCTTTATACAGCATAGTTGGAGCGCCAGAGGGTTAGACTCTTACTGGTCAGAGCTCATTTTTGGGCGGCAGCTACTGTTCAGAGAAAAGTCTGGGTTTGTATAGCTCTAATTGGCTCCCCTTTAGGCTACCGGAATTGCAAGAAGTGCAGCAATTCGTAAATACTGCCTGGGGGGATAATGCGAGCAGTGAGACACTTCTCTGCGAAACTGGTGCGATAGTTAAAAACATTAATGATAGTTATAACGATTTAAATATAATGTCATTTTCATATTATAAAATTTTCAAAATCAATTTAACCCATTATCATCAATCGACGAAGCTTACAGAGTCGAGCCGTCATTAGCTAGCCAGGTATCCAGTTGTCATAACGTTCTAGCTCGTATGCTAACTGAAATAATGTTACGCCAGGAGAAGTTTGCTTGACAAGTAATGTTACGCCACACGTTATACAGTTATTTGAAAATTCAATGAAAAAAGGAAGTAGGTTATTTTAACACTTGGTATTATTCATTTTAGAAGATGAAACGAGTAAATGATTGTATATTTGTTTGCTCATCAACACAGAGAGAAAAACAAAGTAACGGACAGAAAACGTTGTTTCAGAGCATCTAAATGCATCCAAAATCATAAAATACAGTAGATAAACTCATGCCACCGCTGAGGCATCGGAATTTCTTCAAGCTGTGTTTTGTTTTGACCACACGCCACTTTAAAAAAGAAAAAAAAAATGAATCCAACCCTAATGAGGACGGGTAGCACAGGATGTAAAATGGACACCCAATGGAGAAACACCCCATCCACTACCACGCGCACCGCTAAATGAGCTGCCTCACTCCTAAAGGAGACGAGCTAATGGAAAGCTTGCTGAAATGCATCAGAAGAAAAGCTCGGGTCAAGTGAGGGGAAGGATTCCTCGGGGGGGTTGGAATCAAAACAAATAGCAGCGTGAAACTGATACTTTTCAGCTGCGCGCATTTCTGCGGCCTGATAGCGACCTCGGCTCAGGAGAACACCGGACTGCTTAGAAATAGATACAAACGCAAAATATGATATGATCCAGTAAAACGGGGTGAATTACAAATATTTACAGCTACCGAATTCACTTACAGTCACCTGAATAGTGCCAACATGCTGTTTAACAACTGCGGCAGACTGGTGGGTAGAAACAGTGGGACGCAAGTATGCTACCTAATGGTTTCCGATTGTTTATTTACTCCCTTTTTATTCGCTAAGACAAAATATGAGGCTCCAATTTCTTGGATGCTAAGTCATAAAGTTTCATTCTCATTTGAGCTGAAAATAACTGGTACAGTACACAGTACACAGTGAAATAAAACAACGGTGCTACATGAAACATCACAAAGCTAAAACATGAGTAAGTTTGACAGAAACTATAGGAAGTGCGTTTGTGCAAAGACAATATAATGTCATACATAATACACAACTGTATAGAAGTGTTTACATTTACAGCATTTGGCAGATGCCCTTATCCAGAGCGACTTACAATACATACAACATCCTTGTTATACAACTGAGCACAACATTCCTTGGGGTTATACAACTTAGCAAGCCTTGGGGCTTAAGGGCCTGCTCAGGGGTCCACAGTGGTGGCTTGCCGGAGCCGGGAGGGAAGCGAACCCACAACCGGTTGGGTTGGTAAGCCAACACCTTAACACCTTAACCATGAGCCACCACTTCCCCCACCACAATGGAAACCCTGTTGTAACCCTAATAAAATAACAAACTCTAGACCAACTGCATTCTGGGAATAATTTCTGGGAACTTCATTCTGGAAAGTTCTAGAATGGAAAGGTCTAGTAGTCTGTGCGCGTTTTTCCGTTATCGTTATATATATATATATATATATATATATATATATATATATATATATATATATATATATATATATATATATATATATATATATATATATATATATATATATATATATATATATATATATATATATCATATATATATATATATTATATATATTATATATATCTTACTACTTCAAATGTTGCAAGAAGCTTCATAAAAAAATATAACTTGACTGTGACTCTGCATAAAGAAGGACATCCTTAAAAAAACAAAAACAAAAAAAAAAACCAACGTGATGCTGCCACCACCATGCTTTACTGCAAACATTTCATTTAGGGCATCACTTTACTAGAATTGCTTTATTTTTCTATTTCTACTTTAAAAAATAATTTTCTTGTCACCTCTTCAGCCAGTAAATATATGTTGTGTTTTAACTTTATGAGGAAAGTCATTACAAACAGATCCAGGAAATACATGAAACAGTTAATGGAAAATAAACCAACATCTCACACAATTACACTATTACTGCATAATATTTTTACAGAAATAAACAAAAAAAACAGATTCTAACAACTACACATTATTTACGGACTCCAACACACTTCATACAGACAATAAAAAGTTCACCGGGGCAGAAAAAACCCCAAGCCTGGTGTTTTCCCTGTTCCTGCCCTGCTGTTCTACATGGCCTCAGCTCCGTTTGTGTTACTTTAACCCAATAAATCCCACCAAAGTGTCTGTTCTCTCGAATGCCATCGATCCCACGGCTTATTGTGACAAGGCTTTGTTCAGAACAATAGACAAAAAGGGGGTTAAGTCACTGAGGGCACTTCCTGACTTCCCTTCAGCTGCTTCTCACTTTCTGGACTTCACATGATCCTCAGCACTGATCCCTCGCCTGTATTCTGATACACGCTAAAGGATATATTTTGTAATTTACTGGTTGTCTAACAGTTTGTATTAAAGTTAAGACAAGATAAGATAAGATTATTGGTTGGATATAATGGTCACTAAAACAGCAGAAAATAATATTTTTTAATAAGAAAACAAAAAAAAAACTTCCTTAATATCAATTCACAAAATTAAAACAAACATTATTATTATTTCTTCTTATTTTTATTATTATTATTTTATTATTATAATAAACCTTAGTTTAGTAATATACTATATATATATATATAGTATATACATCCTGGAACGTGCATTTTCCTAAAACGTTTAACATTTGTGAGAATATCTAACTTTAGCACCACCCAGAATTTGCTGATGTTCCAATATAAATTATTTTTCCACGACAATCTGTAAAAACCAGTAAATTACAACATATAACTTTTAGCATGTGTTAAACCAAACAGCAGATTACAATTTTACCATTGAGAGAAAAAACAAACATTTAAAGCTGGAAATCAAATTTTTTTTGTAATTTTAATTTTAACAATCGACTTTAATGTTCAGCCTTAAATGAATGTTTTTTCTCCTAATGTTAATAAAGTTAATTGGCTGTTTTGCCTCAGCGATAAACACTGTTTCTGTATATCTGTGTGTGTGTGAGGAAAAAGAGAAAAAAGGAGAGAGAGAGAGAGAATGAGAGAGGGAGAAAAGAAGAGAGATAGTAAGAAAGAGAGTGGGAGACAGATAAAGTGGGAGAGACAGGGAGAGTAAGAGAGAGAGAGAGAGAGAGAGCAGGTAAGCTACAGTGACTCCTACAGTTTCCCACGCTCCTTCAGTAAAGAGGCCGTGGACGAGCCATCTGTTTTACCCACCGTCACTCTGTGTGTGTGTGTGTGATTGCGTGCATGCAAGTGTGTGTACAAGGACATGCAAGTGGAACCTAGACAACATTCCTGAACCAAAACTACAGTAAAGGACATGACTTCAGAAATCAACTTCAGAACACAAAGTTAATTTATTCTCATTTTATGAACTCAGAAATAAAAGAGAGGAAGAAAGAAAGAAAGAAAGAAAGAAAGAAAGAAAGAAAGAAAGAAAAAAATGAAAAGAAAAAATAGATGAAAGGAAAAGGGAGAAAAAGAATGAAAAAAAGGAAAAACTGAGAAGAAAGAGAGAAAGAAGGAAAATGAGAAGGAAAAAAGAAAAAAAGAAAGGAAAACAGAGAAGAACGAATGAAAGAAAGGAAAAATGGAGAAGACAACAGGACAGAAAGAGTAAAAAAAAGAAAGAAAGAATGAATGAAAGAAAAAAGAAAGATCTAATCTAATCACTTTAGAATTAATCTAATCACTTTAGAATTGAATCTAATCACTTTAGAATTGAGCTCAAATTCATTAAATCTGTAGTTATAGAATGCGGATGTAAAGTGACGTAAAAATGTAATGACACTAATTACACTAATGACACTAAATCTGGAACTACACTGTAGTTTCTGCTTCCTTTTATATAAAAGAGATAAAACAGAATTAATTTAATGCCAATAATGTAGTTAAACACGAAGAGATAAAGATGCGTCCCATGTTTAATTATTTCTGCACTTTACAGAAAGAATTACAAAAAGCAATGATTTGTTGCTTGCTTCACTATTTGATGACATAAAATGCATCAGACACAATCATTTTGTCTATTTCCCAGATTTCTTTATATAAAACATATAAAATAAAACTAATTAGGACAAAATATTAAAATACAGAAAGATTTTAATTTGTAATTTGAAAAAATTTGTAATACTTTAAAATCTATTTTTAGTCTTAAAAAGCTTTTTAGTACATATTGAACTGTGTATCATTGTGTGAGACGAAGCAACTTTCACTTGCTTTAAAAATAAATAAATGATAATAATAATAATGATGATGATGATGATGATAATAATAATGTACCACTTAGCAACACAATATATTTTTAGCCTGTGTTTTAACCATCATTCTTCCTGAAAAGATCCACAGCTGCAAAATTGACTCATTAGAATATTACTTTTGTGATCATTTCAAAAGTTACAAGGGTTAAAATAAAGTTTTCTTAATCAGCTTTGTAAACTTTTGACCGTCTC
This sequence comes from Bagarius yarrelli, assembly GCA_005784505.1. Taxonomy (NCBI): domain Eukaryota; kingdom Metazoa; phylum Chordata; class Actinopteri; order Siluriformes; family Sisoridae; genus Bagarius; species Bagarius yarrelli. The sequence continues at coordinate 1,953,353 of VCAZ01000014.1, read as the reverse complement.
TGTGTTCTACAATTAAATGCCTGAATTTTACAACTGGATTCGGTTGCTTGCTTAAATTTACAAGTCAAATCAATAAATAAGCCGTAAACATTAAATGTGATTTATATTTGAAATGAAATATCCTGCTTTTATTAAGCAACACTTTAGACAGCAGATGGACCTCGAATCAATAAAATGATGTACGGTATTTAAAAAAAAAAAGGTAAAATGTCAGGTTATGTTAATAAAATGTTATCTGTTGTATATTTTAATCCTAATCTAATAAAAATAATTGAAAAAGTAAAGAAAATCCAACATAACAATTTAAGATATTCTGTCTAGCTTAAATATAGATAAGTTAAATAAGGGATGGTTTAGAATAAAAAAAAGACTATAGATAAATAAAGCACTAATTGTTTAATGCCATTCAATTCATTTCAATTCATTATTTTTAGTTTTCTGAATATTCAGTAATGTTTATATTCATTTCTAAAGATTTTTTTAATAATTATTATTGTTGGTATAAAGTGGTAATTATATCTGTTATCATTCCGTTTAGTTCAATGTGTCGCCGCCACCACAGTCTTCTTTATGTAACTCTATGTCTGAGTTATGACCTTTTCAGCAAATCTGTGGATAAAACTGGAGTAATTAGATCTAAAATTCCTCCGAGTTAATAAAAATAGGATTGTGTAACTTGCTCTCTCTCTCTCTCTCTCTCTCTCTCTCTCTCGCTCTCTCTCTCTCTAACATTGTTCCTGTTTTAGCTGATATGAACCCCCTGCATGTTTTCCCTCCGAGCTCCTGGGCCATCCGAGAGCATGAGAAAGAAACCCTGTCAATAGCAGCAGCCTCATATTTGGTGAGTAACCATGGAAGCGGGAGCGAGCTGCCCCTGCCCTCCTTACCTCTTCACACCCGCCGGTTCCGTCCCTAAAAAAAGGGCATGTCTGTCTTTATTGCTGGTCACCGCCGGTCCAGAGGTCAAGACATGTCTGCGCTGTCCAGCCCCACAGACAGTCCGTTCTCTTAGAGGAGAATGAAGCGTGGGGACCACCGAGACAGCGGATTAAAGAGGAGCCCCGTCTGATTGGATGCCCACTCGATCATCGATCGGGTAAATATCGAACTCTCTCTCTCTCTCTCTCTCTCTCTCTCTCTCTCTCTCTCTCTGTTTGTGTGTTGGTGTGAAATGGATAGCTTAGCGTGCAAATTTTAAAATCAAGCTCATGTTTAAGGGCCTCTTTCTCTTTCTGCTTCTCTATCTCTCTGTCTCTATCTCTCTCTCTGTCTTTCTCCCCTCCCTTTCTTTATCTCTCTCGCTTTTTTGCTATCTCTCTCTCTCTTTCTCTCGTTATCTGTTTCTGTCTTTCTCTCTCTCTCTCTCTCTCTCTCTTTCATTACCTCTCCCTATTTCTCTCTCTCTTTTTCGTTACCTCTCCCTATTTCTCTCTATCGGTCGCTCTCTCTCTCTCTCTCTCTCTCTCTCTCTCTCTCTCTCTCTTTCTCTTTTTCCTTATCTCCCCCTCTTTCTCTCTCTTTTTTGCTCGCTCTCTTTTTCTCTTTCTTTCTTATTTCATGTCCTCTCTTTCTCTGTCTTTCTTGCCTTCTCTCTCTCCATCTTATCCTCTATTTCTTTTCTCTCTTTCTCCTTCACCGTTTCTTTTTTCTCTTTTTCTCTTTATTTTATATGTAAACTGAAATGTAATGTATTCCTTTTTACTCACTTGACTCTTTACCTAGAATAAAACTTTTTTATTAGTTTTATTTATTTCTAAAATTACTTTTTATCATTAATTGTTTACATTCAAATTAAACATTAAAATATGTTTTATAAACCTTTTTTTGTTGCAAAATTAGAAAATATTCATTGACATGATTTGAATCTTTTTAACTAAAACACCAAAAGTAATAATGAAAAACTAAATAAACTAATAATTAAAACTAATAATGTAATCCTTAAGATTGTTTCTATGTAATAGGTATGTTGTTTTTTCTAATAAAACCAAAAACCAGCACACATTTTATCATCTTTTTTTCTAAACTAGGCATAAAAACCTGTTTAAATCCTTCAATAAATAGCAGATTATTATATATGGTAAGGCCTAAACCTCTAATGTCCTGTCAGAAATTTTTACCATCATAAAAATAAACAGTTCTAGCACGATTTAGGTAGCGAGTGTTCATCTGATTGGTCAGGACAGCCTCAGAGGCAAACAAGGCATCTCTCTTTCTCTCTCTCTCTCTCTCTCACACACACACACACACACACACACACACACACACACACACACACTGTGATGAAAGCGGCCAGACATGCTATTGCAGCATTTGCATGTAGCCTAGAAACAGGAAGCCAGCTGCCATCTGTTACAACAACACAACTTCAGCACCAAAGTAAAGTCTGTATGTATTTAATAAATTTATGCTTGATATTCAGCTTATACTGTATACAGTCACACGCTGTTAGAATTAAACCTGTATAGTTACTAAATATTGGGAGGATAACAGGGGAAAGAATGACCAAATTTTAAATAAAGCAAACAAAACTTGTTAAATATCACAAACTCATAATATTACAGGCGCAAATGTCTAATTTATAGCAAAAATTAACAATAGCAACAAATCAGCAACAAAGCAACATACTGAACAATACCAATAGTTGTCGCTGTGTTATGCCTCAGGGGTACATTTTAAGCCCTTCTAATTTTATATTTGCCAAGTTTTGTTTGAACCACCATAATGTGGTTAACAGAACAATTTTTAGGTACCAAAAGCTAATTAATTGAGTGTCATGTTCATGGTATACCTCAGGGTTGTGATTTCTGTCCTGTTAGTTGCCATTTTTTAAATATTACAAGTTGTGTTCCTAGTTACTTTATCCACTGGTCATTTTGTTTCAACATTTTCTTCACTCACTATATTTGATACACACAGTATTTTTTATTTAATTTTATTTTATTTTCTGTTTTGTTTTTTCTCTATATTTTGATAAAAAATATTTCTATTCCTATTTTTTCTTTCATCACTTTTCTAGATAGGAGAGTCTAAAAGAACATTTCTCTTCATTTTGTACTTAGTGAAATCATGTATTTTAAATTAAATAAAATTTGTTCTTTCTCGCTGAGAAAATATTTTAATCGAAAAAGTTCTTTCACCAAGACGTTATTCCATAAACTGTCAAAATCGTTACTACAATTTCGAAGGGAAAACAGAAAGGATAATTGATTACACATTGGGTAATTAAAAAAAACCTTTTAATAATGATTTCATTAAATCATGGCTTAGTGGTTTGCACAGCTGCCTCACAGCAAGAAGGCCAGGGTTCGATTCCCCTGCAGGGGTCTTTCTGTGTGGAGTTTGCATGTTCTCCCTGTGCTTGCGTGAGTTTACTCTGGGTTCTCTGGTTTCCTCCCAGAGTCCAAAAACATGTATGTTAGATTGTTTGGTAATTCTAAATTTCCCATAGGTGTGTGTGTGGCCCTGTGATGGGATGGTAACCTGTTCAGGGTTCCCCCCGCGCCTTTAAACTTTTGGGATAGACGGATGGGATAGACTCCAGCAGATCCCTGTGACCCCGAATTAGGGAATAAGCGGGTATAGAAAATAAATGAATGAATGATTTTATAAGTACAATGTGCTCTTAGCATTTATGCTAGCAAGCATTAATGCTATAATGTTCAGTTCTGTTACTGTTAAACTTTAATACCAATGTTATTTAAACACACCAACTAATGAAAGGTGACAAATTAGAAGGAAGGAAGTAACAACTGAATATGTTTTCAAGAAGATACCGGAAAGAATTTCCGCTAGTGACATTTTTTTTCGGAACATTCTAAAATGTGGGAAGTGATAGCTCAGTGGTTAAGGTGTTGAACTGATACCTGAAAGACCAGGGTTCGATTTCCGACACCACCAAGCCACCACTGTGGATCGAATCATTCATACAGCTGAGAACAAACCTTTAAATGTCCCATATACATTAACTTAAATATCTGCAAAAACAGTAGTTAAGAATAAACATGGCTGTAACTGAAATAATACAAGCTGCTCAGCTGTTAAAATACATTAGTATGCAAAAAACATGCGTACAATCAGTCCTTGAACTCACAAAGGCAGGCCGGACAGTTATAATGCTACCTTTTCGGATTTTTTTTAACGTATTTGTTTCTTGTCATCGTGATGGAGTGTCTGTGGAATCCAATAAAGGAACCAGCTCGCTTGTACATGTCTTAGTCAATTTAAGTGGTATGCAAACTTTTGCGCTCAACCGTGCAGAGCGGTTAATAACTTGTGTCAGAGCATGAGGACGTATGACAAATGGCGAAGCAGCTACAAAAACAAAAGTCCTAGCAAAGAAAGCCGCACTGGTTTTTCCCCTTTGTGTCACTCCTGAATAGGAGCACAACTTAGACATGGCTTTAAAATGGTTCATTTTTAAAATAGGATTACCAGATTCAAACATAGCGCTGTTGAACTCTCAATTCTGATTGGTCGGAAAGCAAATCACAGGTGTGTTTTTTCTATTCGGTTTAGTAAATCTGACCAGTATGTTACCAAACACACAGATTTTTTAGCTGCTGAAAAGTAAACACAAACCAACTAGCAATGAATGTACCAATAAACAGATAAAAACGACAATGTGGCATTTTCAATAAATAAAGTTAGAATTAACTAGAATTTCGAGTTTGGTCGGTTGTATAATTATTTCCAAAAGCAAATTTCAATGTTGGAGTGTTATAGAACAAAACATCAACATAATTTTACATGTTTGTAGCTACATGTCATCAGTGTTGGGCGGTAGCGTCGTGACTAGTTTAACTCCATTACTTAGTAGCGTGATGGCAGTCACAGTAGCGTCATAGTTTTATGAATAAAATAGCTTTGTAGTAGCGCTGACACAAGCTATGTTTACCGATCCTGGATCAGTAAGTCATTTAAGGAGCTGTGTGGCCAAGAAAAGTACCTCCGTATACAGTTATTACTTCTTCGTGTGTCACCGCGGTGGCAAGAAGCTTTTTGGTACCTATTATGCCACCCTTTGCTCCAATCATTGGGTGACACATCAGAAATTTATGTCATTTGGGAGAGTTATATTTGTCTATTTTATACAACTGAGCAGTTGTGGTCATGGGCCCAACAGTGGCATCTTGTTGGGGCTAAGACTCAAACCATGATCTTCCAGTCCAACACTTTAATCACTGCGCTACCAATTCCCCAAAATCCTGTCCAATCTCAATCCCAGATGATTGGCATTTATATTTACAGCATTTGGCAGACGCCCTTATCAAGAGCGACTTACATTGATCTCTTTTATGAGGGCCTTGCTTAGAGGTCCAGCAGTGGTAATTTGGTGATGCTGGGAATTGATCCATAATCTTCTAATTAGCAATCCAACACCTTACCCACTGTGCTACCACTAACCGTGCTTCAATTTACTACTTCACCACTTGCTTCATTAAAAGGATTTGATTTTAAGGCAGGAGTCGCTGTGGCCATACCTCGTGGAAAAACGTCACGCCTGAAGTTGGTTCCATATAAAAAATATTAATAGTTTAGATGTAGTGAGCTATTTTTGCTATATTGCTGTAGGTTAGCTTGCTAAATTTTTCCAGGGGAAATGCTTTATTTAATGTACAGTAACTAATAGCTAAGCTCACTAGATTTTCAAAGTAGCTTGCCCAACACTGCAGGCATGTCATGTGGTGAAACATCTGTAGTTAGTTCCTGTTATCGCTAACCTTATAGCAGCTACAGTGTAAACAGTTATTCTCTCACCAGACACTTTATTTTTCTTTCTTTTATAATTGATAAGACAAAGATTCTGTTGGTTTTTAATGGCTGTACTGTGAAGTCACCATGAAGTAGACATTCCTAATACTTGTTGCCATAGTGATAATGCGTAACTAGCATTCGGTTAACTGGTAAATACGTTATACTGTAAATACGTAATTCTTGCGGCTAAATCAGTGCCTAAAAAAACAGTGCAAGCTCTTTATTATCGCTCTAGTTTACTATCTATTACTATCTATTTGCACAAAGGTAAACTTTTTCTCAGCTTGGTCACGTCACTGATTTGGACACTCACACATCTATTCGTCACATCTAAAGTCGCTACATATAAACGTAGCATTTAAATGTTGGTCATAAAAGACTCTATGAAAATGCTGATTCTTGTTACTATTGCTGTGTATAACATATCACAATACGTGGGTTACGATACAATATATTTCGATATATTGAAATACAATAATTATTAAAATGTATTCCATATAATAAAAAACAAAAAACAAATAGATAATAATACATTTTTGCTTCTGAGACAATGGCCGTATGTGTTAGCGCCATCTACAGGCATGGAGGAGAAAGTCGTTTAACACAAACTGAGGGTTTTAATTAAATATAAACAAATAAATCAGTTTAAAGCGTAGTTTACAAATGTATTGATAATAAACGTTAGGATATCGATACACTATTGTAAAAAAATATCGCGATAGTTAACTGTATTGATATTTTTACACAGCCCTACTTGTTAGATTAACTGACCAATAAGATTTGAGAGTGTTTTTTCTATTATTTTTATTCATGACTATGACACGGAAAGCTGCAAAATATATCAATGTCGGTACAAAGTAGCTAAAAGAAACCCCCTGAACCTGCTATGTCACATGACAGGCAGTAGATTAGACTAAGAAAAAAAAAAAAAAAGACCATCCCGCTGCTTAAACAAACTAGTAAAACCGACTGAAGAGTCGCTACGGCTTGGATTACAGCGAAAAGCTTTTCTTGAGCTTACAAAGCACTTTTGTGCACTTAGTAGTTTAAATGAATGTCTATGGCAGGATGTGTCTTGTTATAAAAGTGTAGGACAAACCCGAGCCAAGGACTAAAGGATGATGACTTTCTCCTGAGCACACACTGCTTGTGTGGCCTGTGTGTATTGTATGTGTGTGGGGCTTTTTTTGTGGATTTATACAGCTGCAATCTCCAAGTCAACACTCAAGCAAAGCAACGTCTTTAAACGATAACGTGTCCGTAGACGTTTTCGAACGCTGTGTGATTCAAGGAGGAGATTTAAGATGGAAAAAGAATGGGAGTAATGCCGTAACCCGAGAACATCGTGTTTAAGAGAAAGCGGCGTGTTGGAAGAAAGACACCGGGCTTTGTGTATTCTTCTCTGTTTCTCTAACGATTGATGTGATACACACACACACACACACACACAGACACACACAACGTAAGCTTCGGCTTTGTTGATCATCCTCGTCTGAACGACTAATAAAAAAGCCGCCCTGTGCGAAGGGAAAAAACCCCCCACCTCATCGATGAGGGGAATCATAGACGGGAAAAATGGCCTTGCTCCGACTTTCCATAACCTAAAAACAATGCTAATAAAACCCACCTGTATCTCAAATGGCTAAGATACACAAGGAAGTGACAAATTTTTCATTCTCCAAGAATAATGCTAGAGCTAAACATTTGCCAAGTCTGCTGATAACAAGCGTCAAGATAACCAAAGTACATTTTCCTGGAAAATTTTGCTGGATTGCTCCAGATATGACAGCGGAGACAATACCGCAAGGTCTTGGTGTGTTTATTTATTGCATTCCTTTAAAAAGGTTTCACAAGGTTCGTTGGGTAGTTTAAGGTCTGTAAGAGGCTCCCCAGAGGGACAGGGTTTTAAATTAAAAATAAATATATTAAAATAAGCACATTAATTAAAACAAATCAATATAAATAGAAAATAGTAGAAACTAGTATAAAAGTAGTAAAACTCAATACATAAAACTTTAAAAAACATTCAAAAACCACCATAAGCAACTTAATGTTTCACTAATGATTTTAGTATAAAAGTTTTTTATATATTTTCACCCGCCATTTCTTATGTCAATATTGATATTTTTTTTTATGTTTTTAGAAGTCAAATAAAAGCTAGCTAGCTTACTTTTTTAGAGGAAAAATAGTTTTTATGTGAAGGAATTCTTAAAGGTTCTCTAATTCTCTAGCCGTCAACAGACATGGTCATTTTGAGAAAATTCTTAAATAAATCTGAAAAGCCTTTAGGTGAATCTGTAACACACACAACGGCTCAGTGCAGAATTGCACACTACTTTAGTATGTACTACATTTAAGTAAGAATGTACTTTCCGACCTTTAAGCACAATTACGTTCTTATACTATAGTTACGGCTAGTATGAACGAAATTCAGACATACTACAGCCGCCATTTTTAAAGTTGAATAATGTTAAACAAGTGCAATTTAAGAACGTGTTTTATTCATGAACCTGGTTTTTAACGCGGGATTATGGGATAATAAAATTCGATTGCATACTTCAAAATCAGGAGTAGTAGAGCCAGGAACATCCAGGAACTTTTCACATAATTTTAATCACATACTTTGGGGGAAGTGGTAGCGCAGTGGTTAAGGTGTTGGACTACTAATTTGATTCCCAGAAGTACCAAGACATCAGCCCTGGGCCCCTAATCAAGGCCATTAACCCCATAATTTACATTTACATTTGCAGCATTTGGCAGACGCCCTTATCCAGAGCGACTTACAGTATTCCCTTATTATACAACTGAGCAATTGGGGGTTAAGGGCCTTGCTCAGGGGCCCAACAATGGTGGTTTGGTGGAGCTGGGAATCGAACCCACAACCTTCGGGTTGGTAATCCAACAGCTTAACCATGAGCCACCACTTTCCCCATAATTGCTCAGATGTATAAAAGAGATGACGTCGCTCTGGATAAAGGCGTCTGCTAAATGTCACAAATGTAAATGTAGTAAGGATTCAGACATATTAATTGTATGTGATTTCAGATGAAACCAAAGGCTCTTTGTTTTGTCCTTTTGGGAGAACCTTTAAGTGTTTTCTAAACAGAGTAGAACCCCTTAGGAACCATTGATAAAGCCTGAATGACTCTTTAGGTTCCTCCACAAAGTTGATCTGCTGTGAACAGCCATTCACAGATATAAGTACAGAACCTTTTGGGGGTAAAAAGCTCTTAATTTTACTTATGTAAAACAACTTTACATTGGAAAAAAAACATTATTATTTTGTGTGTTATCATTTATTTAAAGATTGAAACTGTGGAACTGTAAACACTCCTAGACTGAATCTTTTTGGTAAAAACTATCCCGAAGAACCCGAACAAACCAACAAACTGGGAGGTCAGTGGTTAAGGTGTTGGACTGCTTATTAAAAGGACATGGGTTCAATTTCCAGTACCACCAAGCTGCCACTGTTGGGCCCCTGAGCAAGGCCCTTTACCCTTAACTACTTAGTTGGATAAATGATATAAATACAATCGCTATGAAAAAGGACGTTTACCAAATTTTAGAAATGTAAATAAATCTGCAAGTAGGTAAATATGTAAGTATTTAAGCAACTAAAGAAGGTAGATAAACAAAATAACAACAAATAAATAAGAAGTCAAATTAATAAACATGTATGTAAGTGGATACACAAATAAATAAGTGGGTAGTTAAAGAAGGAAACAATAAACAAATTGCTATGTAAAATAATAAATATGTAGGTTTGCAAACAATCAAAAAAATACGTTAGTAAATAAATAAATAAACTTCTTATAATTCATAACTTTTACTAACTGCAAATATATAATTATTAAAGAAATTCATCCAAAATTATACATTTTTTATTAAATCTGGAACTTTAAAAGTTGATTTAATCTTCTTCTATTTAACCTATTCCTAATTTTAGTTTTATTCTTAAAGTGGAAAAATCATTTACATTTTAGAAATGTCAAATCATCAAAAGAACCCAAAGAACATTATAGTAGGCTAACTTATAAAATGTATAAAATTATATAATATAAATAATCAATCATTTTATATATTAAAACTCTTTTTAAAGAAATAAAAAGCAATAATCACTTATAGATTTGTTTTATTTTAAATCACTTATGGGTTTTTTAGCTGTTTCTGCAGGATGTCTGGATCCATAAAGAACCTTTAAAAGCTGTGGAAATTTTAATGTAAACAGATGTTTTAATGTTCTTTGTGGTGAACAAATGTCCTCAATGGAACTCAAAAATCTTTTATGATTTATTAACTAAATGTTTTTATTTTTTAAGGAACTAAAAATGTTTGTTAAATGTTTGTTTCGATACTTGTAGTTGGACTTGTTTGAAAAACTCTTTTCTTATTATAAACCTTTCAAACCAGAAACTTTAGAACAGGAACACTGTCAAGAACCTTTTTTTCAACAATAAAGTTTATCTAAGTTCATTAAAAATATCATCTTACAAAATCTATGAATCATCTCATCATCTGGGAGGAAAAATTGTTTGATCTTCAGGTCAAGTTAATTACAGAGTGGAATATTCAGCTGTCAGTCCTGTCCTGATGAGTAATTCAGGAAAAGCCGGTGTGGAAGTGCGACACAGAGAGAACCTGCTCTTAACGAGCCTGGAAAAGGAACCCTCCACAGGAAACAGAACTCTATCTGGGTCTTACACTCTAATTACAACGACTCGTTAATAATACACACGTGTGCTACGACTCTGACACTTTCCCTTGGCCTCACTTCCTCAATATCTACCCTGTAATCTCCCATCAGCCCCTGCGACAGGCAGCCACCAGCCTTGATAAGAATAAGTAAGATGAATGCTGAGGACTTCTTGTTCTTACTAATGATTGAAGGACCAGGAAGTTGAGAAGGATAAAACAAACTCAAAATTTCCAATATTGTTAAAAAAAAGGTAAGAAAAGAAATAAAACATTTGGGATCATTCTATTGTAGGAAAATAATTAACAGCAAGCGGATGCATTGACGTTTCTGCTATTAGCTTGATTATTTATGTTATTTATGTTAAATCTGTGCATCCTGAATGTTTTTCTTCTACTTAATCAAATTAAATAATGAACATGCCAATAATTAAAAATTAGGGTTTATTTCTACAGCCCTTTACAACACACAGAAGTGCTTTCCCATAAAAACAACATAAAACTATAAAAATTCCACATCAAATATAAAAAAAAATGTCAGTTAATGGTGTGTAAATCAGAGGAAAGCTTGTTCTAATGATATTCATAAATTCAAGAACCAAAACATTTCAGCTATAACAAAAAATCATTCGTTTCAATAGTAAGAGAAGACAGAAACGGTAACTCCGCCCCCAAATCTTACCCAAACTTTAAAACTTTATTTTGTTTGTTTGTTTTATTTCATTTCTTTCTTTTTTTTGAGTCACTCCAATTCTTACAAATTTGAAATATAATGTAAAAAAATCGCTTATGTATAATTTTATTTTACAAAGTAAAGCCACCCGATGTAAATTGTACAAATTGGACTTCTATTATTATTTAGTTTTTTTATTTTTTATAATATGTTAACTAGAATATAAAACTAAAGTTTTTTACTGCTTTATCATCATGATCTTGTGATAATTTTAAACAAATTAAATATATCTGTGGATCGATATATCATTTTAAAATTTCAGAAGTAGGAAATAATAATAAAAAAACATTATTCACACCCTGAACTCTGACCTTAACCTTAAGGGTTTTTAAATGTTATATACAAGATAATAATAATAAAAAAGTTCTATTCTACAATTTTAGTTAACAAAATCCTGACACAATTTAACCAACATCTAAATTGTTAAATTGTTAATTTAAATCATGTATTTTTTTCCAGTTTTAACATTAAAATGTTTTTTTTTAACTCTTTATTTTTTTTAAATTTTATATTACTTCCCAGAGAAGTGGTAGCTCAGGGTTAAAGTGTTGGCCTGCAGATCATGGATTCAATTCCCAGGACTACCAAGCTGCTGCTGCTTTTGGGCCCCTGAGCCAGGACCCTTAACCCTTAACTGCTCAGTTGGATAAATGAGATAAATGTTAGAGCCTCTGGATAAAAGTGTCTGCCAGAAATGTAAATGATCTTATGAAACAATTGTACAAAAATAAACTTTCTGGTATAAATTGTATTGTAATTGTAAAAGTATTAAAGATTTTATTTAAGTATAATGTTTTTCTATTTTTGGTCTAGAAATGCTTTTATTAGAAAATTTATACACGTTTAAAATGTACACATCCCCGACCCTTCAGCATTCAGAACCATTTTTTATAACGTACTATATAAAAATTCAGAATTAATTATCGAACTTCCAGACGCAGGACAGCGTGAGCTCCAAATCCCGGCTCTGCGCTGGTGCCGCGGCGTCCAGCTCCACAAACACACATAGAGGGCATGACATCAGCTCTCGGTCATTTACTCGACGTTTACAGTAGCGCTTCAACTTTGGCCTGGAGAAGATGGATTCCACTGAAACCCAAGCTGTGTGTTTTCTTCCTCGCTTTTTTTTTTCAGCCAAGTATTGATGGGGAGGCTTAAGAGTGAGCACGGCCAGTCGTTATTATGCTCAGCTCCTCTTACAGACCAAACTGAGCCTTCCAACCCCTCAGGCTCTGATTCTGAACAACGGCACTTTAACTACACGATCACGTTACGCCTGAATTCGGAGTATACAATGAAAGGAAAGTGTAGATAACACCCATCTATACACGCTGGAAATACACTCAGGCCCTGATTTACTGACTTCCTCTCGTTTCTGTACAAATACACACCACAACATGCCTTCCTCTTATTTCATCTTTAAACTTTCCATGATGACAATAATGGCGTTTATGACAACCAGCTTTAGCAGCAGAAATAAATTTGGATTTTGGTGTGTGTTTAAATGATTTCATGTCATAAAACGAAGCAAAAAACGTGTCATTAAATGACGACATCTTGTAACATTGTTAAACTTTTTTATGAGGTATGAAATGTACGAGTTTTTCCTATTTGTTATGGCCCGAAAGAAAGATTACGCAATTTTCAGCCTTATGGATTTTATTTTATTGGGTGCTTAAAGGTCGGATATTAAAGAGGAGTCAATTAAACTCAAAACTTTTAAAGTACATTTTTTTTTATTTTTATATTAAATCATTTTCAAATCAAGCAGCAACAAATCTATAAAAAGTTTATTAAGGTTCTCTACCGCCATCACCTCGGGCGTTAAACAAATTTTAAGTCTAAAATTGATTGATTTTAAGTCCTGATCGATTTACGTCTGCTGTATAAATAACATTCATTTTAACTGAATTTAATCGGTGCACAGCACGGTGGCTTAGTGGTTAGCACTGTTACCTCACAGCAAGAAGGCTCAGGGTCAGGGGTCTTCTGTGTGGAGTTTGCATGTTCTACCTGTGCTTGCGTGGGTTTACTCCGGGTTCCCCGGTTTTCTCCAACGGTCCAAAAACATGTATGTTAGATTGATTGATGATTCTAAATTGCCCATAGGAGTGAGTATAAGTGTGTGTGTGTGGCCCTGTGATTGACTGGCAACCTGTCCAGGTTGAACCCCTCCTGTCTATTGCCCTTTTAGGGACGGCTGGGATAGACTCCAGCAGATCCCTGTGACCCCAAATTAGGGAATAAGCGGATACAGAAGATGAATAAATGAATGAATTTAATCAAGTACCTTACATTCGCCTGTCTGTATTTTATAAATCCTTTTTCTGAGTGAAATTCATCCAGGAAAAACAAAAATGTAGTTCAAACACTGGACACAGAATCCCAGAATTCAACACAGCTACATATACTACGAGGTTAAACTAATATGGTGAGATAAGGTGTTGGACAGATACCTGAAAGATCAGGGTTTGAGTCCCAGCACAACCATGTTGCTACTTTTGGGCCCCTGAGAAAGGCCCTTAACCCACAATTGCTCTGAGATAATAAGTTCTGAATGAGACATTGATGTGAGTGTGATTATATTGTTGCTGGAATTAACATGAGCAGAAATGAGAAGATAAAACTGGACAGACCAAAAGACTAAAGCTGAAGAGGTGAAAATAAAGCAGGAGATCATATAATTGACACATTTCTATCTTAAACTGATATTAAACTGGTATTTAAAGACCGGTTTTTATCCAATCTAAGCTTGTAAATGTGTAGTCGTTTCTTGTAACACCTGTGTGTCTACCAACATTCCAACTTCAAGTCCCTCATTCAGAATGAACATCTGAACGAGAACAAGAACGCCAAGCACGTTTCCTGAGGAAATCAATGAGACACTGTAGACACTCACTGTGAACTCTTGTCAAGTCATTTCCCCCAGACATCCCTTCTGCAAGGGTAAAAAAACCTCAAACCTCTGCCCGGTTTTCCTCAGCATCGAGCGGTCAGATGACGCCAGTTTGCATTTCAAAGTCTTATGATGGTGCTTTTCAGTTCAAAGTCTGATTTATGTTCTTACATAAGTGTTTTTGGACACTTTTCCTTCACTGCCTATAAATATGTCTTCCTTAAACTTTTTCCAAAAAATATCCAAAGCACATAGTTGTCTGGGGTGTCTTTGTATGTTGTAGTATTACATTATTCCTTAACTGGAACTAAAGCCTTTGCTACAATTTGGTCGTCTAAGAAAAATTTCTGATGTCTTAAAAGATTTGATCATAGGCCAAAATCTGTTGTATTTGATATTCTAACATTCTTACCATCAGATGATTAATGGCCATTGAGATTAGTTTTGTTCTTTGATGAAATTTTGGCAGTGTCAGATGATTTCCAACACTTTCCTGCAGTATGACTTATTCTACAATGACCGAACCTGATGAAGCAATTGGAGTGACAACTTTAAACCACCTCGGGAAAATGTCGAAACCAGACCAGTGGACAGGACAGCAAAAAGTTATGTCATGAGCTAGCTAGATATCATTTAGCGAGAGAGCGCAGGTTACAGAACGTTTCACAGATTGATGATGTAAATTCAATAATTATTGAGTTATGTCTTGAGCTAACTATCATTTAGCTAGAGAACAAGGGTTATGGAACAGGTCTTGGATTGATAATATCAAACTTTTTGTGTGTTACAGTCTGACATGATGACAGCTGAGATCTGACAGTGTGACATGGAGTTATGGTCAGTCTGACAAGCAACTATTAAAAGAGTTTATTAAAAGAGACTCAAACCCTGTTCCAGCATGACAATGCCTCTGTGCACAAAGCTATTAAACCCTAGGAATACATGCTGTGCTCTGATTGGATTAGAAATACTCTCATGTCCTACACATACCCCTGACTCTGACTCAACCCCACTGGGATGAACTGGAACATGACTGATCCCCAGACCTCCTTACCTCAACATTAGTGTCTAATCTCACGTATACTGTTGTCACTGAATGAACACAAATCCACATGGTCACATGATCCAATCTAGTGGAAAGACTTTTTCGAAATGTAGAGGTTATAATAGGGATTGAGATTACATCTGGAATAGGATGTTTAAATAACACATACTGTAGGGATGTGATGGTTAGGTGTCCCTATATATTGTCTGTATACTGTAAATGTACAGAAGCTTAAATATTCATATTAAATGAATATTTAATAATTGATTTAGAAAAGTATTTTATTTTAACTACAGTATATGTGAATTCACTAACAAGTACTGTACATGCCATTGCTATATCTATGACCTTAAAATCCATTCATACTGTAAAACAGACATAATAATAATAAACTGGTTCCTATAGGTTGTATATTGAACCCTGGGGTTTTGTACTAAGCGTGTTATACTCTTACATTATTCAACATAAATAAGCCACACTAGAGTGCATATATATTTACGGCATTTGGCAAAAATGAGTGACCTACGGAGTGTCTGCCAAATGCCTCCAATGTAATGTAATGTTTTGAGATTAGGGTATGTGTGTATATCCAAAAACATGTATGTTCGGTTGATTGGTGATTCTAAATTGCCCATAGGAGTGAGTATGAGTGTGTGTGGTTGTTTGTCTGTATGTGGCCCTTGCGATGGACTGGTGGTCTGTGCAGGGTGTATTCCTGCTTTTCACCCAATGACATTTGGGGTAGATAATGGATGTCTGGATGGATAAATGGATGGATGAATAGGTGGATGGATGGATGAATGGGTGGATGGACACGGGCGGACAGACAGACAGCTGGATAGACAGATGGGTCTTTGGTTGGATAAATGGGTGGATGGACGGCTGGATGGATGGGTGAATAGATGGACAGATGGATGGACGGATGGGGGGACAGACGAATAAACGGGTGGATGAATGATAAATGGCTGGATAGATGTTGTTAAAAAGTTTCCACTGTATAAAAGGTTTTTTGGACTATAAAGATGTTTTTAATATATTATTAGAAAACTATTGAATAGTTAGTCAAATTTGTGCTACTGAAATGATGAAAGACTTTAGAAAGAGGGCGGAGTTTAATTGTACAGATTTTTTTAAAAGCAAAAGTGGAAGGTTCTGTGTTTTATGTATTATGTTTATGTTTTGAGTTCATGTTCGTTTTATGCTTTTGCTTACTTCCTGTCTGTTTTTTTGTCAAGTGATCTTCGTTCCCCATGTGTTCCCTGTCATGTGATCTCCTTATCCATGTGTCTTGTTCTCATTGGTTAGTTTAGTGTATTTATAGCCATATGTTGCATTGTGTGTTATGAGTTATTGTCCATGTTCTCATGCCTGGTGATTCCGTGTAAAGTTTAGTTCTATGTTAATTGGTTAATTGGTTTATGTCGCTTTTGTTTAACAAACTGTGCTTTGGTTTCAAACTACTCGCCTTTCAGTGGTTTCGTAACAGAAATGGTGTTTTTGTTCACCTAAAAATGCACAATTTTTTATTTTGCTTTGTGTACATTTGTGTAAGCACTTGTTACACATCAAGAACAGAAAAAAGTTGTTGTCGTTTAACTTAATGCTTTTCGCTCGTTCTTTCTATCAACTCTAGTATTAATAGAAATCTCAAGCATTTCAAACCATGATGGATTTTTTTGGTTGATGCAATCAGTATTTTTATGTCATATTTCCTTTCATTTCTCTTGAGATTGCCAATCTGCCTTTGTATCTTTGTATCTCACCCTTATCTACCCTTTACACACAGCCAAATTTAGAGCCATTTCTGCGTATTTAAATCCATCATGGATGACAGGTTCTCATTTCCCTGTGGATCGAGTGCTAACGAGTTCACACACGCTTCAATAAAAGCTTTCCACGCATGTTCTCTGGATAGTTTCTCACTGTAACTTCTATTATCTTAGGTGAAAGTTTAAGAACCTTTAAAATGTTTTCCATAAGCCTTATGGATGTTCCTTTAAAAAGAAGTTTACAAAGAGCTTCAGTGGGTCCTGATTTTTTTCTTAACTATGAATTATACGGTTGATCACAACCTGCATAACTCCAAGATCTGTTAGGTAAATCAGTCCTAAGGGCTTTTTTATTTAAGTCAACCTTTTGTTTAAAAAAATATTAAAACCTGTAATGTCTCTTTGTTAAACTTTTCACCGTCTGTTTAACAGCTTTAATAATAATTATATATTAGTGATCAGGACCGGATGTAACTTTTTTGGTGACATAGGTGAAAATTTTTGGGCCCCTTGTAAAATAATATATTTGTTTTATTATTATTTTTTTTGTTATTGTTTTTTATTTTATTTATTTTTTTGTTATTGATTTTGTTGTCATGACAGTTGTTACTATTATTATTTTCTAATTTTATTATTAAAAACATGCCCCCCATTTGGATGACAGGTTCTCGCTTCCCTGTGGATCGACCTGTAATATTAGAATATTAGAATATTAGAATATAAACTCCAAATAGTAATAATGACAACAATAATAATAATGATAATAATAATTATAACAATAAAAAATAATATTCATAATAATGATATTAATAACTACTACTAATAATAATAAATTAAAGGTTTTAGACTTATTTAAAGTTGCCTCGACTCCTTTTGATATGGAAACAGTTAAAGCGCTGAAGCTTTCGTTCGGCGGTCATTCAGGAACAACAGTAGTTTTTTCACTCACTTGAGAAACAGAAAAAACAAATAAAGCTCACCTGCTGAACTGCTATTGTGATAATCTCATATAAAAAATATGCATATTAAGTAGTTTCAGGTGGCTAAAATGAAATGAAAGTAGATATTTTTATATTTATTTGTGCTAATATTTTGTGTTTTGTTAAATACAATAATTATCTTACAGTGTTTTTTTACGTTTTGAGCATTACAGAAAAAAATAATAATAATAATAAATAATAATAATAATAATAATCATTGTACCTGGTCCCCCTGATCGTACAATCGTAGATAAAAATCACTGCTGATGATATATGAAAGTAGGTGTTTGCTAATTGCTACGTGAAAGGTAACACGCCGTCGCTACATTACAGAGAAAAGGTAAAGCTAACGTCCTGAGGTTTTTCATTCATTCATGCTCAGGAATAGATAATGTATTTCTTGTAAAATTATTACATATAATGATGCAGGTATGAGTCATTTGTACAGAGCAGAAGTTCAGTTGTGTTGTTATAAATAAACACATATATATTTTTACTAAATTGTCCATTAAGTGTTTTGAATAAACAATAAGCAGTTTATTAGATATTAAGATATTTAGGGATGTTGGATGATCGTGCATTTATTCATTCATTAAAATCTTAATTTATTGAATTGTTTTGAATTATTTCTTATGTCTTGTTTTTTATGTTATGTCTTTTACTTGAATTTCATTTCACATTTTAGAAAGTCTGTTTCGAAGAAAGAGGTGGCTCATGGTTATGGTGTTGGACTGCCAACCCGAAGATTGTGGGTTTGATTCCCAGTTCAACCAAGCCACCACTGCTGGGCCCCTAAGCAAGGTCCTTAACCACCAATTGCTGAGTTGTATAAAAGAGATAAATGTAAGTCGCTGTGAATGAAATATTTTTTTATACCCCTTATTTATTTAAACAGTTCAACATTCAGAGCTGCAGTCTCTCGGACCGGCCGAGGAATTAAAACGCTTTAAAAAACAATCACAATTATTTGTTTATTTGTTAATTATTTAGTTTTAGCCAATAGAATGGTCACTTTATAACTCTGCCCTTAACTTTATTTACTTTTGCACTTTTCTGCACAGGTTCTACACGGTTCCACGCATGCTAACATTTCACCCCTTTAGCAAATCTTTCAAATTAAAATCCCCCCTCCAAAAAATAGATAACTGGAAATACTGGAACAGGAATAAACTATATTTCTACCTCAGGGTCAGTAAACCATGTGTGATTTTTCACGTGCTGAAATATTTTCCACAAAACTTATCTGGAAATATGTTAGAATAACAAAAAATTCAGCACGACAGCCAAAAAGAGTGCAATCGGGAAAATGAACGTCTTTTCCTGCTTTTCCCTCGAGAGATTCTCGGTGTTGAAACCTGTGCGACGTGCGGTTATTTAAATAGAAATAAAGAAGAAGAAGAAGAAGAAGGGGGGGGTAGTTTTAAACTGGAAGCCATTTGTGTGCGGTTAAATTCGGCTCGACGTATGATTTAATATACCAGCGTATTAAGCTTTGTAGGTTATTTTAATAAGGAACACATGACTGTAGTGATGATTAACATCTGCTTTTGGACTGCTTTTGCGTGTAACAGAGATGTATGAGATACGTTCGGTTCAGAGTGCAGTGAATTTATACTCCGGAGTGTATAATGTTTAATTTAACCATTTAGTAACATTTGATATGTTATCGTAGTAAAAAAAAAAAAAAAAACACATGGGATTTAGTATTAAGCTTTAGTTAGAAATATTAGAAAAAAAAGAGTATTATTATTATTATTATTATTTAAGTGTGGTTCATAACATTTCTAGTCAAATTAAAAGTCAAAAATCTGAAGGATTAAAGAAATTTATATAAAAATTATAGACAAGCTATTAAAACATGAGCCTCAAAAAGATATAATTAAAAAATATATGTTAAAAATATATAATACCTATTAAATATAAAATATTTCAAGTTTTAATTTATTAAAAAACTAAAAATTTCAGCTTGCGTGAAACTTTAACACAAATCCGTCTACAACAGATGGAGCCTGACCGAGTGTGTTTACAGAGCGCAGACAGACAGCTCAGCCAACAAACAACGGCCAGGTAACCTTCCTGAAACGTTTGTGAAACACTATGGCAAAGAGAGAGAGAGAGAGAGAGAGACACACGCGGACGCACGTCCCGGCTACATCGTTTAAACATTTCTGTGTTCAAAATAAAAGTTGACCTAAAATACATTTGCACTTACCACAAATGTCGATGTCCTACAGGAGAATAAGCATCCCTTAAATCTTTGGCTGTAGAAATCTGGAGAAAGTTAAAGATGAGACAGAAGAAACTCGTGGTGTCTCCATCCAGGAGCGTGAAAGAGCACGCGTCGGAGCACCGGCTTCAGCACAGTGCAGCTTGACTGCTTCCCTGTCGTCCTCTCCAATGAGAATCCCTAAGTCTCTACCACATGACATGAGACAAAACAAAAAAAAAAAAAAGATAAGCAACCCCGAAAGCCTGGGGTGAAGTGAAGGCCGGGGAGGGGGGTGGTTAGAGAAAAAAAAAAGCAGAGGTGGGGGTGAGATCCAGCTGGAACAAAAGCTCTAAAGCTGCGTCCACCTGGGGAGGTGGTTTAGGACTGGATTTTCGGTGCAGACTCGGTTTATGGAAGCAGCAGAGCGAAGAGAAGGAATAAGGGCGCAAGTAAAGGAGAGAGGGAGGGAGAGCGTGAGAGGGAGAGAGAGACAGAGGGAGGGAGGGATTGTAGGGGGTTGCAATGCAAAGAAAGTGTGCATAATCCCTGCCCTGCAGAAACGTCCTCCCTCTCGAATATGAGACGCAGCCCCTCGGAGCAGCACTGGAATGCAGAGGCCAGGATCCCAGAGGCCCAGTGAGGCGAGAGGCGAGTCGAGCAGAGGTCTTACAGTCAGCGAGGGCAAGTGTGTGTGTGTGTGTGTGTGTCTGTGTGTGCATGTATTTGTGTGTGTGTATGGTTCAGTTCTTCTGAAACTAACATAAAGCCTCAGAGCAAGACAGCACTGTGTACATTTAAACATGGAAAAAGTTTTTTAAGGAATTTAGTCTGGGAATAAATGTACAAATTTTTACCACAGCTACGTTTTTTCTTGTTTTTTTTTTTTTTTAAAAGAGACACATACTTGCCAGAAATTCTTACACAACATTTATACTTACACATTTCAGCAATTTCATGTTGTATAGTGTATGTATATTTATGGATGGATAAAAGGATGGTGGTCGGGGCTGGGGGATTAATATGTCACTAAATCATCCTTATTTGCTTGCGATATGGAAAGTTTTATTATTTTATTTATTTTTTATTTTATTGTAATTAAGAAATGTTTTGACTCTGCATAAACAAATGAAAACAATCTTGAAAACACAAAGCTCTTAAAAATCATAGAATCTTTTAGCTGTGGTTTCTAAAATTGCATTTAGGGATCTAATCTGTTATTGCATTTTATACATTATGCATTGTATTATAAGCTGTAATGTATGCTGTAAAATCCATAACAGCATGTTATACAGTTAATAATACATTAATATGTAAAAGTGCTTTGGTGCAAAAACTTATTTTTAATTAAAAAAACTTTCACTGTCGCTACTCCAAGATTCTGTATTTGGAACATACATTTCTAACATATATTAACATATTTATAATATATGGTATAAGGCATATATTAGGAATGCACAAGTATCGGTATTGGGCCCGATACTGAGCTCATGTACTCATTCATGTAAAAAGACTCCAATTTTAAAGACTGAAACCTTGTTTGACGTTACAGAACCTTTAGTGCACAAACAACAACAGAATGTCAGACGCATCGTTGTGGAATTTTTTCAAAATAAGTGATGACAACCAACATGTGACGCTGCCTTAGTGACATTTTCCAAAGTATGCATGTTGCAGAATTCAAATCATAAAACATAATCGTAAATAGAGAACAGGATTAGAGCCGATAAACAAATTGCATAGAACACTTTTAAACTAAGCCAAAATGCAAAAACAAAAGACGTAGACGAATAAACAGCGAGCGAGTGTCATAACCGGAAGTAAATCAAATAACAGAGAAACATGGCAATACTTTATGCTTTATCGGTTAGCTAATAAAGCTCATACTCGAGGGATCAGATGGTTGATGAGATTGTTTTACGGAAATGTCAAAAAATTAGAAGAACATCTGAAATAACGATGAGAAAAAAAGGCCCAGAGATACAGTAACCCAAGAGTCATACAAATAATCCCACGTAGCAAAAAGCACCCCAAAAAGTAGTATAACACTTATACCACTTAATACTTAAACCAAGCTTTTGAACAGATATACTTTAGTTATGTGCATAAAATTATGTCAGGAATCGTTATAATGCCTTATATCTGTTCTTAAAACCATTATGAAATAATCTGTCATTCTAAAGCCTGGAGAAAATAAGCAATGTAAGAATGGATAATTATTGATTTCCTAAACATAAATATGTTCTAGCTAAATATAAAAGTAGCTATGAAGTATATTAAAGTTTCATAAATTATATCAATGTGTATAACACTTTAAATACATTAGAACATGGCACGAACATGTAATAGTTTGATATAAATGTGTCTTGAATAGAAAGTCTTACTATAGCTACCTTATGGTCTATAAATAAATATCTATAAGGTGTAATATGTTTCAAAAATAACTATAAAAATATATGTAATGCTTCATAAATGCATTATAACGTGATATAAAAAATTCCTATAGCTTATTATTGACATTCTCTTCAAAGAAATTTTACCATAGATACTTTATGCAAGCATATACAATGTCATATATTTATATAAATATTTAAAGCTGTACAGCTAATATAAATAATATATATGTATTCAAAAAGTATTCCGAAAGAGCTATAACACAGTGTATAATGCTTTATGAACGCATTCTAACATGTTACAAACATTCTTAAAAATTCGACCATGCTAAAATAACGAATAGCTGTAGAGTTTGATATATTTTACTGAGTAATCATAACAATGTTTGCAATACCTTATAAATGGAGTATAACATAATATGAATGTGCTCATAGAGCATCATCATCATGGCCTGCATAAGAAAAAATCACCTACAAATACCTACAATTTGTAGTTTGGGGTTTGACAAATATTAATATAAAAAATACAAAATGCACCTAATAAATGCTTTATAACCTAGTAATAACATTGTCATTATTAACTATACATAAGATATTTAAAGAAAGTACAACTATAGCTTCTTTATAAGCTTTATACACATGGATATCTATAAATTGTAACATACATTATTATAATTAATGATAACAACGCGCATAATGCTTTATAAACATGACATATGTAAGTGTTCATAGAATTATGGATATGAGCTTCATGAAAAGTCTTACCATGACTGCATTATAGCTATGTATATATGAAAAGCTATCAAAAGTGGTATGATTTCATAAATAAATGCACCAATATGTTTTATGAATGATTTATAACCTGATATAAAAATATTCTTTAGGTATGTTATAGCTATGACTTTTATGGCAAGAGTTACAGTGTTGCCAGTTGCTCCTTCCAACCTCCGAGCTCTACCAAAACCAAGTCCCTCAACCACACAAGGAGTCAAGTATTCGAAGCAATCTTGCGGCCGTTTTCAATCAGCGTGTGCCGGAGCCTTGTTGCGCAGCAGCTGGTGTAGTTTGTAATCTGATCATAGGACCACACAAACCTTTCACTACACCGCCGCAGTGGTGCTGCACTTCAAACAGCATTGAGCCTGTCATCACTGCGCCCTTTTCCAGAATTATTCTGGAGTCTAATCAGACCCTGAGGAGGGGGTGGGGCTGGGACAATCCCTGGAATAGGCACCTTTTGGACTACAGCTAGCAGCGCAATGCTGATTAAAGACATATGAATAGCTTTAATATGTCTTATGTATTTGATTATGCAGTACAATTGTTCATAGTTTGTCATATTTTTTTGTGAAATATGGAATGGAAAATTACTCTGTCCTGGAAGCTGCAGCTGTGTCAAAAAACACACACTGACTGTAACCAAACTAAAAATATCCACATTTATAATGCATTATACAGCATACATAACACCCTGGAAGAAGCCTGTGAAATTTCTAGCAATCTAATAAGGCATGAGTATAAGGTATAACCTCATAAAGTCAGGTTACATTATGTATGTTCTAATGCAGTTTACAGACACTAATGCAACGCACTATCACATGAAAGGGGTTTTTACACTACACAATTTGGAACAATTTCCTGCATCTTTTCTTAATAAAAAAAAGGTTATATAGCTTACATGACAGCTTATAAGCTTGTGCATATGCATATATTTTAGCACTTGATACATTCAAAAACAAAATCAAATCAAATTAAATTAAATTGAATAAATACAATGGATACAGAGTATAACATGTTATAATGCATTATAATACCTGTTCAAAAGGACATTGTTATATCGCCAATAACACTTTGACACTAAAGAACAAAATTTTAAGCAATAAATATAAAGCTATTTGCTATGAATCCTGTTTTAGACTTTTTTTAGCCAATAACTTTTATACCATTTTCTATGTACCCTGAATTGCTTGTAATGATAAAACATTATTATAGCATACGAGTATAAACTAAACACAGAAATCTATACCTGTTCATAAGAACACTATAATCCACTACAACACTACCACACCGGTCCTCACCTTCTTACACAGGCTGCTTGTTACATTTAGCATTGATTTGGAGGTATTCATCCATCCATCCATCTATCTATCCATCCATCCTTTCATCCAACCACCCATTATCTAACCATCTAACCATCCAGCTGTTCATTTATCTATCATCAAACCATCTGTCCATGCAGCTGTTAATCCATCTATTAGTCAACCTTCTACCTATCCATCCACCTAGCATCTAACCATCTATCCATCCAGTTGTCCGTCCATCAATCCATTTATTATCTAACCATCTATTAATCCAGCTGTCCATCCATCTATCGATCTATTGTCTAACCATCTATCAATCCATCTGTCCATTTGTTAACCCATCCATCTTTTATTCAACCATCTATCTATCCATCCACATAGCATCTATCTATCTATCTATCTATCTATCTATCTATCTATCTATCTATCTATCTATCTATCTATCTATCTACTGTTACTTGTTGATAAATCACTCAATAGCCTGTAGGACCTAAATACCTTTCAGATATCCTCAATGAATATAAACCAATCAAATCACTCAGATCATTAGGATCAACTCAGTTAGACATACCGAGGGTTCAGTCTAAACAAGGGGAATCTGCTTTTAGTTATTGCGCAGCTTGCAGTTGGAAGCAGCTCCCAGAGATCAGATGTGTTAAATCAGTAGCCATCTTTAAATCCAGACTCAAAACACATCTGTTTAGTTCTGCATTCATTGAATGAGCACTGTGATTCGTCTTAACTGACTGGAATCAACAAACAGAAATCGTATCACTGGAGACTAAATAAACATCTCTTTTCTTTAAATTACATCACATTTTAAGGTGGAGTCCATGTGTAAATTGTTTCTATATGCTACGTTATCGATAAAGCGTAAAGAGAGACGCTCTCCATCCTGGACACTTACTCGTAGTTCATACTTTTGGTCTTATTCAAAAAATAACACCTTCCGACCAATCGGAATCCAGAATTTAA
This sequence comes from Bagarius yarrelli, assembly GCA_005784505.1. Classification (NCBI taxonomy): domain Eukaryota; kingdom Metazoa; phylum Chordata; class Actinopteri; order Siluriformes; family Sisoridae; genus Bagarius; species Bagarius yarrelli. Next base: position 1,927,829 of record VCAZ01000014.1, on the reverse strand, counting down.
CTACATTCACAAAACACTAGCATGGTTTACAAACCAAAGGGTTTATAAAATCCCAGCTGTGAAATCATCATCAAGTTTTTTCAATAAGTTCCACACCATCGGCTGCTTTTCTGACCTTCATCAGCTTCAACCTTACAGACGGGAGCATTAAATAAGACATTATGTAAATGACAGCGTCTGCTGCCCGCTAGCACCGAATCGACACATCAGCAGCTAAAAATCCTGACGCAGACGACAAGCTATCATCTCCGCTTTCAGCCATGCCCCCGTCTGAAGGTCAGGGTCGTTCCTCTGCTCCCTCCGCCTCATTCGCTCCATCGCCTTTTCATTAAAATATTAATGTTTTGAATTAGAGATGTTGATGTCTGGACTTCCTGGTTCCTTTTATTTAAAAAAAATATTTTTTTTAAATAAAAGGCATCCTGTGTTTATAACATGTATTTATAATGTGTCATATAATAAGCATACATAATGCCTTTTAATACCTGACACAAGCCTAATTAAATGTTCCTGTAATTAAAAAATACATTTTAACCCATAATACTTTCTAAAACATGGACATATTGTACAATATGAACTCATAGTATTAGGATGCATCATAATGCTTTATAACACCTTTCAGAGGAAATTAGACACTAGGGTAACGTGCTATAACAGAAAACATGATGAAAATCTCTTCAACGAAGACTCTAGCTGATGAGCTATAATCATGTTCCTGATCCTGTTATAAAGCATCCATCCCTCTATCTATCCATCCACCCATCCATCTTCTTAGAAATGGATTAATATTACTCAATAATAATAAACAGAAATAAACAGGAAGCAACAATGTTGAACCAAAAAATCAATAAAACTGAGCCTGTCCTTAACTTTGACTGCTGTAAATTAGGCAGTGGATAAAAGAGAAGCACTGCAGCTGGGAGCCGGTGTCCTATTGGTCATGCAGATCAAAAAGCAGGTGATTGGTTTGGGAGCTGTCTGGCTTGCAGCTGCAGCAGCAGACTGGTGCTTTGCACCTTTAGCATGGATTAATAACGTTGCCCCTCCCACGTTCTAAAAGTCCCCTTTTGGTCCCCTGATCTATCTCAAGCCACCCCTTATCCTTTTCATCATAAAGCCAAATGTTTCTAAATCAGCATTTTCCTGGCATCGTGTGTTAACACACAAGTACTAGATGTACCGCATGACGGATCGCACAAAATGTAAAATATTGCAATTAACCAGTATCATCAATTAAAATATATTCCAATATAAAGAAATTAGTGTCACAAATTCTTATGACTTTTCCAAAAACTTAGTGGGTTTTTTTATTTTCCCCAAATTTCTTCAGTCCTGTTTTAAAATTCATGACTTTTCCAGGTTTTTCATGACCTCACAAACCCTTAAACTATTTTCAAAGCATGTCCAATGAACAAATGGTTAAGGTGCCGAGTTGTTAGTCTGAAAACCAGGAATACCTGGGTTCAAGCCCCACCACCTCCAGCCAGCTACTGTTGGGTCCTTAAGCAAGACTGTTAACCCTTCCTGCTCCAGGGGCGCTGTATCATAGCTGACCCTGTGCTCTGATCCCCAACTTACTAAGATGGGATATGTGAAGAAACAAATTTTATCTGCTATAAAAAAGTATATGTGACAAAATAAAGGCATTTACGTTGAAAAAAACCCCCCCACCAAACACTGCAGGACAAACGACTGTCCAAAACCTGCTCTGGTCACCGCAACTAGAGCCCAGACTTGTAAAGCAAAGACAACAGATTAACCTCAGTTTTAACGCCTAGTACATCAGAGTGATGTTCCAAAGATATTTAATTATTTCCCCCCAAAAAAATACAAAAGAAATTGAAATTTTTTCGATTTTGCCTTCACAACACTGTCGAACTGAGTATAATGATCTATTAACTCGCTAATCGTTAAACCACCTTAAAAGAAAAGCTGAATTGAAGTAGGTGAGATCAAATCCCTCAATTCCTCTAAAGCCAAACCCTACTGAGATTTTTTTTTTCCTAGTCTTTCTCCTTTGTCGTTTTTTTTTTTTTTTTTTTTTGTTGCTCGGAAGATCAAAGCATCAGAGCAGTTTAACATAACTGTGAATAAGTGTTTTAGGTTAACATCGTCGCACAATTTAGATCTCTTCCTTCATGGTTCTGATATTTTAGAGCCTTTTGTTGTCTGAATAAGACAAGATTTGAAAAAGAAAGAAAGACAGAAAGACAGAAAGACAGAAAGAAAGAAAGAAAGAAAGAAAGAAAGGGCATTGTAATTCCACAAAGCGTTCCTTCAATAACCGCAGGGCTAATCTTCCCGCCTGATTCGGTATTAATAACCTTTTAATTAAAGCTGAGAGCGACGCCGAAACAAGGACTAAGCCGCCGCATGCTCGGGAGGATGAGAGGAATCGATATGAGACGGCGCAGTAGGACACGGTGAAGGAAGAGACAAAAAAAAATAATGTTTGCTTTAAGCTGATCAAAGCGAATGCATCAATATTTACGCCTTCCTTCAGAAATAATAGCTACAAAAAGAAACACGTTATTTATCCAATAAGTAATTAAAAAAAATTAGGGACGCTAATAAATAAATAAATAAATAAATAAATAAATAAATAAACAAAAAAAACAAGGCTTATTTTATCTTGTAAAATTGACACAAACCAGATAACTGAGGTCTCGTCCCCAAATAAACATCGTGAATCAGGAAACAGGAAGTGTCGAGGATGTGTGCTGAAGCTGTGGCCAAATCAAGTTTCTTGTCTCTCCTCAGCTTGTGTTTGGCATGCAGGGGTCGTGACCTGGTCATGAATCGCTTCAATCAGCTCCCGGCTCAGACCTCAAGCGGAGGAGAGGAGAGGGAAGGGGAGGGTTGGGTAACGGCGAGGACTTTTGATCTCGCATGGTCAGTCAAGCAGCTTGCGGAAGAGATTCCTCGTGTTTTTGGAACAGGTTCGCCTCAGTTGGGGTGGGGGGTTGGTGGTCGGGGTGATTGGAGGGAGGGGGGGGGGGTTTGGAGCCCCGGAGCAGGTCAAGAGCACCGTTTCATTTTTCCTCTTCGCTGAATCTTTACACTCCTCTTTTTTTTTCAAAGCTCTTTGCACTCTTGGAGATCTGCAGCTGTCGGCCGGGACTTCCAACAGGCTTAGAAATAGTTTTTGGTTTATAAATTGTGAGTTTTTACACTTTTTTAACTGTAAACTTTCGGTCTGAATGCATTACATATTAAAATATATTACTCTCCTACATGAAGTCTAGAAAATCTTAAAAATCATATTTATATATTTATATTTACTATGCGTAAAATCATCTAAAAGAAAATCTTCCAATAATGGGAAAAAAATATTTGTGCCTACTTTAAAAAAATATCCTAAATTTCATTCAAAAAGATTTTTTATATTATCTATTCTTACTTTGTCAAATGTCCACTGGGGGAAAAATAAGAAATTAGGTATATGTTTAATTGGCTAAATGATCTCTGTAAAACTTAATAGATAAAAAGAAATTAAATGATACATAAAAATCAACTTGTTGCAATAATTTTTTAACATTTTTTAAACAAAAATTATAAAAAAAAACAACTTTTACAGCAATGGGTTGTGTGTTTTAATTGATTCGTTTGTTTGTCTATTATCTCAGCCTTTGATTTCCAAAACTAAATTTTTTAGTTTATTTCGAACAATTTTTGTTGCTATTTAATATTAATTTTATTCATTAAAACAAATGTTTAAAATTGCGCACTTTTAATTGTTGGATAGTGAAGCGTGTTCTGACACCTTAATCGAGAACAAAACACATAATTGCACATCAGGAAATGCTTATTTTAATTATTTATTCCTGATTTTTAAATAGTTTCCGGTGTTAAACATTTCGATTGTGTTTGAATTTTGCTTTTTGAGAGGTTACTCAGTGTTAATTACAGACACGATCATAAACATTTTATATATAAAATCTCTATCGTGCTTATGAATGATGTATAATTTAAAAAACATTTTAGAACTGGATAAAACACTAAGAATCTGGAAATAATTTAATAAAATCAAATTACGGTAAAAAAAATGGTTCAATAAAGAGGAAAAATAAATCATGAATCTTTCCAGGTTTTTTTCCTAACATAAAAAACTGCTATATTTTCCGTCTTTTCTAACTTGAAAAGTAAGAGAAACGGCAGCTGATGCAGAAAAGGCTGTTTTATGGCTCCTAAAACAGGAAATGTAACTCTGTCGAATGTATTTGTAAATGGATAAAAATGTATTTTGTGTTTTTCTGTTATAAATAAATGTGTTATTGTTGCTCTAAAACTCTGACATGAAACATGAAGAGATTCATGATTTTTTTTTTCCTCTTCATTGGACCATTTTTTTCCCATAATTTGATTGTCTGAAATTGTTTTTAAATTCGATTTTATTAAATTATTTCCAGATTCTTAGTTTTTTTATCCAATTTTTAATAACATTATACATCATTCATAAGCACGATAGAGATTTGTATTTTATATAAAATGTTTATGATCGTGTCTGTAACGAACACCGAGTATCAAAGCTACTTCATTTTAATTCACTAATTTTTATAATTATTATATAATAATAATTTCTCAATCCACAACATTCTAATTTATCACTTATTAAAAAAAAAAAAAAGCAGTAAATCAGCACAGTTTCCACTTCCTCATGTTGTGTTTCTAGTTTTTTTAATTGCTCCTCGTTTATTCACATATGTACATTAATTGAGTTGATGGTGCCGAAACTTTCTCTTGTGTGTGTGTGGTGTGTGTGTGTGTGTGTGTAATCACACAGCAGAGCTCAGTGGAGCGCAGAGACAGCGACCAGGCTCGTGTTTAAGGCCTGCGGCTAATTTGACTTCAGGTGACGAGACGGAGACGGAGACGATCACAGACGTGAGAACTTTTGAGAAACTTTTAGCAATGGGGATGTTGGAGGAAATTCTTTTGCAGAGTTTAGATGTTTTTCACATGAGATAAAAATGAATGAAAGCACAAAGATTATGGCGGGTGAGGGCGACGACAGGCTTTTGGGACATATGCAAATGATTGACAGAAGAGAGAGAAAGAAAGAGAGGGAGAGAGAGAGAGAGAGAGAGAGAGAGAGAGAGTAAGAGGGATTTAGAGAGAAAGAGAAAGAAAGAGAGAGCGAGAGAGAGACAGAGAGAGAACAAGTGAGAAACAGAGCGACAGAGAAAGAGCATGAGAGAGAAAAAGAGAGAGCAAGAGAAAGTGAGAGATAGTGAGAGAGAAAAAAGAGAGAGACAGTGAGAGAGAAATAAGGAAAGATAGAGAGACAGAGCAAGCTAAAGCAAGAGAGAGAGAGACAGTGAAAAAAGGAGAGAAATAGAGAAAGAGAGAGAGAAAGAGCAAGCAAAAGCGAAATAGAGAGAGCAAAAGAAAAAGAGCAAGAGAGACAGTAAGAGCTAGAAAGAGAGAGAGAAAGCGAGAGAGAGCAAGAGACGGTGTGAGAGAGAGAGAGAGAGACCTTTGCTTTATGTCAGTATGTATCGTTACCTGTTCTCTCACTCTAAAAATAGACCTGATCAGCCTGAGAGACTCCAGCCGTGAGCTGAGACCTCGTGCAGTTTCTCTCGCTGTAACCCAACGCACCGAAACCCGTGTACTGTTGATCCTCACACACACACGCTTTTCCAGCTGGACCTTTCTGTTCTATTTCTCGGCGTCTCCTGATGCCACACGGGTTCCAGCTCTGAGTTCTGGCGCTGCATTAAGTGGCTGAAAGTAATGGGATGTGATTTGGCCGAGTTCCAGAGCGAGGCACTCTGAGAGCGAGCGAGGTGAAATGAGGACAATGCGAGTCATTCCTCAGAGCTCTGTTTACATTCATGCCACACCTGCTTCCTGCACTGAGCTGAGGGGATCACACACACACACACGCACGCACACACGCACGCACACACACACGCACACACACGCACACACGCACGCACACACACACGCACATCTTTCAAGGACCTTTTATTAAAACAAATGAGAAAGAAGTGACGAAAATGTATGTCTGATATTGCTTTCAGAAGTGGGTGTGGCAAAAATTGCTCCCCTACAACAACCTCAAAAATTTGGTCTACGCATAAAACAACAATACCTACGATAAAGTCTCTTAAATCAAAATCTGAATCCCAACAGGAAGTCGGATATTTTTTATTTTTTTATATTTTAAATTTCTCAGTTACAGTCATAGCGCCACCTGCTGGCAAGAGAAAGTGACATAATTTACTCTGTAACTAACTCCTGCTAGAGATTTAATGACATCAACATTATAATTAGTCAATTTAATCAAAAGGCCATTGCGAAATTTTAAATAAATCAACATGACAATATTTAGTTATTATTATAGCGCCACCTGCTGGCAAAAGGATATACCATGTTTTAAACTCATGTAAACATGTAATGTCCAATATACACCAAACTTCACATTTATGATAAAACTCCTAGCCTGAAGATATGAACATGCCAATATTCCATTATAATCATAGCACCACCAGGTGGCAGAAGGAATGTTCGCACAAATAAATGATTTTTTTAATATTTCCTATATTTACCATTTTAAATTTATATTGATTACCTTGGGTGGTGCTGAGCTTGGGTGCGAATGCCCTTTTAACGATGCTTGCAACTTTAGTTATTATTATTATTATTATTTTTATTACCTAATGTTTTGGGAGATTTTTATACAAGTGAGCTTCTAAAACCAGATGCTGTGGAATTTGCGATACTTCTTCTAGAATTATCAACCGAATCCTATCAAACTTCGTCTTAAGACGTTGATGATGCCAAATTGCCAAGTAATTTTTTTACAGTATCTCGAATCATGGCGAGAAATGAGATGATGCTGATCACGTAGATGTGATTACTAAGATTCAAAGTTATAGTGTCACCATCTGGCAGCAGGAAGTGTCATTTTCAATAGGCTTAAAATTCATTTTTTTTTTCCAGCTTCATCAAAATGTAAAAACATCGTTTTTACACACACACACACACACACACACACACACACACACACACTTTAAGTTTCTTTAAGTAACATAAAGCATCAGGATAGAAAATAAATAAGACTCTGAACTTGAACTCTTTGTCACTGTTATATTTTAATGCACACACACACACACACACACAATGTTAAATGTGTTCTCCAAAAAACACTTATTATGTTTCTATTACTGTTTTCATCATCTCTCATATCTCACAGATTTGTTTGATATCCGAAACAAATTGGAATGTTAAATAAAGAATTTACACACACACACACACACACACACACACACTAGCTGCAGTGTGTGCAGAATATATAAGGTTATAAAGTTCACCATAATTCTCTAATTAAAGAAAGTGTAGCTTTCTATAACAGCTCTTTACTGCCATCTAGAGTCAACAGTTATGAATAATAGAACAGTCTCTAGTGGAATTTTATTCAGATTTAGTTTTAGATTCAGGGTTCTAGAATTCTACAGCATTTATTTTATGAAATATAGAAACAGGGGGTTGTTAGTAAAGACCGTAAAAATTGGATGTAATTTTACAGTAGAATTGTAAAGATTTACAGGAAACATAAAACCCTAAAGGACAGGAAAATGCTGGAATTATTAATGAATAAAGTTACACAGAACTTCAAAAATCCCATTTCAGTTCTTTCAGGATTTTATTAAAGTTTGTTTATTAAAGTTTTTTTTTTCAAAATTTGTAAGGCAACAGGCAGCATGGGGCTTAGTTGGTAGCACTACTTCCTCATAGCAAAAGGTCCTGGGTTCGATTTCCTGCAGGGGTCTTTCTGTGTGGAGTTTGCATGTTCTCCCTGTGTTTGTTTGGGTTTACTCTGGGTGAAAGGCAGGAAAGGTGGAAGGGGACAGGACACCAGTCCATTACAGGGCCACACTCACTCCTTTATAGAAATTTAGAATCACCAATCAATCTAACATACATGTTTTTGGAATGTAGGAGGAAACTGGAGAACCCGGAGTAAACCCACACAAACACAGGGAGAACATGCAAACTCCACACAGAAAGACCCCTGGAGGGGAATTGAACCCAGGACCTCCTTGCTGTAAGGCAATAGTGCTAACCCCTAAGCCATTGTGCTGCCCCTGTGTTAGAATTATTTCACAAAAACAAAAATCAACAGAATCAACTAAATAAATGTGTATTTAATGTGATGTAAGCACTTTTTGTAGAATCACTCTGGATAACGGCGTCTGCCACATGATGTAAATGTAATTTAATTGATTTAATCGAACAGGAATGTTTATTTTAATATAATTCGGTCCTGCGTTATAAATCATTCCCAATCACACAATATCTCCAAACAAAACAACATCTTCCTTTTGTGTGTTCTGTTAGAAGTGCAGCTTTTAATCTGACACACGTTTGTAAATTACCCACAGGTCCCGGCCAGCGCCCCAGTCTTAGAGCACTGCTTCTTACGGGATCCCAGTTTGTCCGCCAGCAGGAACGGGTTTGAGCTGCAATACTAAAAAGAATATAAACATTCCTTGGTTAAAACTGTTCCATCACAACTCATTCAAACGATAAAGTGACAGTTTGATAATAATCGTTAATAAATATCGTTCGACAGCGATAATAATGCATTCAGGGTCCATACACATTTCAACCAATAAAATTCCAGGATTTCGTCTCATAAAATGACTATACACAGACACACACACACACAGTGCAGTTTATAATATATATAAAAAAACATTTGTCACATGACGAATCATGTGGACATGATTTATTGTAAACATTACCAATTGAAATAAAGAGACTTTTGCGAAGTTTTGGTGGGATTATTTATTATTCCCAAACTTTTCCAAGCCTGGAATTTGCCATTTTTAAAATTTCCAGGTTTTTCATGACAGTATGAACCCGTTTATATGCAGTTTATACAAAATAATCATTTGTCACATGACGAATCATGCGGACATTAACTATTAATATTTTATCCAACATTATCAATTAAAATAAAGACTTTTGCTGGGTTTATTTATTGTTTTTCCAAAACTTTTCCAAGCCTGGAAATTGCTTTTATTTTAAATTCCATGACTTTTCCAGGTTTTTCACAGTACGAACCTTTTTAAGAATTATCAATGCAGCATTTAGTCTGATCTAAAGGAGGTTATAGGACCGAAATGAAAACATATGAAAGAAAATATTAAAAGAAAAGAAAAAGTACAACAATCCAGTTGATCGAGGGTTATTATAGTTAAACATGTCTTATTAGCCGAATATGTTGCTTAAATGCACCATTTAACTGACTCCAGTTTCAGGAAGAGGTTTTGGATCACACACTTAGGAAAGTTCTAGATTATAAAACTGCTTCCGATTCAGAATCATTTCAAACCAGATGAAACTAAATCTAATAAAACCGTAAAACGGAAGGTCAGAAAGTCTCTCTCTCTCTCTCTCCCTCTCTCTCCCTTTCTCTCTCTGTCGAGCTACATATGCTACTCTTGAGCTGCCAGTGATCCGGACCCCATCTCAACTCCGGACCTGTCTGACCTTTCTATGTGAATCATCACCACTGTTATCACCATGCTGACTGAGGACGCTTTCCCTCTGCCATAAAGACGCTCCACATGTTTTCTGAGGACTTGTGACTACAGTTGCTCACACACACACATCCAAATGAGGATGGGTTCTCTGTTGGTCTGGTTCCTCTCAAGGTTTCTTCCTATTACCATCTCAGGGAGGTTCTCTTTGCCACCGTCGCCCCCCGGCTTTCATATTGGGGACAATCAGGGACAAACTGATTTCTGTTTCAGTCACATTGTATAATTATATTTGATTGTGTTACAGCTGCTTTGTCACAATGACTATTATAAAAAAAAAAAAAGCACTACACAAATAAAATGGAATTAAACAATTACTGTATACACAATTAGACAACCTTCCTCACCAACCAATCAGCTTTCACCTAAAGTCAAACACCAAAAACTTCTACTTTTACTGCTTGTATAAAAACCAATAGTAGCACGTTTTCTGCGTAACATGTTGTTGTTGCATCTGTATATTAGATGTTTTCAATTAGGTCCTTTTTTTTATTATTTTCTTTATTTTTTCTTATTATAATGCAACATTTAGTGGGAAAACTTTGCATCATTAAAGTCCACATTTGTTTTCATCCACAGATGTTTATAATAATGATTTTTATTAAAAAAAAAAAAAAGGTAATTTAGAGTTTAGTACTAATCATACCATTAAAAATACAGTAAATACTGTTACTCAGACTTTTATGTTAAAGTACATTTTTTACTAAATGTATACACTGAATTTATCTTGAAAAAACCATATATTATAACTATAAATATAAATAATTTGTAATATATATATTTTATAAATATACAGCAACATTTTAGGAAGATCTTAATTTTGTCCACACAAATATGCAGAGGACAGATTGTCCCCTGTGTGTCAGTGTTTTACTGCTGAGCAGAAGCGAGACTAGGATCAGGCTTGTCTGTGATCTGGACGATGAGTCTGTGGAGAAACGTGTGTACTGAAAGATAGCTGCCATCTCAGCATCCACCTCTACAGCCACATCTACCTGCAACAAACAGCAGCACATCAGCAGTGGCAGCTTGGTGTGCTGGGAATTGGAACCCAATTTCTTCCGATCAGCAGTTAAGGATCGAGCTTCCATTTAAATTGTTTTTTTTTAAAAAAAAAAAAACGTTTTTGGTTATTTTTTTTATATCTACAGCCCATAATAAATAAATATATAAAGAAAATAAATCAACATAAATAAATCAATTTATAAATGTGTTTTGTGGATGTTTTTGTTGTTACTCTGTCTCACACTGTTAGAATAAAATACCTTAAAGGCGTTTGCGGCATCGAGCTGAAAACACTCAGTCCAGTCTGGAACCGTCCCCTTGTACGTGACCAGCGCTTTAGTTTGAACGGAGTGTTTGGGCAGTTTAAAAGCACGGTACGTCCCTGAGGCATATTTAATATCACCTAAGAAACAAGATGTTAAAAATAAATAAGATGTAATTTTAAAATGATAAAAATTGTTTTACAGCTTCAAGGAGAAGCTCAATGGTAATATAAGATCTTATATAGTCAGGGTATAAATTCTGGAAGCTAATGTTAAGCTACGCTTGTTAAACCTCGTGGAATAATTAATTATTAATCAATGAAAAAAATTCAAATTATTAACACCCATCCATCTTCTATACCCGCTTATTCCCTAATTCGGGGTCAAGGGGATTCGCTGGAGTCTATCCCAGCTGTCTCTGAAAGGGCAAAAGACAGGAGGGGGACACCCTGGACAGGTCGCCAGGCCCTCACAGGGCCACACACTCACACTTACTCCTATAGGCAATTAAGAATACTTGTTTTTGGAATGTGGAAGGAAACCGGAGAACCTGACGTAAACCCACGCACGGGGAGAACATACAAACTCCACACAGAGATACCCCTGCAGGGAAATCGAACCTGGGACCTTCTTGCTATGAGGCAACAGTGCAAACCACCATATATACTGTATATTCCATCCTAATATATATATATATATATATATTAAGGGCAGCACGGTGGTTAAGTATAGTATAAGTATATTCAATTCATGTGCAAGGTACATGTACAGAGCCAATGAAATGTATTTTTTCGCATATCCCATCTTAGTAGTTGGGGTCAGAGCGCAGGGTCCTATTGATACAGCCGCCCCTGGAGCAGGAGGGTTAAGGGTCTTGCTCAAGGACCCAACAGTGGTTGACTTGCCGAGGTGGGGCTTGAACCCAGGTGTTTCCTGGTCTTCAGATTACCAACGCAGCACCTTAACCATTTGAGCCACCCTGCCCCACCCTGTTAAGTGGTTATATCCTATACATTAGGAAGTAAAAGGGAAGACACATATCACCCGCTTTGCTTTCGTAACAGAAAAAAGAAGGGATGGATTATACAGGAATAAAAAATGTCTTCCGACACACTCTAGGGGACGAGATGTGTATTGACACATTTAGCTTACATTTAGAAATTTATATTTGAACGTTCTAAAAACTGGATAAAACTACTGTAGCTACACTTTACACTGCTGGTTAGAAAGGCGGTACCCTTCTAATTTATACACATCGAGTACATCGAGTTCATTTAGACAAATCATGTGGATGGACCTGCTTTCGCTCGGAGCTCTGAATTGTGCACATCGATACGACTAGCTGAAACCAACCGCGGCGTACTGAAGCCCAAGTCCTTCATGATGGTGATGAAATCATGCCAGTAGAGGGCGCCACCCATTCCTTCACCTGCCACAGAAACGTACCGTATTCAGTGAGGGCATCCATGGCATTGTCTTTCAATTTTAAGGTAAAGTTTTTTAAAAACAGTGTCACCTGTTATACAAATAAAAAAAAAAACTCATAAGAGAAAACAAGCTGCAGATATTAAAAGGTTGCGATCAGTCGTATATATAAACTAATACAAAGTGATAGTAACAATCTTCTTCTTCTTCTTCTCCTTTCAGCAGTTCCCTTTTAGGGGTCACCACAGCGAATCATCTGTCTCCACCTACCCCCATTCTCTACATCCTCTTCACTCACACCCACTAACTTCATGTCCTCGTTTATCGCATCCATATACCTCCTCTTTGGTCTTCCTCTTTACCTTCTGCCTGGTAGCTTCATTTCTAACATCCTCCTACCAATAGATACTATAAATTAACCAGATAGCAAATCCTTGTTCATAAACTTACTTTAAATGCAAACTGGTAGCTCAGTGGTTAAGGTGTTTGACTGCTAATCGAAAGATCAGGTATTAATTCCCAGCACCTCTTAATTACCACTGTTGGGCCCCTAAGCAAGGCCCTCAACCCTTATAAATTATAAATAATTCTATGTTTAATATTTTGTTCTATTTTTATAGTTAATGTTATTGTTGTAATATTGTCCTGCCGTGTGGCAGAGGAATGAAAACAATGGTAAGGTTCTAATATCAGTCCAACGTAATAAAAGACACATCATTATTGTTCAATTAAAAGAGAGACCTTTCAATCCTACCCCAAAGCACTGGATCCAGTTTAAAAGACTCAGGGACGACCTCACTGGAGTACATGTCACTGAAGTAAAGCTCACCCCCCGGCTAGAGATTAAAGAGAGATCTGTTTAGTACCAGAAATAAGAGGACATTTAATAAAAGAAAGACATCGAGAGGACGCTTCGTAGAGAAATCGCTTTACCTTAAGTACTTTATAAGCTTCGCCCAGAACCGCTCGCTTGTCTGGACAAAGACAAATCACACAGTTGGATCTGCACAGAGGAGGTGTGTTTACATAACATTCAGATCAATTCTGATCCGGTTAGTTATAAAAAAAACCCAAAAACAAATGTGATTAATTACAATATAAATGTAAAAACTGGTCTGATCTGTTATAAATTAGCAAATTAATGGATTCATTAAGACATAAATCAAAAAACTGATCGACTAATTTACATAACATATAAATCAGTAAACAGATCTGATTATTCATTCATTTATCTTCTCTACCCGCTTATTCCCTAATTCGGGTCACAGGGATCTGCTGGAGTCTATCCCAGCCGTCTCTGAAAGGGTGAAGGCAGGAGGGGGACACCCATGAACAGGTTACCAGTCCATCACAGGGCCAAACACACACGCTCACACTCACTCCAATGGGCAATTTAGAATCACCAATCAATCTAACATACGTGTATATGGACTGTGGGAGGAAACCGGAGAACCCGGAGTAAACCCACGCAAGCACAGGGAGAACATACAAACTCCACACAGAAAGACCTGGAAATAGAACCCGGGACCTTCTTGCTGTAAAGCAATTGTGCTAACCACTAAGCCATCATGCTAACCCTAGATCTGATTAATTCAGCTCTAACTAAAAACAGATCTAATTAATTAAATTATAAATAAAAAAAAGACTTGATTAATTTCCATATAACAGGTCTGATCAATTCACCTATAAAATATCTCATTGATTTAATTAGAAATGAAAAAAAAAAGTTTGATTTGTTCAGATATTGAAAAAAGTCAAATTATTTTTTTACAATATAAACAATTGGATCTGATTGATCCAAAATCGTGCTAAACCTGATCAATCAGATCTGATAAAAAATACAAATCTGATCAATTTACTTATTGTTTGGTGACGATTCTGATTAAATCTGCTATGAACTGCAAAGCAGGTGTGTTTAATTCAGTTCTAAATAAAAAAGAAAAACAGTTTGTTTCTCTACCAGTTTCTCTTTAACACTCATGAAGCAGAGCAGAACAGTAACAGTTGAAATAAAGCGGGTTACACACACAACTACATCCAGAGAGTCGTCCTGTATGCCTGCTTCACACAGCTTCTCCATGTATCCATGAACAAACTGGGTGTTGGGACGAGCATAACCAAAACACTCCTGGTGATACTGGATGTATTTCCTCGATGTTTGTATCTGGAAAAAAAAAAGAAAATAATGTGTGTATTAACACACATACACACTCACATACACACTCACTTATCGCTCCCGGGGGCCAAAACACGACTATTTGTCTTCGGAAGTATCTTCATTTATTTCGTTTCGTTTATAACACATTTGTTTTATCGTTTATTATTTGCTACATAATAAGTTCTATTTTAAATGATTTATGTTATTGTTAAATTGCTAAATAATAGAAATAATAGGGCGTAATAACTTTTGCACAGTTTTCAGGCTTACTATACTAAGATACCAAAGCCACCCAATGCACATCCTATCCTATCATATCATTCATCGTTTCTTTTTTTTGGCCAGTTTCACAATTTAATCACATTCATTTATCTTTTTTACCCACTTATTCCCTAATTCGGGGTCACAGGGATCTGCCGGAGTCTAACCCAGTCGTCTCTGAAAGGGTGAAAAGGAAGGGTACACCCTGGACAGGTCGCCAGTCCACCACAGGGCCACACACTTACACTTACTCATATTAATCAATCTAACATACATGTTTTTGTACTGTTGGAGGAAACCGGAGAACCCGGAGTAAACCCACACAAGCACGGCGAGAACATGTGACTTCCACACAGAAAGACCTCTGCAGGGGAATCGAATCCAGGACCTTCTTGTTGTGAGGAGATAATGCTAATCACTAAGCCATCATGCTAACTCTGTTTAAAGCACATGATGCTTTATGGTAATGAATGGAGAGGTAATTAGCAGAAAGCGGTTGTAAGTTTGAATGCCAGGACCACCAATCTGCCACTGCTGGGACCCAGAGCAAAACTCCCAACTCCTCAGTCAGCGATTTATTACGCATTTATCGAGTAACCCAATTCCGAGTTTTCTCCTCTAATGTGGCACAGATATGACGGACAAGTGTGTAAGCAGGAAAAAATAGTTTCCTATGTGGAAATTAATCGGATACAAATCGGATACGCGCATTAGCGTCAGATCGGATTTTCACCTCTTTATGTGAGTCGAGCGTTACTGAATAAGCGACGGTGGCGCATGACGTTAACACAGGTGGACCCCAACAGAGATTTATATATAACTTTAACTGTAAATTTTGATATTTGTTAGTTTTGTTTATTGAAAATCTGTTTTGTCTGTGAAAAAAAATATAAACATAATGCACAGAAAAATAGATATTTATAACTTAGCAGTCAATGCTACATTCGTCCAGGCTGCACCAAGGACTCTTCCTTTAAATACAGTCCGGGAAGCGAAATACTAAATAATCAATTCGTTTTCATCCATTGCGTTTATTGATTATTAAATCATTTTTTTTCTTTCTTTTCCGGGCGGTACGTCTACATGGAGTTGTTTTGCCGTGTAAAGTGTAAATGCAGATATCAGATACGGGTCAGTTTTGAAAGATGATGTAAGCGAGTCATCAATAAATCCGGGGATAGTCACAAAATCGGAATTGGGCTTCAAGACCTGCAGTGTACATACAGTTTCGAAAAGGACGTCTTATTTTAAATTCTAGAAATGTTAATAATATTAAAGTGTAAGGATATAGAAATAAAACCTCCGCTGGGTGTCACCGGCCGGAGTGAATTAATGTCTAAAAATATCCTGAGTGTGTCATTTGTTCAGTACCAGATCCTCGGTCATGTCAATGCCAGTGACATGTCCATCTTCTCCCACCAGTTTGCTGAGGACGTAGCAGTCCCGACCCGACCCGCTTCCCAAATCCAGAACCGAACATCCTTTCAGCTTCTCTGGCGCCACCAAGCCGCAACCAAAGAACCTACAAAGAACAGCGACAAATCACGAGCCGCCAGCGCAGCTAAACCGGAACTAACCTGTTTTATGGACATCCCAGGTTCAACCTATGTGTCACCTTAAACTGATAGGTGTAAATAATAGAACAGTTCGTTTCCTCTGCAACCCTCAGGCTGGTAAAGGCTTCAATAACAGGACTGATCGGCGTCACACCTTCTGCTGACCTCAGGATGAACCTGCTGAAGAGCTCGCTGGACGCTCAGAGACAGCGGCTGAGAGAAAGTCCCGCAAGCAGCACTCGTCTGTAGGGCATCTGAAGAGTCCAAAGAGCTGTAATAACGCTACACAAACAGCACACACATCAGCCAGCGAAAAGCAATAAAGAACCAAAAGAGAAAGAAAGAAAGAAAGAAAGAAAGAAAGAAAGAAAGAAAGAAAGGGAACAAGTAAGCGAAAAGAAAAAAAATGAAGAAAATAAAATAGAAAGAAAAAAGTAAAAAGGGAAAGAAAGAACCAAAGAACAAGTAAGCAGAAAATAAAAAAGTAAGAAAAAAAAAATAAAAAAGTAAGAAAGAAGTAAGCAGAAAGGTAAGAAAGAAAGAAACAAAGTAAGGGAAGAAAGAAAGAGGAAAGGAAGTAAAAGAGAAAGAAAGAAGGAAACAAAAGAAAAAAAGAAAGAAAGAAAGAAAAATGAAAAAAAGAAAGAAGCAGAAAGGCAGAAAAAAACAAAAATAATTAAGCAAAAAGAAAGAAAGAAAGAAAGAAAGAAAAGAAAAACGAGACAAAAGCAGAAGAAAAAGAAAAAAAATCCTTCTAAGTAAAATAAAAGAGAGAAAGCCCTTCTTTACCTTCACACTCTGGTGTATCAGATCCGCCATGTTGGTATCAGTCACTGGTTCAGTTCTTTAGTGTATCTGTAGCTGAACCAGAAATAGAAGTGTTCATTAACACTTTATTAACACTTCATTAACACGCTATTAACGCTACACCAGCTCGCGCTCGGACAGATTATAATTTCCGGTTTGAACCAAAGCAGCGAAATGCGCAGATTTACACTCAAACCCGCAGCCCGAGCAGACAGATGGGTTTGACTGCTGGACCGCGCGCGTGGAATAATCAGTACATATGTGTATGTGTGTGTGTGTGTGTGTGTGTGTGTGGTGTGTGTGTGTGTGTGTTAGTTATACCTCACCTGCAGAAAATAGGTCCACCGCACAGAATGTGTGAAATAGTATAAACTGGAAGCTGTTCGGGATCAAGGATCACTTCAGTTATTAGAACTTTTCACTTAAAATCGTACTGCAGTACCGCTGCCTAACACACGGTGTCGCCATTGTATCACTAAACTGCAGCGATGACGTAAAAGTGTCTGAAAAATGGCTGTGATTTATTTGAAGTCTTAAAAGTTTCTAAATTTGATTAAAAAAAAAAACCCTAAAAAAATCGATATCTATAAATTAAAAAACTGAATAATTGTGTGAAATAAAGTCTAAAAGGCTGAAATCATGCTGTGACGGTGTGTGTGTCTCATCCTGACTCTCCCTGAAGCTGATTCATTCCCAATGCCTCATTTGTTTTAGTTCGTTTTACACCACAGCAATTTTTAATCAATTAGTGTTTCTTTATATCCGTTTATAGTTACAGTTAATGATACGCAACCTCCTCGTAACAACTTAAAGTCGCTTCATCGCTTTTTCTCTTGAGGTTAATAAGAACGAAAAAGACGTAAGAAAAAAAGAAACCACCAGAAAGTCTTATCTTTACATCTGTCTGTTCTAAAGAGTCGAAACTGGAGACTCCTTTCATTAACATTATCATACTGATAGTTTTATGGGATAAATAATTACTGTTAACTGGAGCTCGACCGATAATCAGTTTTACAGATATTTTCACGATATTTGAGCCTTGTTTTCAATATCGGGTTCT
>VCAZ01000014.1:1767240-1904740 GCA_005784505.1 Bagarius yarrelli | reverse complement strand
TGGAGTGACATTTCAAACCAATAAAGGAAAAAACGAGAAAAAGTGGAGCAGTTTTGGCGATCTTTTCAGAAGAGCATGACAAAATGGACAAGCATAGAAAAGTTAAGTAAAAAGAAAAGTATATTCAGGCTCTTTCAAAATAACACACTTTATTCAAGACCTTAGGGTTTACCTGTAGTGTGGGTATTGGGACAGGGCCATATGTCGTATAGTGTATACTGATGCACTGATATCATTTTTTTAATAACAGAGTCTGAGTACTGATATTTTATTCCTGGTACACGCCCAAACCGATACTTTTGTTAGTTTCGGGATTTGGGATTATTTGTATGTCTCATAAACCTCAATCGTTCTGCAAGAGTTTGTTGCAGGGTTGGTTCCGAGTGCTAACGCTCTGCTAGCGGCAAATTATCCATGCTCAATTTTGTGTGTTGGGCTTTTTTTGTACCCATTTTTGTACCTATTGACATTTTTGCGGATCTGTCGTTTCTATTGTTATTATTAATGTTAAAATATTTCCACACTGCTGAGCCTGATGTTCTGTCGCTGCTGCTGAAGTCTTTGTGCATCGAAGGTTCTGTCAATGACGTCACAACAGGTCTCGGTCTTTGGAGTGTTTTTACAAGAATCCCTAATAGTGTAATTAGACTTTGGATTGGATGTGAATGCAGTCCATTTATGTGACAAAGTGGACCTCCTAAGTGAATACCTAATTTGTAAGAGGTGGTTTATGACGGTATGACAGTGTATATAGGTCAGAGTTATAGCCTTAATAAGAACATTCAAAGATATACTCAGCAAAATGTCATTTATTCTAAAAATAAAACCCGTGGCAACTACGCAATACAGTAAAACTAGGCTATGTTGTAATGATGATGCGTTTCGCAGGGTTGTATGACTTTTGGGTCCATGCCTTAGGGACAAGGCTTTACTCCATCTGAGACCCAACTCTAGGAACCAGTCTAGAGCATCATAAATCATTGGTATGATTTAAAATTTCCCTTTTAAGCACAAAGGTCATTAGCTGTCATCAGCCAAGCAGGATACACTTAGGACAGACGTATCATTCCACATCAGCAGATTCTTGCTAGCTGTGCAAAATCGTCGGATTTCACAAAAATGCATGCAAGATGCATGTTAAGCATGGCGTCCATTTACATTACAGACAGCTTCAGCACCTGACCTCGATCTAGAGATGTTGTCATGCGTCCGGAATAGATTAGTGTTTAAATAAGAAACCGATCCAGACAAATGTTGTGTTTTATTCTGGAAGAAGACATTTTATTATTTAAAGATAATGAGTGGAAATGGTCTTCCAGTTCAATAAAAATAATAATAAATAGATTAGATTAGATTAGATTAGATTAGATTAGATTAGATTTTATTGTCATTGTGCAAGGTACATATACAGAGCCAATGAAATGCAGTATTGCAGAAATAGCTTTTAACAGATATATTTTTTAATGAGTTAAAATATTAATAAGTAATATTATGAAATAATTAGATATTTATAAAGCTATTAAGAAAGTTATTCATTATTAAATAATTACCTTAAAAAATAAAGTTTTGAATGTAATAAAAAGATAATTTAGATAATTTAATTATTTAATTATTTAATTATTATTTTTCATTATTTTACCCTGGAATCATCTTATTTTTGCCTTTAAAAACCTTTATTTCTACCTAAAATCACCTACTGTTTGACTTTAAAAAACATTTTTTTCTAACCTAAAATTACCTTATGTTTAAACTTTAACAACCTTTTATTTTAACCTGAAATCACCTTATTTTGTCTTCATTTTTTTATTTGAGCCCTTATTTGAAAATAAGACATTAGTCTATCTAAAAATCATGTTAAAATAAAGAAAGAAATCTCTTAAATTAATAAGATAATAATTTAAAAACAATTCTGAAGAAAAAAGTGATAGTTACTTGTTAAAATGTTGAGAGATAGAACTTAAATAGTCATATGTAAATATCTTAAAATAAAAAAAATATTATTTAAATATATTCATGTATATGTTAATATAAATTTCATTACAATTATTTTCAAAATATAAGAAAAGAGCAAAAGGATAGAGAATGTTTAAAAATTCCGGTTCAGGGCTTTGGTAAAGTAGGCAGGAAGTTAATCCTGTCAATGTGCTGGTTCTCGCCTCCCCCACACTCTACCCTGCTTTGATACACACAAAAGGAAGCCATACATGCGTGTGACCCAGTTTAGGAGGAAAATATATAAACGCGTATAAAAAAAAAGATTATATTTAGGAAGTCTTTTATGTATCACATCGCTCGCTGCTGTGCTCGCTGCTGTGATCCGACAGATTCTGCAACTGATTTCATTCACATTTCTGACAGCATACAAGACGTCTGTGTGATCATCATCACACACTTCAGTCGATGCAGCTGAATTTGTGTGGATATGAAAAAGAGAAAAAAAAAACACTACAGAATTTTTGCTTCACTCTTTTTCCAATGAAGAAGCAGTGTGCTTTCAGGCCCTGCGGCATTTTGCTATCTATCGTGTCTCTTTCTGACCGGGTTCCTGTTTACAGGCCACTGATCTGTCTTGATGCTGACCCCGATGAAGCATAGCGCCATCTCTTCCCCATCACTTCCTCTTAAAAGCTGAGTCACGCTGACCTCTGGCATTACGGCCACAAAGAAGCCCAGAAGAAAAATAATTGGCAAAAAAAACAACCCAGCTTTTGAATCAGTGAAGTCGTGTGTAGTGTTTAAGGAATGTTCTTCATAGGATGCCCTTTTTCTACTAAACAAATAACACAGGCATGAAGCTTTAATAGGTTTTTTCTAGGGTTTTCTAGCAGTTTAAATGATAAGTCAGGAGGCACGGCCACCAGTCTGCATTCCTTCAAATTTATAACCTTCTCAGTGCCACATTACATAATCCGGAGTCCAAAAAATGGAATTTTCCCTCTTTTTTTCCATGTGTCGTTGTTATGTCACACAGCTCAGATGTACATTTACATTTGTAGCATTTGACAGACGTGCTTATCCAGAGCGACTTACCTTTTTTTTATTTTCATATACAACTGAGCAATTGGCGGTTAAAGGCCTTGCTCAGGGGCCCAACAGTGGCACTGAAAATGAAACCCGGATCTTCCAATTACCAGGCCAACACCTAAACTAGTAGACTACCATTTTCCCCACACACCTTTAGCATTTGGCATACACCCATTCTCATCTAAGCAGTTGAGGGTTAGGAGCCATGCTCAGGGGCCCGGCAGTGGCAACATGATGGAGCTGAGAATTGAACCCATTATCCTCCGATCAGCAGTCCAACACCCCGACCACCGAGCACCCCTCCTCTGCTTATATAAGATAATACCTTTACACCCATGGCATTAGGCAGGTGCCCTTATGTAGCGCGACTTACATTTATTTTTTTATACACCTGGGCAATCGGGGGTTAAGGGCATTGCTCAGGGGCCCAGCATTGGTAACATAGTGGAGCCGGGAACTGAACCCACGATTCAGTGATTAGCAGCCCAACACCCCAACCACTGAGCACTTTACACTTATATAAAAGAAATACATTTACATAGATGGCGACCTACATGTATCTCCTTTTAAACACCTAAGCAATTGGGGGTTAATTCCCTTGCGAGGGGGCCCGTGGCTACATGGTGATGCTGGGAATCGAACCCCTTGATCTTCCAATTAGCAGTCCAACACCTTAACCACTGCGCTACCACGTCCCCTTCCCAAGAATACACTTCGAATGTGTAATTCAGTATTTAATTATCCTACCAGGACAAAAAAAGTTTCAAAAAGTAAAATTAGTTTGTTTTTTCTTCACGGTGATATCGATAAATGTTCCTCAAGGACAAGTTTTATTTGTGCATTTTGAAACTTTATTCAAAATCTGTGCAAGTAAACACCAAAATGAATACATTTAAAAATGATATCACAATAATATTCAATATGCTGCAGTCCAAACATTTATTTTCATGTTGTTTAAAACCAACGTAAATCCTTAACGCATTAGTGATCCATAAGTTACCCATAATTGCACTGTTGCTGTACATGACTTGATTGTTTCACCGGGGTTGGATTTTCTTCTTGTAAAAAATAATATCCAATAAAAACCAAAATAAATATATATATATATATTTATATATATTTTATATGCACATCTCTTTTACTCAGCAGTCTATTTCTTAGAATAAACAAACATTAGGTTTTTTTTTTTATTAACCAGGCTTTCAGGACAAAATAGTTTAATGCTTAAGACTTGAATTCCTCCATGAGCAGTAATACGTAGGAACCTTCTCATGCATCTGCATGCAACAGGCAGCTGTGGACTGTTGAATATCTGACATAACACAACATCGTTGCAGAAAGGATAAACGTCATTTTTAACAAGCAACACATGCAAAAAAATATAGGAACCAAAAACCAAAAACCCAAAACAAGATAAAAAAAAAAAAAAACAACAAACAACAACAAAAATTTTTTCTTTAATTATGTACATATTCACACAGCCGTGCGGACTCGTTAGGAAAATTCCAAAACTAAAAGGTTTCTCTTTTTCAGTCATATAAAATAGCCATCTTTCATAAAGATTACGGTATGTACATAAATATAGTTTATAACAAGACTTTAAGAGCAAGAGGGGAAAAAAATAACACGTTCTAGAATATTCCCATTCGTAAAATTTAAGACTTTTATCATATACGTTTTCACATGTAAGTGAATGAACAATTTGTAGCACAGTACTCCCGTTAAACACGACCGATAAAATAACACACATTCTACACATAACCAGAACACTCTCCGCATCTCCGGCAAGCTCGGTTCGTCTTGTTTTAATGCATCTGTATTGCATAACGCTAGACACCTATGGCACATGCTGATGCCGATACCTATTCGTATAATCAGAGTAAATCGTCATCTTTTAGCTGCGCAAAATATGAAATCATTTCATGGTTTGTGTCCATCGTTTTTCTTCATTTTTATATAGGGTATTTGTGTAAATCTGTATTTTTGGTGTGGTGCAATGAAATGCTGAGTTATTTGTAAAGCACTTTACAAAGTAGTAAAAAGAAATGAATAAATGAATAAATAAATAACCACCATCACCAAATGATACAAATCACATATCATGCACATACTATATCATGATTTTATACCGATAAACCGTTAAAATATGGACTACATAAAACAATGTGTACGTTAGTCTGAAAAAGAAAATTAATTCATTCCTTTAAAGAAGGGAAGTTGCCAGAAAACTTTCATAACCTGTACCACTGCGCCGATACGGACTATTAAAGCTATCAAATTCTACAGTGGACAAAGTTGGATTAGGAAATGTAAGTCTATTATCAGAAGCATGTCACAAACATTCAATATTTCAACAACAGGTTTCAAAATGTAACAAAAAAAGTATTTTTATGTTTTTTTGAAATTGAAAAACTGCCAGGTTAAGAAATGGCAAATAATCATCATACAGAATCAAAAGTATACGAGAGTTTATATATTAACGAAGAAAATGATGATGCAGAGAAGCAAAAAGGATGAATAACAAGAAATTTATAATCCAAAGCGGACTTCTTCATGACTTCTTGAACGACCCGTTGATCTGCGGTGAGTCACAGCTATGAGTCCCGTTGTGATGTGGGTTTTGTTGCAAGTGTACGTTAAGGTCAAAGGCCTCAGAATCATTTTTTTCTTTAGCCTTCACTCCACACGGTCCTGATTTTGCCTCAAGTTCCAATGTGTCCCTGACCAAATGTGCATTGCTTCTCTGGAGCATATAATACAAAATAGGGTTAGCTTTAGTCAATCGTGGAGAATCCTGCCGGCAGTCTTGTGTTTTATTCCCATTCACGAAACCAGTTGACGGCTTCAAGTCTCTCTTTGAGACGTTGTCGCGTTTCGACCTAGACAAATCCTGCTGAACATCAGGAAGAGAGTCTAATTTGTTTGTTTCTGTTGCTGCTGACGGTAGCTTGCCCTGGTTCAATGCCTGCTGAAAGCTTTGATGCTCACCATTGTTGCGTGGTTCTTTTATTTTACTTCCATTTTGGACTGGACGCTCCAGAGAACTAAATGAACCCCTTGACTGTGACAGTTCCTTCAAACAGTTATCTGAAAGAAGCAGCTGTTTCAGGACATTGAATCCTCCATTTTCATTACGTGATGATTCAGACGGTGGAAACTTAGCTGGCGGAATGTCTGCCTGTGGAGGGCTGGATGGATCACTGGATTTTAAAGAGTCTGGAATTCCTGATGTTGAGCAATCACTATCATCCTTTAGGCTGCCAGGACTATTACACATTTTTTGCTGGTTCACTTGGTCATCTGGTTCAACTGAAAATTTCCTTTTCTTGGGGATGGTTGGTCCCTGTCGATGTTCCACTGGTTCCTCTTTAATGCATCCCTGATTTGAGTGATCTAAAAAGTTTGGCTTTGTGGGCTTGTGATTCAAAAGATGACAAAGAAGAGCATCTCTGGGGACAGCCTCTGGGGAAAGTGGTTCTTGCTTTATACTTCTCTGGTTGGGAGTGTGAGGACTCTGCCTGTGCATTTCTGCTAATTGGTTCTGCCATTTATTTGATACTTTTTCATCATAACACATTTTATCTTCCACAAGCTCGGATTTGACTGCGAAATCCATTGAGGGTTTGGATAACATATTGTGACTTTCCTGCTTTCCAGAGTCTGTCTTTCGCTTATTGCCAACTCGTTCTTTTTGAGATTTATTTCCCAAAAGAAGCTGCAGGACTGTACGCCTTTCTAGGAGATTTTCAATCTCTGAATTATGTTGTGTCGATTCTGCCACAGGAGAGTTTACTGATTTCATATGTGGAGTGTTATTTTTCTGAACTGGTACAGCAAGCTTTTCGAACAAAGTTGAAGACTTTGAAGTTCTAAACTCTTCAGTTTGTCTTTTGACTGGAGGCAGAGAAGCCTTCAGTGTGGGGGAACTGGCACCATTTTGAGCTAAATTTTGTAACAGTTTACTAGCACTAAAACCTGCTTCTTTGACACTTGGACCATTTGCAAGTGGTTTATTCTTACACAGATCTAAGGGTACTGACTGTGTATGAGGAGAGCTATAAACTTTGTAAGGAGATGCACGGATGTTACAATCTCTGCCTTGGGAAAATGTTGGCAGTAATTTAGGACTTCTTGTATTCATTCTACAACTAGGGCTAGGCTCTCTTGTATCCTTACACTGACATGAATTAAAAAGAGTGGGATTACTTGTTGATGCACTACCAAACGTAGGCAGGATCTTAGGCTGTAAATCTGGATTATCAGGGGCTTTGTCTGTCTTGTCAAAGTGTTTTTGATCAAGTAGCAATTCCAAAAGGGTAACCTTGTGGTGGGGTTTAATCTCAGAACAAGTGTGTAACTCTTTGGGTTCTGTAGGGAATTTTAAAGTTGGACTTTCTGAAGTCCACCTGGTTTTCAAAGACTCTGTGACCTTGTCTAGTGCAGGCGAAGACAAAGAAGGTAGTGGTGTTGTGTTGTTCACTCTGTTCTTTAAAGACAGATCGATAGGAGAACAGCTAGAGCGAGTACTCTCAGCATCACTGCTATCTTTTGGTAGACTGTTGAAATTCAGATGTGCGCTATCTAAAGACACAGGAGACCTCTGACTAGAGAATATGTTGGTGTCTTCCTTTAGGTGATGAGAAATAAGTCTCTGTGGTGTGTTGTTGCTGTTAAGAAGCTGGAGGAGCAGACTACTGCAATTCTGTGATGCTCTGCTATGTCTTTCAAAAGGTCTACGCTCCCTGAATGGATTTGTTCTCCGCATCGAACCTGACAACCTACTTTGTCCTGTATGTAGGCTAGAGGTTGTTTGCGTTTGAGGAGGTATCCCATTTTTGGTCTGTAAGGAAGTAATTTCATTAGATATTGTAGACTGTTTCTTTTCTTGAGTTTGCTGAGTGGCAATGGCTGCGAGCCTTTCACTGGCAGATCGCCCAGCTAGTTGAGCTTTAAGTGCATGTTCTCTGGAATACTGCTGCAGATGAGCCTCACTCGAAAGCAGCAGGGCCAGCTGACTGCAGGCCACACTAGGTTTTGGCGAAGGAGCCGGACTCGATCTGATATTTGCTAGACTAGCTACGGCTTTTAGACGCTCAGTGCAATGCAGGGATTCTGATGATGAGGACCGGGCACTGTGTTGCAGTGTTCCTGGGGATCTTGAAAACCTTTCCTCGCTGGACTGTCTGTGGTGGTAAATCCGACTGCTGGTATTGTTCGGCATTGCACTGTTTCCAGCCAAACCAGATCCATCACGTTCATGGCCATGCTCTGCTATTTTGTCCTCTTTAATAGGGTTACCGCCTGAACCCGATGTCAGGTTTTGTTCAATCCGCTGTGACAGGGCCACATTTTGGAGCCTTGTGCTAAAATTCTGAAGCAAGCTTGCCAACAACGTGCTCTCTTTACATTGAAGTGAACCATTTAGACCACCACAGTGTTCCTGCTTTCTTCCGTTCAGCTCAGGAGAAGGCGTAGACATTTTTCGTTCTGGGTTTGCATGTTCAGTCCAGACTTCAGAGCGAAGCAGCCGAGCTTTTTTCACATGATGTGTTGACCCTCCTTGGGGGGTGGATTTATCATGTTTCTTCTGAGATGTATGCTTGGGCAGTGGAAGCCCTGGTGTCTCACTGTTTCTTTGTTCCTCATTGCCTTTTTCAGCCTCACTTTGTTGTGTAGCTCTGGTACTTTGGGTTTCTGCTACCCGATGCATGAGTAAGCCTTCCAGATATGTTAGAACAGCAGAATCCTGGTGTGTTTTCAGGGCCAGTCTCCTCCCCATGAGTCATGTTCAATATTATGGTCCCTCCTATGGTTGGCCGCCACAAAAGAGAAGAGAAATGTTCAGGTAGTTTTTACCAAGACACCCAATGACCTTTTGCTTCACAATATTTTTAATCCACACTTGTTTGAGAGATGAAATGAAATTTCCCAGGGTATTTCCCTCTCAGAGAAGTTGTTCTAATGTGGTTTGTTTTTATTACGGCAGAGATATGACCATATGTGATATGGCAGTCATAGTATTGTGATTCTTGTGAGTTTCCATTTTAATGGATCCTTAACAGGTTTGCTTCTAGGGTTTAAACACAGACAACTGGCCATAGCATGTTTTCCCCAAAGTTCGAGATGGTCCTGTATGAAGACAAGAAAAAAGGCAATACATTACAAAAAAAACCTATAGGTTCTACAAGATTCTGCTTACAATACAACATACAGAAATAGTTCGGTAAAAAAAAAAAAATACAAATATTGTACATTGAATTTTAGTATAAATTTTTTGTTTAGTTGTCACTAATAAATCTGTCTTTCTTTCCCTCCTTACTTCCCTTTTACATTCATTTTTTTTCAGCTACAATCGAATGAGGATACAACAGAGAGGTTTAGAAGCTTGGTAATGCTGGCAACCTTCTAAATAGTAACACAAAGCCATTGTGTCAAAAATTCTACTCTTTATGTTTTATTTCTTTATTTTAATACACCCATACACAAATACTAGCATTTTTAATCTTAATTCTAATCTTTAAGAGAGCTGTTTTTTAGGTTAATGGTTTTTAACCAAACAAGTAGGCGGATTAAAGCAAAGTTTTCAGAACAGATGTTGACCTGTATTCGATTTCTACATTCTTCAATTTCTGGCGCTATATAATTTAGCCAATGCTAAATTGCTATTGCAATACAAATTCTAAAACACAAAAATCTATAACATTATAAATAAGGCCCAAAGCCAGTACTATAGCTCAGCAATCAGTGAAATGTCTGTGCTAACCACAGCTAACGCTAATTGGCACTTTTGCTGGCTTTGCTTTCCAGAGAACATAAAGGGGAAGGAGATCTCATGACCTTGTCAAGCTACTGCTCCATAAAGCAATGGTGGCAATTGAGAAACCCACCGACAGAGATAAATATCTTCACATAGTATGACTTTTAATAGTTTCAGTTTTTAATTATCCAACAGTAAGTTGTGCCTACCCTCTATATCGCTATAAAACACCAGCGTTTCACCATGTTCTTTACTTTTTACTGAAGCACTTACAAAAAGTACATCATTGATTTGGAGTTTTATTGATTAAAACAGCAGACTTTCTATAATCACTCACGGTTATGAAAAGCTTAATTAATTATTTAAAATAAGAAAAAAAAAGTTTAAAATTGGGCACAGGGATAAAATAAAAATCTTAACAATTTTAAGAATTTAAGGTATTACAGTATAATTTGCTAACCTATAGCTACTAAATTGTGTTGATATGTTGGCAAACACATACACAAGTATGATCAATAGAAAAGATCAGTAGGGTAAATGTTCTTCAGGAAGTAAGCGATATTGATCAAGAGAGATTGCGGGTACTCTTTTGAGTAGGAATAAAACTTTATGTCAAATATATTTAGCCAAATTTGATGGCTGTGCTGCACAATAGATTTTAACAATGTGACAAAATATACTTATACAGTAGGTACAACTGTACATAATAAATATAATCTAATAATGTAACCCAACAGACAGCAACGTGGGCCTAATTAAAGAATTAATAATGCAACAATATTTAATTATTAAAAACAATACAGAAGATATATATGATATATAATATATACCTGGGTATAAGGTTGCAGTATTATTATTTATGCATAGGATATGTATGCAAAGTGGATTCAAGTAGGGAACCAGTCTAACACCAGTAGTCAGGTTCTTATCTCTAACTGAAAATTAGCCATAATTAGGAATTTTAGGATCAGTTTAAACAGCAAAAGTATTTATATAAAATACCAGACTGTCACCAGAGTCAGTTCACGAATGTGACCGAACACATGTGGGAATCTTAAAAATCCTAGTTATTTATGACCCTGTGTTGGCTGTTCTATTCAGGTCTACAACGTCATTACATTATCACCATATGAGATGACTGAAGACACGCACGAACATGTATCCTGAGGAGAAAAAAAAAATCCTTGCAAAATGAGCAGCCTGATATATTAATGGAAAGGAGCCTGATATCCGGACCGGATCCTTAATTTGTCAAGAGCAAAGTTGAAGATTAATTGACCCTGGGGAAAAAAAATCACATAATAAATGATGTCCACGGTCCAAAAATTGTATTCCATTTGGGCTATTTAAAATGCATGATGAGGCAAAAGAGGCAGAACCTGCTCCTGTTTGAAGTCAAGGTCATTCCCCGAAGCCAGGGCTTTTGGAGTTGATGCAACAGCTGGCGTCCGTACAAAGCATTAGGCCTCTAATAAAAAGTGACAAACCTGCCCTTGCTTTTGCGCATACACATCCAACATGTGACAAGTCTTTGCGGTGCAGATGTGGGCTCGGCATTAAACGGCAGCTCGAGGTTGGCACAGCTCGGCAGGACAAGCGCGCTGTTTAAGCTCTGCGTGCATGTCGGAGCTGCAACAACACATTCCTAAGATAACGTTTCATGACTCAGTCAATCATTGCACTTCTCATATTGGGTCACTGTGACCTACTTCTAAAGAAGCATGACGGGCATCACAGGCTGCCATTTTCCAGCTGGAGTCCCTCATTAGTGCTCCACCAATCAGGATTGAGTTAAAGGCATTAGTTTGACCTACATTGCTCATCCAAAACGGAGGAATGTGCACACGGCTCCAGTGAAATAAACAGAGTCGTGTCAGGAATTAAAGCATGACCTTAAAGCAGTGCAGTATCGCTTACGGCAGATAAACTCAACAAGGTGTTTATGCCTTTTCTTCAACAGCAGTTTTTTTTTTAATTTGGTAAACCGGAAGAACCTTTTTAAATCTTATTTTTTTTGTAATTGGTTATATTCCAGGGCAGCTCAGTGGCTTCCTTTACAAAAATAAGTTTGTTGTAAGTGTATTGTTAGTATACTTATTTTAAAGTAAATATAAGTAAGTGTGCTTATATACTAAAGATATACTGAATGAAAGGATAATGAAATATACTTGAAGAAAGCACAACAATACATCAGGAACCTTATAGTACTGTTAGTAACAGTAGTAAAACAAATAGCTGAAAAATACTACCCGATTACACACTAATGCCAAAGTTGAGCTAATTTCGTAAAGATACACAAAGTACATTAGCTATGAGTTACTATCAATACCCACCAACCACACCATATTTCTATCTGTCCAAAAGAAATACTGTAACCATGACATCATCTTTTAGACCCTTTGTCTCCTGTAGTTGACTCCAGCAATAAAACCCCAATTTATTTGGCCTTTGTTTTGATCCAATTTTTTCCCTTGTAAACAAGGTTGCCAGATAGAGTTAAACCCCCATTCTATCCAATTCTATCTCTGTTGAGATCTTTTACACTTGGGGTTTGTTAAATAATGAACCTAGAAAAGTTTCATAACCGCAATTCTGATTGCAAGTTATGTACCTGCACAATTAAATTTAAAACCATGCAAATGCACGGGATAATAATGCAATCTGGCAACCTTGGCTGATCACCTATCCTGTCTAAGAGAACAACATGCACAAAAGTACAAAAATAAATATGTTGACAGGCAGGTGGGAAAGCCAATCATAATATTTGGACCAAAAATTTTAATTGGACAAAGTTTTTTTTTTTGGTCCTATGCCTTTCACAGAATATATAAATACATTTCAGACAATTAACTTAATGACTGATATCGAGATGTGAAAAGACTTTTAACCAGCAAAACAAAAAATGTTTTTGAATCACATCACCTACCCTGAGTTTAACACAGCTTAAATGAGGCAGTGTAGTTAAGACTGGTTTGTTGCGTGGAGGATTGAAGGTCAAACCCCAACCACCCCCAAACTGCAGCTGTTGGGCCCTTAAAGAAACATTTCAAACTTTCCTGCTTTAGGGTTGCCAAATAATGACTAAACCAAAGCTGGGATGGTTTAAGAAAATAATTTGACTATACAATATTGCATAAATGGCAAATAAAGTCTTTTATTCTAACCTCAAAGTCGACTTTTATGAACTAAAAAGTGTTTTAGTGAAATAAAACTAGTGTCATTAAGTTGACTTACAGAAGATGGCTTTATCTAGTTTAAGTACCGAATTAGTTAACTAGTTTGGTAGCCTACTACTAGTGTGGCAGAACAGTGGTCAATTTAATCTGAAGAAGTATTAAAATATTACACTTACAATAGAAAAAGTACAGAAAGGCCACTCGGGATTCATACTTAAACTACACCCATTCGTTCATTCATTCATTCATTTATTCATTCATCTTCTTTACATGCTTATTCCCTAATTTAGGGTCACGGGGATCTGCTGGAGTCTATGAAATGGAGGAAAGGCAGGAGGGGTACATCCTGGACAGGTTGCCAGTCCATCAAAGGACCACACACTTACACTCACTCCTTTGGTCAATTTAGAATTACCAATCAACCTTACATACATGTTTTTAGACCGTGAGAGGAAACTGGGGAACCCGGAGTAAACCCACGTAAACTCCAGACAGAAAGGAGAACATGCAAAGTCCACACAGAAAGGCCCCTGCCTGGGAATTCTTGCTGTGAGGCAACAGTGCTAACCACTAAGCCACCGTGCTGCCCCTGCACCTAAGTTTACTTAATAAAATAAACTTTAAGTAGACTTTTTAGTAAGGGTTGGCTTTATTCTCTCGCTCTTGTGCTTTGAAAGATTTCAGCACATTTTTGAGTTTGGTAAAGGGCGGAGACTACATGATGTCAGTCGAGATGCAGGATTAGCTAAATACTTTTAGCAAAATCCTAATTGCTTGAGAAAAGTGGTTAGTTTTCCTGAAGTAAAATTGACAAATTTGAGACGAATCATTATCTGCTGATTATTTTACAGAATTTTGGTAAGACATTAGGACTATGGGCTATGTGAAGTGCTGGCAATGGGCCTCTAAAACACAATTACTGAGCTGCCATAAAGAACGCTGGAGAAAGATGTAATAACATCAAATATGAATTTAACTCTCTGTGGATTGCTGTGGGAAAATATAGAGTTATAAATAAAATATAACTGGACCCTGTGAAAACATCCATAAGACAGCAACTAGGGTGTTCTGGTGAGAATCGTTAACGTTGAACGACCTTTGAAAAATCCTGATAATAGTCTCTGACAATGTGCAAACAATAAAATACTGTGTATTTATCCCCTCTGTCATTAACCAGAGCCATTACAGCCTAATAAACGCCAGGACAGTTGTTATTGTTATTGGCTCTACGTGATGTAATCAGACACAAGACGACTCCGAGCCGAGAAAATATCGACTGCCGCAATATTTCCAGTCCATATTATTGGTCACTCTGGGAACCTTATGCCAAGCTAGAGGCCTAATGGCTTAATAGAAACAATTGAGTGTTTTATAAACACAAGCTGGGTTTTTTTTTGCTTGTGTTCAAAAAGATACGTTCGTTATACAAATAAGATCTTCTAAGAAGACAAAAAAACTCCCTGTGTCGCTATTTACTGTAAAAGAACATAGCAATCAGGTCATATAGGCGTCCCACAGGGTTCAATCGGAGGCTCGTGTCATCCACTTCCTCTATTCTAATAATATGAACTTTCCCTATAATCTAAACAGATACTAAAAACTCTGCTGCCTTTGCATGAGAATATTATTATGTAATCACACATAAAACTCAAACTAGAAATATACATCATAATAAAATTAATATATAGATTATGACCTGTAAAAACAACCCCAATTCTTTTTTACATTTGATATTTGTAAAAGAGATTTTACCTTTAAAGTTATAATTATTCTAAATTGTAAATAAATGATTTGTTTGATCAGAACTCACTTCTCTTCGCTGTTGGTCAAACCTGGGCACACTTGTGGGGGCGGAGCTAAAATGTGTACCTGGAAAAAAAAGAACATAAAGAAATTAATATAAATCATGGTTAAAAAAAAAAACTAACTCAGATTTAACTACTGAAAGATAGTTATAAATAAATAAATACCTGAATGTTATGTTACCATTAAAAACAACAATATTACTAGTATTGTACTACTAATAATAATAACAAACATTTGATGATAGAAATTATTATTATACACTTATTAATACTAATAAAAACAATAATTGTTATTATTACTATACACTATTAATAAATAAACTGAATACTCTTGTAACTCATATCAGTTTCTCATCAAAATTCAAGTTTAAGGAGCTTTATTGTCATTTCAACTATAAATAGCAGATGCAGTACACAGTGAAATAAAACAACGTTTCTTCAGACGCCCCATGGTGCTACACAAAACAACACAGAATTACACAAAACAACAAACAACAAAAAGCCACTGAACAGACAAACAACACAGAGCTAAAGACTAAAGAATAAAATGTCTTAGCAACATAAAGTGCATGTGTGCAACCTGGTGCAAACAGTGCAATACAGACAGTGCAATTAACAATACAAACATTACACCAGACTATACAGTACAAACACAGGATGGTGTACGGAATGTTAAATTAAACAGCCGACCAGGGTATAAAAACGTGCAAATAGAATTGTGCAATTAAAACAGCAGGGTTAATGTGCAAACTGCATTTAAAGTGACCGTGCTTAACAATGTATTTTTGTGTTTACGTGTTGCTGTAAACATCGAATTGTATTGAGTGTGTGTGTTTTTGCTAAGCTTTTAACTGCCCCCTCTACACCTATTTATAGGTTCATATCTGAGCCTGTAAAATGTAATAAATCTTAACATTTTTGAACCACCAAAGTGCAGAAATCTGTAACACTAACATTTTTCTATTAGAAAGTAAACACACTGATTAAGCTCATGGCAGATCCTTAGCTAAACCCTGGCCCTTACCCAAGTCTGACTGCTTGACTGGTTGGTGGGCCTGAATATTACACACACAGCTTTGAAATTCCTAAAACTAAAGTCAGTCTGTAAGTAAATGCACATATTCAGATATTTAATCTGCAATATGCCCATGTTCAGGGGTGGGGCTTACAAAGTTAGGATACGACCATGTGACCCAAAAAGTATTTTGTTTTTCCAAATTTTGCATGACAACAGCATGATTTTATTGGAACAATCATCTACAACCATCCTGTAATTGTCGTTCACTTGCCTTTCGTTTGTTTCGTTAATTGAATAGTATATCCAAACGAAAAATAACCCCATCGCAAGTCAAGGGTTGTCTTCGCTGTCGCACTAGCAGACTTAGTCACTCAGTTTCGTCAGCAAAGTCAACTCCAAACTCTAAAATTTTATTAAATAGCTACTGAAAATTAAACCCTGTACTAACTTGCCATCATACTAACTACCATGTTTACTATACATACAACATTATTGCACATCCCAAGCATCTCTACCAATAGCATATAGTATATATACACACAGTATATATTTATATTTTACATATACATTACTATTTGCAATTCGGGTTAGATGCTAACAGATTTACCGTATGCTGCGGTTTTTACCGCGTGAGGTAGCTAATCAGAACAGCGTCAATTTTCCACGTTAAAGCTTGACCGTAAGTGTGATATTACTCCATATTTCTATAAACAACAAACTATATAAATATAATATAAAAGGCTTGTCTAATATAAAATCACTGAATGTTGTGTTTATCTTTGCTCTTTAAGCAAAAATAGATCCCGATAAATCTACACTCACTTTATAACTAGCTAGCTAGCAATCTTTTGGCCATTTGTACTTTGCTGTTAAAATTGGTAGCCCTCCTTTTTTTAATCTTCATTTCCATATTTGTACACTAACGTTATCTTCATCAAAAATTTATCCTTTGTTATTTGTATTGATGAGAAATTTTTTTTTCATTAGAGAAAAAAGCCTTTATTTTTGTTACATTACTTTAAAGCACGCTGGAACTTTACTGCACATCCCATATATATTTAGTGATATATATATATATATATATATATATATATTTATTTCGCAATTCTGCTCAAATGCTGAGTGCATTTCATTGGCTTGGTACTTTACTCTGCACAATGACAGGAAAGTTGAATCCAATCCAATCGAATAAATGAGACCCAACAATAAAAGTCTAATTTTCTGTAAATATACATGTAAAAACATATTTTGTAACTCAGCCACATGTTCAATCAGCCCAACACTGAGTATAGATCCCCACCATGATGCCGAGCCAAGAACAGGTACAGTGTGGTAATCAATTTGCTCTGCAGCCTGGAAGGCAGGTCTGAATACTAATGTCTGCACAGCACCCACTCTCCCTCAGTTACACACTCCTCACCTCTCTTTCGCTCTTTCTCCTCTTTTTTTTTCCTTTTCCTGTCTTCCTATCTAGGTTTGACACCTCAATGTGCCCCGATCCGGAGCAATAGCCAAAGGGCAACAGCTTGTCCTCTGTGCAGATAACCACTGCCACTAATCAAGTGTGTGTTTGTGCATGTGTGTGTGTGTGCGTGCATTCTACAGTACGGGATTAGAGGACATGCTCAATGCAACTCAGCACAGAACAGCAGTTAAGTGCTCACACTACAAGGTCACCATTAAACCTGCTGTAACCCTGCTACTGCGTCCTGTCTCCTTCCCACACATGCACACGCACACACGCGCACACACACACACACTGATCCTAGCCCTCATTTACGGTTTCAAGTGCACACAAATCTCTGCTGCCAATCTCCTCTGGGTGAGGATAATTTATCATATTTTACCAGTGACGGCTTTCCACCGCGCCTGAATGATATTGCGTCCTGGCACGTTGACAAGAAAGAGGCGCAGATGAGTCCCTCTCTGCCTCTGAGGATGCTCCACTGCGTCGCCACACACTCACATTTATATTGGTGAAGTGTGGGTTTCTGGGTGTGTGTGTGTGTGTGTGTGTGTAAAAGGTGGACTGTAGCTGTTTCATTCTGCTCAGGGATCAAAGCTTAAGCCTTGCTGAGACGCTCGAATGGACACGAGTGTTATTTCCTGTCTTCACCCTGCAGCACTTCGCTACTTTTTCCCTCGCTACAGACTACAGCTACCTACTAGCTGACACTGACTTCATACAAGTAAATCTGGAAGTTCTGTGCTTACAATAAAAATAAAACCACACCGTCACCAACTATGAACAATGATGGTTTTGAGGATCTTAGGAGGCAGATCTTAGGAGGCATCCATCTTTTAAATTAAACAAAAAAATGTATTAAAGAGCAGTATGAATTATCCAGAGCAACTCACAATTTTATCCATCTGAAAAATTAACAGCCTAGCTCAGGGGCCCAGCAATGGGATGTGAACCCATGACCTATTGAACAGCATCCCGACATCTTTATTGTGTATAACAAAGTCAGGTGAAGTTAGTGAATGTTTTTTTTTTTTTCGCAGTTGCAATTCAGATTATTATTTGTTATATAGTAAAATTTACAACATCATAGTTTAATAAATATATATGGGGGACGTGTGAGGGTAGTGGTTAAGATGTTGGACTATTAACCGGAAGATCAGGGTTTTATTCCCGGCACCACCAAGATACCACTGCTTGGCCCCTGAGCAAGGCCCCCAACCTCTAATTGCTTAGTTGTAAAAAAGAGATAAATGTAAGTTGCTCTGAACAAGGGACATGTACTGTTTATGTATTAAAGATTGACCAATAACCTGTTTTGCCGGTATTTTTCACAATATTTAAGACTTTTTTTATTATCGGATATCGGTTTTGTAATGTTGGAGTCACTGATATATAACAATTTGGTACAGGACTGCTATTACATATTTTATATATATATATATATATATATATATATATATATATATATATATATATATATATATATATATATATGCAAGTGAGCAAGTAGTGGTTAAGAGCCTTGCTCAGGGGGCCCACAGTGATGGTATAGTGGGGCTGGGAATCAAATCCCTGGTATGAGTCCAACACCTTGAACACTGTGCCACCACTGTATATTAAAGGTTGACCAATAACCCGTTTTGCCGATATTTTTCCCAATATTTAAGCCTTTTTCATTATCGAATATCGGTTTTGTAATATTGGATCCCCCGATATATAACAATTCAGTACAGGACTGGCGTTAAAGCACTGCATCTTGTCTTTTTTAGGTATTAATTTGCTTTTTTTTTATATCTAATATATAAAAATATTTTGAGTAAAATAACAGTATTGGCAGTGACAATATATATAGATATAATCAACCGATATGAACAGTCACAGACATAAACAAAAGTCATTTTTTATCAGCTTTTCTTTTGTCATGTTAAACTTCCTGTCAATTTTAAGGAACTCCTTTAGATGTACACTGACACTACAGACTCCTACATTCATCAAACAGACAAATGATTTTTCTTTTAACCGGTTTATGTATGCAGTGTACGAGGCAGATCCCCGAGTCTGAATGTTCTAGAGCAAGCACTTTAATATGAATCTGTAATTTGCCTTTAATCAAAGCCAACGCTGTGGTGTAATCGTCTTTTTGCTATGTAACTGGGGCATCGTTTTTAAAAACGGATAATAGACATGCATTTTTCAGGCAGATTTTGGGAGACATACAGGTCACCGACGTTAGTCATCTAAATATAGAAACCGGAATATTAAAAATTCAATTCTTTTCATGCTTATGAATATGTTAATATTATTGCCCCAGATTGTCAGTTATCCCACTATGAAAAGAATATAAAGTCTCGTTCACAACACGCTGTTTAATTGGAGACTGGAATACGACGTCCTTATTCTGTCAATAAGGACACAGCCAGAGCAATAAAGGGTTACTGAGTACATAATGAGCGTCATTATCACTCCCAGACAGGAGGATTTGACCTCCATGATTCTTTTTTCCTACTCAGCAGGAGGTTGCTGGAGACTGACAGAGAAAAGAGAGAGACAAAGACATGCACATGAAAGAGAAAACAAAGAAAAAACACAAATTACGCATTGGAAATTATATTTTTTGTGCCACGGCTAAAGAAGTACGAGGGCGCAGGGGTATTTTAGAGACTGGCATGTCATACGTCCTTGACGTGTTGACATCAGGTGACACTTCGTCACCAGCCACCTGGCTGATCTTTTACCTTCTCACAACCTCATCCTCCTGTGACCTAAAATGCCAAGCCCCTCCTCTTTGTGCCCACCAGGCTCCTCCCTCTGCTCCAGGAAGGTCGAACAGGTCAGCGTGTCCTCATCTGTAATCCACTGCTATTCGTCAGCAGACGGGGCCAGGGGGAGACAGAATCAACACGGACGGGGGGAGAATGCCCAATTAGGCAGCTGTCACACAAAGCGAAGGCTGAGGAAAGTCGACGAGATAATAAGGAAAGATAAAAGCATTCCCTGATATCGGCAAGTAGGACGAGTAGCTACAGTACGAGGGCCAATGCCAGCATTCTTGTATTAACCATTTTTACCCGAAGGAGCACATCGGAGAGCACAGAGTCACTCCTGCTTTATCTGACTCAGAACACAATATAACAACTGATATCATGCTCACAAACTTGGCTCGGCTTCCAGCAATTCGATTGGAATAGGAATGCTCCGGAAATACAGACAAATCACACAAAGAAAGATATCAAGAACCCCAGGAAAGAAGTGAAGCACCTTCCACCAAAATAGCTAGTACTCTTATTTACACCAGTAGCTCTAAAAATCACCTCGTTTTGATTCATCTTGTAAAGCGTCTCTGCTCAATGGGACTCATATAGCAGTGTAGATAATCATAACTGTTGAGGGAAAGAAGGGTCAGTGTTGGTGGTACGTAAGATTCAGGAACTTCAGGAGAAAGAAAAAAAGAGAGGCAGAAGAAGAAATGTCAGAAGAAATGTATATAGCTGTTCATTTATATGAAAACAAAAGCTTACTTGGTTTTTAAGAAGGTTCAATCAACAGAAAAAGCTATTAGAACATTTTTAATAAATATTTAATCAACTAACAAATATGTTTCCAAATGACTGTAAAAGCGCAGATTTATCGAATACTGTGGCTTTTACTGTGTGATCATAACGGTGTCAATATTCCGTGTTAATGCTTGACTATAAGTGTGATATTACTATGACCATTTATACTTTGCTGTTATAATTGGTAGCCTTTCTTTTGTCCATATTTGTACACTAAAGTTACTTTTATCAAACATTTATCGTTTGTCATTTTTATTGATGATGTCATTAAAAGAAGAAGCTTTAATTTTAAAGGTTTAAGGATCTTGCTTAAAAGTCCAATAGTGGCAGTTTGGTGGTGCTGGGCTGTGCTTTGAACCCTTATCAATAACTCAAAGCCTTAACTGCTTAAACCTCCTCTGCTCCACCCTGAAGACCCTTAATAAGTTAAATAAACTTAATTGACTTGATAATCCAAAATGAATAACGGGTCAAAACTTTTATATTAAAATTATTGTATATTTAACTTTACATACAACTTAATTACTGAATCTTACTCTAAGCGTTCCACTAATGTGATTGGCCGATTGGTGTTCCAAGAATGCTTATATATGTAGTATAACCCGCATTGCATATATCTTGGTACGATGACTAAAGTAAAATTACACTGTAAATCTTAAAGTTGTCTTTGATCATATGATCTTGACTAAACGTTTGAACTTTGGACCCATAACTCAAAAAATATTAAATTAGCGTTCCTCATTTATCTTCTAAATACACGATCGTTTCAATATATTTAATGAATACTTTTTACAGCACTGTGGAATTTTTTTCCCTATATCCCATCTTAGTAAGTTGGGGGTCAGAGGTCAGCTATGATACAGTGCCCATGGAGCAGGAAGGGTTAAGAGTCTTGCTCAAGGAACCAACAGGGGTTGGCTTGCTGGTGGTGGGGCTTGAACCCAGATGTTTTTGGTCTTCAGATCAACAGCTGTCAGTGGTGGGGCTTGAACCCAGGTCTTCAGATCAGCAACTCAGTGCCTTAACCATTTGAGCCACCAAGTTACCACCACCACTGTTTACTCTGGTCCTCCTTATATAGACTATAGTTGATACAGTATATAGTATATTGACTATACTTCAAATAGATTATACTTTAATGTTCAGGTTGACAAGTCAGCGTTTATATAAAGTACTTAAACTCTTAATTTCGCTTAACTTGTTATTAGTGAGTAAGTAAGTATTCACTGAGTTACAGGTCACTGCAGTGAGCGCATCCTGTGTGTTTTCTTTATTTTCTAAAAACAACTAAAAATTTGTTGAAAGTAGACCCTTTACAGTTTTTTATAATAGTATGAGCTTAAACGGAGGAGTACTTAAGTAAAATGTATTGTTAACAACAAAAAAAAAGGCAGCTGGAGGCGCTTCTGTGGGCATCAGGGCGTTAACTTAATGTGTACCTTAATCGTAAAGTCGTAATGGGCGGCTCTGCCTTTGGTTATAATCCACCAATCAGCGCATTAGTTTGCTTGTATTTCCAATCACATTAGCGTAAGCTAATTTAATGACTTATTAGTTTATGACACTTAAAATATTTAGGTCATGTTTTTTGAAGGGTAAAAAGTGAGGCTAATTTTTTTCCCAAATTAAATTTTTTAGTTAATAGAATTGATCATTTAATTTAACAACAATACGGTGCGGTTATACTAAATATATAAGCATTCTTGGAACAATACTGGACCAATCACATTAGTGGAACACTTGCATAATTATAAAGAATCAACTTGGGGTAGGATTCAGTAATTAGGTTGTATTGTTAATTATTACTTTCTTTTTATACCTACATTTCTTTATTAAAGGCCCAATCCGATTTCTACATCTTTTCCCTACACCCTCTGTTTCAAGTGTTCATGTGAAGGGGTAGGGTTGTCTCGATTCTCTTTTGCTTAAAGGTGAAGGTGTAGGGTGGAGGGCCAGATACCACACTTCAAACAAAGGGGTGTATAATACATTAGCTACAGCGGCAAAATGGCCACACAAGCAACCAAGGAGATTCACAAATAAATATTTTTTTGACATTAATTAGGGATTTAACGACCAACAATCATCTGTTTT
This sequence comes from Bagarius yarrelli, assembly GCA_005784505.1. Classification (NCBI taxonomy): domain Eukaryota; kingdom Metazoa; phylum Chordata; class Actinopteri; order Siluriformes; family Sisoridae; genus Bagarius; species Bagarius yarrelli. The sequence continues at coordinate 1,881,847 of VCAZ01000014.1, read as the reverse complement.
ATTACATTTAAAACTGTGTTCATTGTTTCCTGTCCTGTTCGTCGAGGAAATGGTTAGAGAAATTGCTAAAGTTTGCTAACGTTATGTACGTATTGCTAACCTGATGTCGTTACCCGATGACAGAATATTTCATCAGAAATAACAGTCTAGTGGCAAGAAAATACCTTTTCACCCCACATATGATGACATGGTGTAAAAGTGGTGTCCCATTACTTAGGGCAATATTTTTATTCCTACCCTTATCACTCAAAGACCAAAGGGAAGGAGTAGGCACAGGCACAGGGGTAGGGGTATAAAATAGATTTGGGATTAAGCCTAAGCCTAATGTACTTTTCAAAGCCAATCTCACAACCTTTCCTTAACTGTCACATCCTTCTTCTGTTTCTCTCCCATCCCCGCAAAAACAGTCGGCAAACTACAGTTTCCGAATATTACAAGTTTAATCAGAGATAAATGAGGGCCTGGAAGGAAGAAGGAGCTGACTTCAGGTTGAATAATCTCTCCATTCTTAATTAAATGACTGAAGAAAAGCCAGTACATTAAAGGAAAGACAGCGCCCGGGTTCCCTGCCTTCTCCCTAGATGAGAGCGAAGTTAATAAGACATTGAAGCCTCCGCGCTCATCAAGAGCCAAAATCAGGCGCTGGAAGAACAGAGAGGTTTTTTTTTTTAGAGATGTGACTGAGCTTTGACAGAATAGGGCTGAAGGCGAGTTAGATAACGCCATTTCTGTGAGACTTTAACTGAAAGACCACTTTAATATCAGATCAGAGGGCCAACACAGAAGTCTGATCATTTACAATGCAAAAGTGTGGAATTTGCACAACTCTGTGAAATTGCTGGCCTGTTTTCTGTCTAATTGGAGAATAATAACGTGACATTTCGGAGTAAAGAAGTCTTTTAATAAATGTTTGGGTTTGGAGAAAAAGTCTCTACTTAATTAAATAATTACTAAAAAAAAATGTTAAGACAGTTTTTTTTCAGTGGTGGAATAAGTACTGAAACTGTCCACTCAAATAAAAGTCTCGCTACTTAAGAAATTATTTCACTCGAGTACAAGTAGAAGTACTGAAAAATAACATGACTCAATTAAGAGTAAATAAATACTTTGTTAAAAAACCCAAGCAAGTTACTGCGTTTATATTCACAGCATTTTGACAGACGTCCTTGTCCTCATCCAAAGCAACTTACGTTTATCTCTTTTATACAACTGAGCAATTGGGGGTTAAGGGCCTTGCTCGCAGGCCCACAGTGGTGGCTTGGTGGGGCTGGAAATCGAACCCCTGTCTTTCTGGTATCAGTCCAACACTTTAACCACTAAGCCACTACTTTCCCAACATCTTATGCATTTTACTCCAGTGTGTAAAATGTGATTTAAACCATTCAGGTGCAAGACATTGATCTTATTTCATCACTTATGGGCTGTTTTTTGTGTTGTTCATGTACAAAGCTACATAACCTGTCATAGCTTCTTTATGTTTTCATGAATTTTTGATAGTGGATAAATTCTGAATTGAGTTGTTTTTTAAGTCTTATGCTGAAACTCAGTTTTGAGTTCAGTATTTTTTTTTGTCTAAAGTGAATGTGAACAGTTGGAAAAGAAAATGTTTCTTAGTCACAACCCGAGGGCTTTGCAAACCGTCCCACTTTCGCAAAAAAAAAAATCCCGTCCTAACCCACCCTTTCCAAAACAACAAACAAACAAAAAAAAAACCTTGTGCCGTCCCAAACCAACAACCTGGAAAGCCAAACAGCATCTTTAGTATGTCTTATTGTCCATTCTTTAACCTGGTTTCCTGCCTCTAAACCTTTACAATTTATCCTAACAGAAATAATTGTGTATCTTTGTCATAGATGTCTGTTTGTACTTTTACCATCCATTTTTTTCCAGCAGCCTAATATAAAATTAAACACATTCAGTTTATTCACCTTAAAAACACAAAACCCTAAACAAATCTTCTAAACCAACTTTTTTATCTTACTAATTGCTTAGAAATTATTTTGTAAAAAGACATTTAGTTGCACATTTTCACGCAATCTTTTAGGTTTCCGGAGATCCACGAATTCGCTGGTAAGTATTTTGTCTAGCTGGATGTTAAACAGCAGACCGACAAACTGCTAATCACATTTATTGTTATTCCGTGTCTACACCATTCAACATTCCCAAGTGTTATACTACACAAACTGAAACCAGTACAAATGTGATTTATACAATTATTTCAGATAATTAATGAGAACACAAGTGGAAAAATATCGGCTGAAACAATCTAGCAGGAATTAAATTGTTGTTCAAATATCAAAATACAAACCCACTGCTAGCCAGCAGGGACAATACAAACCGCTGTAAAAAACCCCAGAATGTCCACGGCAACTGAACAGATCAAGTTTAAGTCTGTTAAAAAAACTTCTTCAAGCTACAAAACCTTCAAATTTTATTTTATTATATAAACTCACATGCAATTAAAGTACAAAGCCCAAGTTTCTTTTTGTAATATGTAACTTAGATCAATGTACCAGCGGTGGACTTTTATTCAACACTTTTCAGACTAAATCGACCACTTTTCACTTTATAAAGTGAACTTTGTAGTGGACTACATTTTTAACGCGACTAGACTGAGAAAAGTCAACTTAAAGAGACGAGTTTGATTCTTCTAGAAGAATTTTGATGATAAAAGTCCACTTGGAAGTGGATAATGTTAGTGTTTTAGATATGTTCTATTAGTCTACTATAGACAATTTAATCCTCAATTTGGTGACTATATATCCTCCTCGCTTACATCATCTCTACGACTCGCTTACATCATCTCTAAAAACTGACCTGTATCGGACATCTGCATTTACACTATACACGGCAAAACAACCCAATGGGGACGTACTGACCGGAAAAGGACTTAAAAACTGTGATAATCAATGGACGCAATGAACAAAGAGGAAAATGATTCAGTGTTTAGATCCATATCAAGTCGACAAAAGAACTCTCTATTTAGACAGACTAAAAAAAAAAAAGAGGGAGAGCCGTTGTTGCAGCCTGGAATAATTTAGCATTGATTGCTAACTTGTCGCTTATTGAATGACGTTCGACTCTGATCTGCTTACATGACAGACACTTATGAATGAGGTCTAAATCCGATTTTAAAAATATAGAAATCCATGTGCTTTTTTCCGGCTTACACACTCGTCCATCACATTAGAGAAAAAAATAGTTTAATTTTTTATCGATTTTATATTTTGCACAAATTTTTTTATTAAAAGGAGTTTAATTATGGCAAATAGACAAAAATACTCGAATATTAGTCACAAGTATTGACCAGAAAGTCTTTAACTTCTCTCAATAAACCAAGAATACTTAAGTATAATTTTTAGTATATCATTAATCAGTTTATAAAAAGTAAAATATAATCATACTAAAATACAGTAAACGTACAGTAACATAAATCAGTTCTATTGTATAGAAAATTATTCGTGTTAATTAGACGGGTAGTTGAAATAAAAATATGTAACAATAGAGTTACTTAACATATTTTAATGTTTTTTTTTCCCTGATAATTTTTTTTCCAAACTAGTCAAATCCTGGGGCAAATCCAGTGTAGGAGAAACTATTCTTTAATATGCAGTTTGATCCCTACCAAAAAATACTGTCTTCACAACATGCAAATTTCAAGTACTTTCATTCATCTGGGGCTTTTAGATGTTTTGCCGTGACAACGACACACGTCTTGTTTCCACTTTCTGGGAATTCCATCTGGGAAGAAAGCTTAGATTCGGGTAATAAAAGTAAATGTGAAGACAGGTTGCTTTTGTTCCTGTTTTAACATGAATAATAAAAACACACCTCCAAAAAACACACCTCCAATCATCTGCTTACTTTTAAACTGGATGAAAAATCACAGACGTATTTTAATAAAACAACTAACAATGTTATAAATTGTTACAGAAAGTAGTCAGATTTCTAAAAAAAAAAATTGATTGCTTTTAAGCTGACAACCTGAGGACGTTCTAGACGATACGGATTTAATGCTATGCTGTGTATTACATAGACAGACACACACACACGTCACAAATCACATGAGCCGATATTTTATTCCCAATACAACATAGATAACATAACTAATGTTCAGACTGAGAAACGGTGCACTTTTATCCACTAAATGAGCTCATTTCAAACTTTATTTGATTTTATTCAAATTTTAAAAAACGTCCCAAGTTTCCAAAAATTCAGGGTTTTTCTGCACACTTGAATGTCTGCCCTCTTTATTTAACACAAAAACTTAAAAAATCCAGCTTCTAAAATCTGGTGCAAACCGGTATGTGATGCGAATCTGGGTTTATAGTACTCGAAAATCTGTACATTAAAAAAGTACCCAGATGACCTACTGTCCTGCCTCCACCTGGAGTCTGGAGCCTGAGGTACTCGTATGATGGACATTTTACAATCCCATAAGCCCGTGGAAGAGACGGCACATCATATTCGAAAATGGCGGAAAAACTTTGCACTTTTTAAGGGTAAAAGTACTTTAGCGAAAAAAACCTTGTTACTTGTGGATAAATTTAACATCATCCATGTTGCAGGTTTACATTCTTAGAAGGGTGAAATCGTGTCACGTGACAACATCAACATGGCTGATGTGGTATTTACATTTATGGCATTTGGCAGACGCCCTAATCCAGAGCAACTTACGTTTATCTCGGTTTTTGTAATACAACTAAGCAATGGGAGTTTAAGGGCCTTGCTCAGGGGCCCAACAGTGGCAATTTGGTGGTGCTGGGGATCGAACCCTGATTTTCCAATTATCAGTCTAACACCTTAACCACTTCACTACCACCTCCCCATTTCATTAATCCCACCCATAATCATATAGAGCTTATTATTTTCACGATCTGAAAATATGTAGTAGTTCAAATGTAGTATCTAATCAAGTAGTATTTTTTTTTATTGCTGTCTTTGGTGCCGAAATGTAGCTATCATGGATACAGCAGAACTCCATATATGGTGATTCCATTAGATTCGATTTCTGTAAATCACATTCGACTCGATTTACACTTCCGGCGAATGCTCTTTCAGCTCTACCCTCCGACCTTCATGACTCCATTATCAGAGTTAGCATGTAGCCAGGACTGTTGACTAGCGCCGAGTGTTGATCCTCATGGGTGGGTTCTCATTTCCTACCCTGGCCTTCTCGCGGTGTCTTTGTACTCCTTTCCTGTCCTAGAAGAGCTGACTATACACTTCTCCCTGCTTTGACTTTAAATAATAATAAGCACTTTTGAAGGACTTAAAAAAGACAAAAGTAATGAACGCATCTCGGCAGAGGAAGCTCGGTCCTCGCTATAGACGGCTGGGCAGGACGAGGCCTTGCGGTAGCAGTGTTTCGCTTTTACCAACGCTAATTAGCCCAAATGAAGCAGGATTAAAAAGTTAATGGGAGGGAAATGGCACATGTCGAAAAGCTAACCGAGTCAGCAGATTTTAGGGGGTCGTCTTCCATGTGTCAAGATAACCATTGAGTTCATCTCATAACTTTTGTTATGAGTTTTAGTTTTATTTTAAAACCAAGTGCTTGTTTTTTGTTGGAATCGCAGTGGAAATGCTTACAAAATGCCGCCTCCGTCCCGATCAAACACCATGAACAAAAGAAACCCCTATTGTAAAAAAAAAGTCAAGTTGAGGTTAAAATTAGTTTCAACTTCAGGTCCAAGGACACAGAACGGGGTAATTGCCCCCCATCTAGTCGGCCCCCCTAATATCTCATTGAGTTCTTCATAGTTCTACTCTTCCTTTGAGTGACTAATGGTGCAAACTGTTTTGGTTAATTGAGAGAGCATTGTATCGAGAGCACTGGGTTGTCAGGTGTGACTCTGGTTTAGGGCACCAGGGAGGTCATTATCAGCTCTGTGACCCACTGTAATTTTAAGCTTGAAACATTAATATAGCATGAATAGCGACTTCCTGAATTGGAGGCTAGCCACAGGGGTCATGGGGTGTGAGTGAAGAGGATGTAGAGAATAGGGGTAGGTGGAGACAGATGATTCGCTGTGGCGAGCCCTAAAAGGGAACAAGCTAAAGAAGAGAAAGAAGAAGCGACTTCCTGAATTTGGGTTTGTAATATTTTCTATCTAAAAGATTGTTATTCTTTACAGGATTTGGCATTTACATTTATCTCATCCAGAGTTAGGGGCTTTGTTTAAAAGCCCAACAAAAGCAGATTAAATCTAAAGATTTGATCTCGAAACATTCAGAATTCATCTAAGTCATTAAGGTCTCACTTTCTATTGCAGTGGCTGTCTAACCACTTGATTAAAACATGACATAATGAGTGGCAGGAAATCCCACAAAGCTACTTGGTTTACAAGATGTAAAATTAGGATTAGGATGTAAAATTGTTTTTTTAAAATTCCCCTATTTGTAAAAAAAACTAGTTTTTTTCTCGCTACAGCCCCCTCTGGCACCTCTACGGACTCTATCAGATCTAACTCTATTCATCTGCTGTTTCTACTTTGTCTTCACAACATGCAAATTTCAAGTACTTTCATTCATCTGGGGCTTTTAGATGTTTTGCCGTGACAACGACACACGTCTTTTTTCCACTTATATTATATGATATTATATGATTATATGATATTGGGTTACAAAAGGGACGATGTTATATTATGCAATCCCTCGAGTGATAAGACGAATTAACATTTGTATGTTCTGCTTTGGGTTTGTTGAAAAAAAAAATGATGATCCAGAACCCCTGCCCCTATTACATAAACAACCTAGAAATAGTTAATTTCTAAAATGATTTTTTATTTCATTTATTTATACAGGGACAATGTAAGAGTTAGCTATAAAGCTAATTTGCATCTGCAGTTCCTGGGCAGGGTGTTGTTACAGAATTACAATATATAAGCATTAACCTTAGCTTGTTTTAAGAACACTTTTCTACGTAACAGTCTTTGGACATTAAGACGCTACTGTATGCATGTAACAGCGCTACAAACAAAACCAGATTAAATTGTGTTCACACTCGCTTACACTCACACTTCAACTGGATTAGAAGCACTTTAAACCTAAGTGTTCAGAAATGTTTAAGCAGAAGAAACTATCACACCAAGTCACCACAGCGCGTCAAGAAGAAAAAAAAAACCTCCCATGGAGATGCCGAGCATGGAACAGCATGTCCAGGGTTTCTGCAAATAGGCAAGATGAGCAAAAGCAACTGAGCAAACGAGATGTAGAACTCATCAAGTGTGGCATGAACATGAGACGACTTTCACCACGACCCCATCCTCCCTGTTCCGGCCCTTCCCCCACAAACACACACACATACACCCACACACACACAGCTACATAGATTCCCTCCTCTCTCAGACACTCGACATCTCATTCTCTCTCTCTCCGGCAGCTGAATGTCAGGGGGTGAGCGTGCATGACCTTGAGTGGCGTCAGAGGCACAGTGAGGGTCGCGTTGCCTGCAGTCGCCTTTCAACAACATCAGCGAGACAAAAAAATCTTCACACCAAACGATTCATTCAATCCATGCTTCTTTAACCTTGTATGTTTTTCTATACATGAGACTAAAATGTCTGATATTATCATCTTATATATATATCAGCGCTCATACAGATTTGTAATGATATTTTTTAAGATAATATAAATGTATTATAACATAAAATGACAAATCTTTAGTCCTTTATGTCTGTGTTACAGCAGCAAATATGTACAAACATGAAGCAGAAATCTAGACACAACAGTAAAAACCTTTTTTACCCCGCTTAAGTTTTTAAGTTTTACGTCTTTTACCACATGACAACATTTACATTATTATCCAGAGCGACTTACATTTATCCCTTTTTTATACAATCGAGCAGTTAGGGGTTAAGGGCCTTGCTCAGGGGCCTATAGTGGTGGCTTGGTGGTGCTGGGATCAAACCCCTGTCTTTCTGGTATTACTCTAACACCTAAACTAATAGCCCATCACTTCCTCTAACAAACTAATTTCTTTTTTATCTTTTAATGCTTAATCCCAAAAATCTACTAATGTTATGTCTATTAAGTTATGGCACCAGTGGTATGGCTATATAGTGATAATTTATTCATTTATCTTTTATACCTGCTTATTCCCTAATTCGGGGTCACAGGGATCTGCTGGAGTCTATCCCAGCCGTCTCTGAAAGGGTGAAAGGCAGGAGGGGGACACCCTGGACAGGTCACCAGCCCATCACAGGGCCACACACACTCACTCCTATGGGCAATTTAGAATCACTAATCAGTTTGCCGGGGATTCGAACCCGGAACCTTATTGCTGTGAGCCATTGTGCTGCCTGTCTTTTGGTCAAACCTATAATATTTGTTTGGCTTAAAATGCATTTACGCTGTGTGATTTTGGCCATGATTTGTTCGTCTGAGTCAGGATTTGAAATCCTTAAAGTTTAAAGATAATCCAGGGGTGTCAAGTTTAAGTTCCAAGAGGGGCAACGCCCTGCAGAGTTTACTTTCAACCATATTCCAAACTACAAAACAAGCATTTTTTAAAGGAGCCTAGCAGACATGATCAGCTGGTTAATTATAGTTGCTAAGCTAACCTTTGAGTTTGACACCTGTGCTTTAATCCTACACTAAAATCTGTCTTTAATCGTTAGTTTGTCATGTCCACAGACAGACAGACGATTAACCGCCATTGCGACCAGTTTTGGACATTTTTCTGCTGTGTGACTTCTTCTTCTACGATGATGTCAAACCAAGAACTAATAGAAACACCGAACCTGATGACACAATTAGCGCAACAACTTCAAACCACCTCGGAAATATGTGGAGTCTGGTGGACAGAACAGCGAGACAAGAAACTTATTGAGACTTTTTTTAATGAATTTTTGCTTGCTTATAGCTTTAACGATACGTGTCACGGATTGATCATGTAAAACTCCGGGCGGGTCTTCCTGTGTGCGTCCGTTTTTGACGCGTCTTGACTGTCGGACATTCTGACAACTGAGATCCTACAGTGTGACATGGGGATCATGTTCGTACAGTCTGACACGCGCAAAATACCTCTAAAAAATGTGCAGTGTAAACCCGACTTTGGATATTTCTGGATAGGAAATGTTATATTTTGTCGAGTTTTATCCAAAATAAACCCACAGTTGTTAATCCACATGTAGCTATCAAACTAGTGATAGCAAACAAACTAAAATATCAATAGACATCTCTGCAGCTTCCCTCAATAAAATAAAACACATACATCCTGTACAACCTGCAGAAGTGGGTACTAATGCATTATATTTACTTTGTTTCATTTACTTAAGTAGATTTTTGGAATAAAAAATGTCCTTTTAAGAGTCGGTTTATCTGTTCTTCCTTTTACTCTCACTCGGGTTAATTTTTAATGGCAGAAAATTACTTTTACTTCATTATATTTGATAACATTCCTCCATTCTAAATTATCCATAGGAGTTGGTAAATGTGTGTGTGTGTGTGTGGCCCTGTGATGGGCTGGTGACCTGTCCAGGGTGTCCCCCTCCTGCCTTTGGCCCCAGATGGCTAGGATAGACTCCAGCAGATCCCCGTGACCACAAAATAGGGAATAAGCGGTTATAGAAGATGAATAAATAACGAATAAATCAAGCTCAGTTTGGAAAATACTGACCGAAAAGAAGAAAAAGTGAGAGTATTAGTAGGGACAGAAACACACATGACATCACATTCAATCAATTTATACACTCCAAGCAGTGAAACGATCAGTTCTATAATGTGATGTCTTCTATGTGACCAAAACATGTGATCATATAGTACAGATGGTATATCGTACAGTAGAGTATATAGTATATATAGTATAGTATATAGTTTATCATACAGTATAGTATATAGTATATATTGTATAGTAAATAGTATATCATACAGTTTAGTATATAGTATGTATAGTATAGAGTATATCATACAGTACAGTATATAGTATATCGTACAGTTTAGTATATAGTATATATATTATTGTATATAGTTTTTGTACAATAAAGTATATATAGTATAGTATATAGTATATACAGTATGGTATATAGTATATATATAGTATAGAAGATAGTAGATTGTACAGAATAGTATATAGTATTTATAGTATAGTATATAGTATATCGTACAGTATAGTATATAGTATATATAGTATAGTATAGCTTCAACCTGATAAAACATCTTAGAGTAAGTTTTTATGATAATGACTGACAGGGATTCTGTCTCTATAGACACTTTAATCTTAACTACTAATAATTACTATAAAATTACTATAAAATTACGCAATTACTATAAAATTTCACACATTCATGTCATTTTATTTTTATAATTGTTATTTTGCGTATTTTATGTAGTTAGTTGTTTGTGTAAAGTAACAAATAACTCACTACTTCAGCCATAATATACTTTATTACTCTCTTATTTAATTAACATGAAACATTAATCTGTTTACTGTTACTTAAGTCATTATTTTATTGTAATTAGTTTAATAGTAGTTGTACTTGTGCCTAATTAAAGTCTTTGGCTTCTCTGCCAAACCCTGACAACCTCATCACTACATGAGGATCAGCTTGAAGTTTTTCATAGGTTTATCATCTCTTCTACAGTCTGTATTTCTTCCAGTGAACTGAAATACTTTACAAGATGTGTATCACACTCTGGTCCACCAGTTGACCACTTCTATATACAGCGATGTTATAACCCGTCGTTTATATTCTCATGTGCGGCACAGCCCAGGCTCAGTTTATAATTTACAGTATTACATTAACACTTCGTGCGGTGATACTCAAGACGTGCAGCTTATTCCGAGAGCAGCTTGATACAAACAGAACATTTGTGACGCCAACGAACAGGTTCCCGGAGGTGCGGACCCCCTTCCGAGGAAACAGAGCTGGCCCTGCTGGTGCTTGAAATTTTACACCGAGCAAAAACGGCGGCCGTGTGTGCAGCCAGCTGTTCTTGTCCTGCACTGGAGGAGGGCCGTACTCCTGCCTCTAACGCCAGAGCTCGCTCAGTTAACCTCCGGGAAAATCGGCGCTCTGGGAATGGAATTTGGCTCACGTATATCATCCTATTCTGGTGTGGCCTGAGAATGAATACACTGTCAGATGCCTTATCTAAAAGCACTACGCTGTGGCATAACAGATAAGTTTACAAGCCTGGCACGGACAAGCGGGATGCCTCTGGACATGGATTACTTCACCCAATATAAAGAAAGGGTCACCTATTCGTAGTGTATTTCGGGTGTGTCCCGGGATTGAATATTGAATTCCTTTATATAAGAGAGAGCATAATGAAAAAGGCAAGTGACTCATTTGGTGTAAGTATCTTTTCTGTAGGGGAATGACCACCAGTACATAAAATGTCCTTCCCGTTAATGGAATGGACATGGACTTATGGGACATTTTAAATCAGTATAAACAAACGAATGATTTTTTGGCTGTGACTCTGATGTAAAATGAGTCTGTTGGCTTTCAGTCTGAGAGTAATGTTTATCCCTCTGTTGGATAACTTTACACAAAAGCTGCTTATGAATACACACTCGGACGTCTACACTGGGGGTTCTAGACTCTTTTTAGGTGGGGTTTTCATTTTTTAAAATAAAAGTGAAAATAGCTAAGAAAGGGTTTGATTTTCGGGCTGGGGTCTTTCAGTCTGTAGTTTGCATGTTCTTCCTGTGGGTTTACTCCGGGTTCTCCGGTTTCCTTCCACAGTCCAAAAACATGTATGTTAGGTTGATTGGTGAGTCTTAGCTGCCCATAGGAGTGAGTGTGAGTATGTGTGTGGCCCTGTGATGGACTGCCAACCTGTCCAGGGTGTCCCCCTCCTGACTTTCGTCCTCTTACAGATGGCTGGGAGAGACTCCAGCAGATCCTCGTGACCCCGAATAAGGGAATAAGCAGGTATAGAAAATACCTATGAACATGAATGAATGAATAAATGCAGGAATAGCTAAAAAATGCAAATTGTCTCTCTAAATAGAGCCCAGTACACAACGCAATAATATGTGAGAAGAACAAATTTTCCAGACCGGAGTTAATAATAATCTCCATTTACAACATGAAGCAAATGAGTTTTTTTAGATGACTGTCATAAAATGATACATTTCCTGTATACAAAGTCTAATTTCTTGCCATTTTTAACAGTAGCGAGTGTTAAAACCCCCTAATGATGAAATAGTAGAAACACCCATGGGCATCTCAGAGAGCAGAAATGAGAAATGGTAACTCAGTGAGGTTAAGGTGTTGGACTGCTAATTGGAAAATTGGGGAGAGATTCCTAGCACCACCAAGTTACCACCGCTGAGCCCCTGAGCAAGGCCCTTAACCCCTAACTGCTCGGTTGTATAAAAGAGATAATGTAAGTCGCTCTTGATAAGGACGTCTGCCAAATGCTGCAAATGTGTTTTTGGCACCTTTCAATTTAAATGCCCCTACAAGGCTAAATAAAAACAACTAAAACACTGCAAGCTCTGAGTGTCTACTTTCATAAACCTTCATAATAAATTAGATTTAACTTTATTCTCATTGTGCAGAGTACGGTACAGTACAAAGCCAATGAAATGCAGTACTTTTTGTATATCCCAGCTTTTCAGGAAGCAGGGCACAGGGGGAGCCAGCATGTACAGCACCCCTGGAGCAAGTGGAGTTATGGGCCTTTCTCAAGGGTCCGATGATAGCAGATTTCCAGTTCTGACCCTCAAACCCAGATCAGAAACCCTAATAATAACAGGACAAAAACACTCAATGCTGAACATGGAGACCACAAACTGGGAGAACATTCCAGTAAAAAACTGCTATATCAATTGGACAGATTCCAGTACGATATAGTCACCATAACTAGCTAAAAAGTATGCCATATCCTCCTAATTGCCCCGGTTTTTCTGTTTCCGGGATCGGTTATAGTTCCACCAGTGCCATGACCTGGTGTACTAATGGATGAATAGTACTCAGCACATGCTGTTAAAGAAAAAAACACATCACACCACAATATCGCGGATTATTTTCCATCGAGAGCAGAAGTATCATAACTGTTACATGAACATCGATGGAATTGACTAATTCTTTTTCTTCTTCTTCTCCTTCGTTTAAACCGGCCACTAATGAGAGTTATCCATCAGCCAAGATATCAGACACCAAGAACACAGCTGAACAAAGACATTAAACATCAGATTCATTATTACAGCATGTTCAGCGCTTCATCAAATAAAATCTTCAGTTATTTTATTCCAAAAATTCTAATAAACAATTAACAAAAAATGTCATAAATAATTAATGAAGTAAATTCTATTGACTCTAGAAACTGTATGTATATAAATAAAAAAGATAATTGTATGTATGCAAAGATGATTCTATCTTTGAAAAAAGTAACTGTATGTATGTAAAAGATGATAATATTTGTGAAAAGAGCCATTATATTCATAAATTCTGTTCATTCTATGAATTCTACTTAATTAAAGAATAATTATAATGTATTATTCATAAGGGATTGTTCTATTTGTGGAAATAATTCCACTTATAAAGTCTATTTAGTCTGTTAATTTGGAAGTGTGTAGGAGTGTGTAAGTGCGTATATATTCTTTATCTAAATAGATTTTATTATTTATACAATGAATAGAATAAATATTAAATGTATAAAATATAAAATCTATTTAGATAAAGAATATTTCTTAATAAAATAGACATTATATTTTACATAAATAATTATTCTTTACCTAAATAGAAGTTATAGAATTTATGAAATTTACATATATTTTTTAATTAAAATATTTTACATAAATAATTATATATATATAAATTCCATAGTTTTATAACTTCTATTTATAACTTCTAATTATTTATGTTAAATATAATTCTATAAATTCTATTCATTCTATAAAGTCTATTTAGGAATAATTATTTCTGTAAAATATTATTCTATTTTATAAAAAAAACTGGAGTTATATATACATTCTATTTAGGGTAAATATTACCTCTATTTAGGTACAGATTCATTATTTTTTGCAAAGACGTATTCTATAGATTCAGTTTTTTCTATTTCTAATATATATTAATATTTTATTTCTCCATTACGTATAGCGGCGTGTGTGTAATTATGTGTGTGAGAAATAACATTTGAATTTGTTGTTGTCCAAAAGATTCCTGATTGTCCACATCAGCAGTTACATAAACACTGCGCTGTGCTACAGAAGAAACCCTCTTGCTGTTTTAAGTTAACTCGATTGGAGGATAATAAGGTCATATTTAAAGTCCTTCTAAGCTGTCTAAAGAAAAGTTTTAGCTCAAACTTAAAGGAAGCCCACCTTCATTAACCCCAGTGCAGAGATCACACACTGGTGGAGCTTTGTGGTTTTAAGTCTTGCTTTATCCGACAGGCAGCATGTGAAACAGCCTGATCTTAATTAAATAGTGCTTTTTAGTCGAAGACAGGTCGACCCAGCGCTCATTTCACCCACCGCACGCCCGGCTTCCCCCCAATCACCCAAAGCTCGTTTGAATAGCAAAGGGCAGTTTTAGAGCAGAAAAATCCTTGATTTGTGTGGTTTTGGATAAGAATAACGAAAGCAAACGGTTTGGCTGGCAGTGGAACGGATCAGCGTGCGGTCTGGCTGTATTGTTTGTCAGCTGTGTGATTTTATGGATTTTCATCTACAAATCTGACACAGAGTGAAGTTTCTACCACTGATCGGCATTCGAAGATACTTTTTTGCGATACAATTTCGAATGAAATTGAATTCGTTTTATTGTCATTTTTATTGGCTTTCTAATTTCAGTATTATTTTTTTTTTGGCGTTTGTCATTTCTTTTGATGCTTATTGATTTTATTAAAAGTCAAAAAATTCTATTTGAATTTTTTATTAAAACAAACAAATAAAAACAAAATTTAAACAAGAAACTAAAATGAATTGTTTTCTATTTTTATGTATAATGGTTTTAGCACAGTGGAGGTGATTTTGCCATGTAGGATGTGATCCTGGATTAACATTTTAATTAACCAATCATAATCATCTGATGTCATCAGCATGTGCCGACCAAACCTGCCTCAAACCATAATTGAATCTTTCCCTAATTTAATTAAGTAAATTCTAAAAAAATATTTTATTTTATTATATACTGACAATGACGATTCCTGGATTAACATTCAATTACACCATGAAATCAGACAAACTATATTAAATAATTTATGATAATCCAGGAACATTAGTTAGTTTTTCTAATCTTTTTTTTTTTTTTTCAATTAAATTACAATTTTTTCTCAACCTTTTAAAATTTAACAATCACAATTTGTATGTTTTTATTTATAAATTGTATAAAATATATGAATTTACTTTTCTTTACACCTAAATACATTTTACCGCACACACACATCTATTTTCGGTTATGAAGGTGTGGGAAAATGTTCACACCATAACTGAACGTACAACTGTCATTTAAGTATTTTATGTTTTTTTATTTAATAAATATATTTATAATATTATATTTTCTTTTACAAGAAAGGGAGAGATTGAAAAATGGATTGAGGCGGGTTTGATCGACACACGCTGATCACATCAGATGGTTATGATTGGTTGATTGAAAGATTGATCCAGGATTACATCCTCCTTAACAAAATCACGTCCACCACTTTTACACACTCAGTTCTATAAAGCATTTCTCTGCAGGTTGTGCTGTGTAGGGGCAATTTTAACACTAATTCTTAGCTCAGGTCGTTATGGCAACGACGTGCCAGACTGTTGAAGGGCATTTATAAACTGGTGGGATTGTCTGAATAACTTTTTGAGTTATATTTGTGGGAAAGTGGTGGCTTATGGTTTGTGGTTGAGATTGTGGGTTCGATTCCCAACTCCACCCAGCCACAACTGTTGGCCCCTGAGCAGGGCCCTTAACCCTGCCCCTTACCCTAAATGTAAGTCGCTCTGGTTAAGGATGTCTGACAAATGCTGTAAATGTTATGTAAATGTAAATATTTGTTTATATACTGTTTAATACACATTTTCCTGTTTTTATTAATTAAAAACAGTTATTAATTATTATCAATTATTATTAATTATTAAATCTAATCCAATGTATTGATTTACCGCAGGATTTTTGTTGATAAATTGTGGTGGTGGTGGTGTCGGGTAGGAAGAGTGGGGGCAAATGTTAATTAGGATACTACCGACCCTCCAAATCCACCACTTTTGCACCTTCCTGTGATTGTGTACGTGATTAAAATATAATACATTGAATCTGAGAAAATTTTTATTATTTGGCAACTCAAAGTAGACAAAAATGGTCATTTTGCCATTTTATTATTTTTGACATTAAAATTTGGACACAAGCCCTAAATATTATTTTCTATCAAATTTTTATTTCCCTTTTTTTCCAGCCTTCGTGTAAAAAAAAACAAGTACTAATGTAAAACACGTTCCTGAACCCGCTGCATTACTATAGCCGGACCACAGAGCCAAATATAAACAGACGGTATAAAAATAGTCGCTTTGTGTGCTGGAAAATGTTGTTGTGTTGGACTGCGGTGTGTCTTCTCTGTCTCTTGCATACCTCCCTGCGTGCAAACTGCCAGTCTAACCCTGGCCTGACCTTCAGCACAGAGAGGCAAACAAGTCTGACCTGCTGCTAAACTTCCCTCGGCTGGATGATAAGCGGCTGTTTAATTATATTCATCTACATGGATCTGACATTGTTCCAGGATGAAGTCAGGGTTCTGCAAGGTTACTGAGTGCTGGAAGAGGACGGGAATTTTAAATGCTGTACGCTGCAGCACTCTGCAGCCAGCGACTATATTTTCTGCTTTGTTCCACGAGCCACAGAGGACAAGCATCGCTGTTCGGTAGAGGACAAACATTTTGCAGATAGTACATACCAGGATATAAGATAGATTCAGAATTTCACCAAGAATTTTCTAGAAAGAGAAATTGCATTGCATTACACATCATCTAAATTTAACTAGTTCACGGTAGTCTAGAACATCAGCAGAACGAAAATGAACATATGGGATGTTTGGTTTTTTTTCTATCAGGATAAACGAGTGATTGATTTTCTGGCTGTGAGTCTGGGTGTCTTTCAGGGTGAAATGAGTGTTTTCTCTTTGTTGGATAACTTTACACAGAATTCTGATGGTTCTATCAAGCACCTAAGACTTCTCAGTAAGCGGAAATACAGTAGTTTCAATATCACCGTTTACTTTACTAAAAATATAAACATTCGGGTAGAAAAAAAATAAGACTTTTGGTTTTTACGTAACTTTATTGTAAGTAGTCGGCTAAATAAAACCAGCAGTACTAAAGAAAGTAGCAGTTCCTAAAGCCCCGAGTGTCCACCACCGAAATCCAAATCCATTTACAGAACCAAATCCTTCTCAATCCGTCACTGGACTGATCCGATTCGATGAGTCCTTTAAGTCACTCGAGTCGGTATCGGCATGTGTGAGTGTGTGAGTGTGAGTGTGAGTGTGAGTGGGAGCGGTGTGATTTTGGCCGAAGTTTAGAGCAGGTTTTTTTTTTAAGTCGTTGTAATTTTCTGTTGCCCTGAGCTCCATCACGAGCTAAACTCATATTAATGACCCACAATGCAACTGCAAAAAATCTATCTATCTATCTATCTATCTATCTATCTATCTATCTATCTATCTATCTATCTATCTATCTATCTATCCATTTCTCTCTCTCTTTCTCTTTCTCTCTCTCTCTCTCTCTCTCTATCTATCTATCCATCCATCCATTCATCTATTCATACATCCATACATTCATCCATCCATCTCTCTCTCTCTCTCTCTCTCTCTCTCTCTCTCTCTCTCTCTATCTATCTATCCATCCATACATCTATACATTCATCCATCCACCTTTCTTTCTCTCTCTCTCTCTCTCTCTCTCTCTCTATCTATCTATCCATCCATACATCTATACATCTATCCATCCACCTTTCTCTCTCTCTCTCTCTCTCTCTCTCTCTCTATCTATCTATCTATCTATCTATTCATCTATCCATACATCTATACATTCATCCATCCACCTTTCTTTCTTTCTCTCTCTCTCTCTCTCTCTCTCTTTCTATCTATCTATCGATCTATCTCTGTTTATCTGTCTCTATTTACCAAGTACCGCAAAATCTTAAAAAATGGCGCCCTTGTTGCCTGGATGTTTAAAACGTAGATTCAAACGTAGCCCCTAAACTGAAACGAGAGTCTGAAAGATCTTTTATGTATGTGGAGGACACCAAAGCGTTCCTGACAGCAGTCCTAGCCATAATTCACACACAGGTCAATTCTTTCTGATAGATAGGTTTACATGCGTGTGCACCCTGAGGAAAGAGCAAGCGGGGCATCTATAAAATATCCTTAATGGCTGCACTCGCTGCTCCTCCAGTCCTCATCACATTTACAGGCAACCTGGATGTTTTATCACCTTCATCTCTCCTTGTTAGCTCTGCCTCGCCCCCGCAGCTCAGGTGGACGTATCGACACCGGCGCTAATTAGATCATTGCCCTTATTTATGGCATTCAAATGTTTTCAGGTCAGATCTAATCTCAACCTAATCAGGAAGGTCAACCCATGAAAAAAAAAGTGCTAAGAGATTTGGAAACACACACACACACACACACGAAAAATGGCCAGCTCCAGCTAGTCGGGGCCAAGCATATCAGACGTTAACTGCTAAACAGTGTTATATAAACAGCACAGTGGCACAAAGGATAGCTTTAGTGAACCATATTGAAAAAAAAAAATAGCACACAACATGTGACGAGCTAGCTAACAGCACACGCTAACATTGTTACTATAATAGCTGTGTTTCTACGACCTTTTGAACTTAAGAATGCTAAAAGTACTGTAGAGTTTCTGAAGAGTTCCTGTTTTGACTTCCCATCACACTGCAGGAACAGTGACTGTCACATTAGAGCAAAGAGCTCAAGAAAGGAAGTTAGCTTAAATTAGCACGCAACAACATGACATGGCGAAAGCTGGTTGAAACTGAATCATTGGTGGTTTAACTCCTATCATTACTTTTGGGCTTAATTTAAATAATGCTAAGGTTTTGACATTCGATTATAATTTCAGAAACTTCTAAATAAAAACTCTGTCAAAATAATGCTAGTAAAAACGTTTAGGACATCATTAACCAACTAGCAAACTTTAATACTAATGTTGGCAGTGAACATATTGTGGTTATTCTAAAATATTTTTAGCTAATGTTTTTTTGTTTTTTTTTGCTAGGTTAAATAAAGTGCTAAGATTATAATAATAGAAATTAAGACCGATACTATAATCTGTGAGAAATCTGAGCAGGTTTACTAGCAACTGGCTAGCAGGATAGTTGTGAGGGTAGTGATAAACTTTGTAAAATTTGTTCTGTTAAATTTTAAAGAATTTTTAGTTTAATTTAGTAGAATATTCTAGGCTAATCTATCAAAATGACAATGCAAATTGCATTGTTGAAGAGAAATAAGGTTAAACTCACAGTCGTGCCTATAGGAATTTTATACTAAACAACTAGTAATTTGGCAAAAAAAATAGTTTTATAATTTTTTTCTTCTTTTATTTACTAAAAAAAATTGTAGCTAAAAATTTTAGTACATCTAGCACCTGTTTCCTGAAATATTTAATAGTAGAATGTTAGCTAAAAGCTGTTCTAATAATAATTTTATATAAAAAATAACTTTTTTTAAAATATCGGATATCAGTTTTGTGATATCGGCTCCATCCATATTTAGCATTTTGAAAATTGCATGCCAGACTGCACCGCATAATTAGAAAAGTCGAATCAGTATTGGTTTTCTTTATTCCTGAGTTTCTCTGACTTTAGAACAGCCAATCTTTGTTTTCATTTCTACTCTGTTAAAAAAGTCTCATTGAAAATTGAAAGTCTCTGAGGCTGAGGGAGAGACCGGCACTTGAATTCAAGGTGACAGCTTCATCACCTCTCATATCTTATGCAACACTCACTTTGTCAGGGAAAACATGTTTGGCCAAAAGCCATCAGTCCTTTCAGTTTATCGGGGAAAAAATAGACAAACTATAACAAACAAAAAACTCCTACATACAAAACAACACCTACTAACATCCCGTACAAAGACTACGTTTATTTACGTCTACTGCTAGTGTACTTATATTAAATATTAAAAAATATATGCTTATAGATTACTTTTAATGGATATAATAAACAGAATTCTATTGACAAACGTACCGACGAGTTACAGTCTATCTGCTCTCTACCTGGTACTTATACTTAACAGGAAATGGTAGCTCAGTGGTTAAGCTACTAATTCAAAGATCAGGGTTCAATTCCCAACACCAACAAGTTACCACTGTTGGGCCCCTAAGCAAGGCCCTTAAGTGCCAATTGCTCAGTTGTATAAAATAGATAATGCTGCCAAATGCTGTAAATGTAAATGTATATTTGGCTTAGGATGGCAAAAAATCTGGGAAACGTTCATCTGGTAGGGGAGGTGGTGGCTCAAATGGTTAACAACGCTAAGTTGTTGATTGGAGAACCTGGGTTCAAGCCCCACCACTGCCAGTCAGCCACTGCTGGGTCCCCAAGCAAGACACTTAACCCTTCCTGCTTCAGGGACACACAGCTGACCCTTCGCTCTGACCCCAACTTTATAAGATGGGATATACGAAGAGACAAATTTCACTATGCTGTAGTGTTTATATGACAAATAATGGCATTTATATTTAATTGGAAGATCCGGGTTTGATTCCGAGCACCAAGAAATTACCACTGTTGGGCCCCTGAGAAAGGCTCTTCACCCCTAAGAAAGGCTCTTCATGTAAGTCGTTCTGATTAAGGGCGTCTGCCAAATGCCGGAGATGTAAATGTAAATGTGTTTCAGCTTTAGTCTATTTGTCATCCTGGTACTTTTTGGATGGAGTTTTATTAAAAATAAAAAATGAGTACAAAATAAAACTAGTTGATTTTACTAAATTAACACAGAAATATAAGCAGAAGTAGACTTTCATGAACTAGAAGTAGAACATGACTAGTACACCAACAAGAATAGTAAACGTTCATGATATATAGTGTTCTAGAAAAAGTGTTCTAGAAAAATAGAACTCGTCTTTTTAAGTTGACTTACAGAAAAATTCTGAAGAAGTATTAAAATAGTACACTTAAATATTTAATACTAGTAGAATAATCTCACTAGTTACTGGAAGTCCACTTGGAATTAAATATACTTTTAACTGTTAAAATGGATGTTAAGTAGACTTTGTTGGTAGGAGAAATTAAACATGGGTTATGTTATCAGCAGAAGATCTAATGATCAAACAAGTGCCAGGCTTTTTCTTCATGCACCTTTAACCCAGATAATTTTAACCGAGCGCAGCAGTTCTGGCTCTGTGCTCTACTTCTATTATGCTGATGCCTCAAACCAGCATAGCAACTCTGCACAAAGCCTACTAAACCTACGGCAAGCAAAAGAACCTAAATCTGTGCAAACACTTGTGTTCCTTTTTAGAAGGAAAGCTTTTAAAGGGTGAAATTTATAATGAGGTGCTAAAAGGGGGTGATCAATTAATGTATCACGTTTGATTCCTTTTAATTGAAACAGTTTTTAAAGATGTGTGTAGAAGGTGCAAGCCAACAAGAGCAAAGTTCTACTTATAAATAACTTCTAACAGTCTCAGAAAAAAATAGAACTAAACTGTAACTTTCTGTATTGCAAGTTTTTATTATTTGTGTAATTATTAAGCATCGTATGTCTAGAGACTATAATAACAGACTATAATATTACTAAACACTTAAAGGTGCCAAACGAGAACATTAGAAATGTGCAATTAAAGTTATTGTAAGTTACTTTAATGAGTAAATTTTAATAAAATTCTGTATCTTCAAGCATGACATGAGTTCCTCCAGTAGAATTCACCTAAAGTTCTTATGTAACTAAAATCAGTGCGGCTTTTGTGAGATTATTTCTAAACTTAAAATTTAACCTAAAGTTTGTAGATTACTGAAATTTTTGTAATCATTTCTGTTCTGAAAAAGTATAGTATAGTATAGTATATTCAATTCATTGTCATTGTGCAAGGTACATGTACAGAACCAATGAAATGCATTTTTCGCATATCCCATCTTACAAAAAGGCTTATAAGAATATTTTATCACTAAAAAAAAGGAGTGTCTGGTGTGAAAAAAAACCCCAACGTTTATAGATTATTTAAAGACTTTCTGTTTCTTTGTTAAATCCTTCTCACGGTTAAAAGGTAAAATAAATTTTAAAAGTTACTGTAAAAATTCCAGGATTTGTGAGATTATTCCTGTGGTAAAGATATAACAAAATTTTATGAATTTCTGTAAACTTCTTTGAATGAGTTTTCTGTAATAAGAAGTAAACCTGTTAAAGTTATTTAAAAAACTGATAAAATAAAATAATAAAATTGTATTGTTAGATACTAAGTATTGTAATAGCATCTTACAGTGAACAGCTTCCTAAAAAACTGAAAACTGAAAATACTTTTAATGCTGCATTAAATTATTCCTGCACTAAAATAATGCATAAATTACCCTAAACTCTGTGAATTAAAGACACATTACAGGGTTTCTTAATTTATTTCTGTATTTAAAGTTGAATTAAGCTACAAAGTTTGGCAATTTTTTTGCAATAAAAATTAAACTGATGTGTGAAATTTAATGAAAAAAAAAAAAAACTTTTCTGAGATCTTTCCCAAAGTTAATAAGTTTCTGAAAAAAAATCTACATTTCTGAAATTCTAACTAAAGTAAAAGTTTGGATGTTCTTGGGTCCAGGCCTACAAATAAAATTATAACAGCACAGTTCTAATGTGAACCGCTGAAAAGGTCACAAATAAAATTTCTACAGCTCAACGAGAAAAAAATGGCAGAGACATTGTCTTACACGCGCAAATAACAAGGCTAATATTTGAATAGTTAAATAATATTCATAACGCAGAATATATGAAAATAATTATCCAGAAAAGAGATCTCAAATGCAAAAGGTCGGACTGCCACTCCTCCTACACGACCTTGTCTTTATAACATATACTGGGTCTCTATTAGACTTTCTGCATACATGGAAAAAAAAACGTCCTAAACTCTGTGTGACCTTGACGTCTCCAGTGGAAAAACAACCTTGAACTATTGTCAACACTTGACAAAAGCTCAGAGGTCTTTATGTTCTCAACAAAGTCATCAAGATCAAGTTTCAGGTGCCATTATTTTGGATGGCCACTAAAAATACATGAGTGAGCAGAGCGGTTCCAGAGAGATCTTAGCTTATCTTAGGTTGGAGGAACAAACGTGTACTGCTATGGCCTAGACCAGAGGTCCCCAAATTGCAGCCTGCCACCCCATACAGGGAAAAATTTTAGGGCAGTCAGCAAAAAATGAATAAACAGGCAAACGTCTGTAGACACAGAAACATAAGCATACGGTAATGCTAGGCTAGGCTAAAGAAAACTTGGTGATAAAGTGAAAGTATAATCAGTCCGGTGTGAGATTAGTTTGACTTGATGACGATTAGTTTCGGGGTTTAAGAGTTGGGCTAAATTTGGTTCCATATTAGTGATACGGTTCGTAGCACATATAAAAATATAAAATACATTTTATAAAATTTATTTACAATCTGGGTTTCACTTCTATTATATCTGTAACTGATAAGAAAAGTTGGCTATTTATTTTATTTATAGTTATTTATTACGCTAGTTTGCTTATTTGTTCAGTTCGACACCAACAGATCGTTCTATGGTGAGCAGGTGGTACCGCACGCCAGCCAGAAAGAAAACTCATAAAACAACAAAATGACCAAACGGTTGAAAGAGAGAAAAAAAATCGATTCGGAATGCAAGAAATTTAACCAAAAATGGACGAGTGAATATTTTTTGTTCAATGCAAAGTACAACTTGTCTCCGGTATTTGGTAGATACTTTTATCCAGAGCAATTTACATTTATCTCTTTTATACAACTTAGCAATTAAGGATTAGGGCCTTACTTAGGGGCCCAACAGTTGTAACTTGGTGATGCTGGGAACTGAAGTGATGTCATCTTTTAATATTCGATATATCAATTAAAAAAGTTGACACACACACACACACACACACACATGATTTTTGTGTTATTTTTGTTTGATGTTTTACACCGAACATTAGTCCATGTCCATGCTGCAACCACCTTTTTTAATTCCACATGATAAATTAATTTTTTATCTAGACAAGGTTTTATATTTTTGCTTATCTTTTACATACCACATTTACATTTCTGGCATTTGACACGCTTATTCAGAGGGATTTACATTTTCTTTCAATGTTTTCTCCAGCTAAGCAGGTGAAAAAGAAGGGCCTTGCTCAGGGACCCATCAGGAGGAGCTTGGTGTTGCCAGAAAATTAAAAATCCATGATATTTCAATCAACATTTACATTTACATTATTTGGCAGACGTCCTTATTCATTCATTCATTACATTTAAGTTTAAGTGTCTTTTTATACAACTGAGCAATTAGGTGTTTAAGGGTTTTGCTCAGGGGCCCAACAGTTGGAGCTTGGTGGTTCTGGGAATTGAACCCACAATCTTCCAATTAGCAGTCCAACCCCACTCCCCCAGTTCAACACCTCTAACACTTTTATTGTGATTATATATATACAGGGTTTTCTTTCATATGTGATTTTTATATATATATTTATTATTATATTAGTTATTATATCTTTGCTTTACTTATTACTGCATAACATTTGATCATTTTTTACAAGTATTTATTTATTTATTTTTTACTTGTTGTCGGCAGAGCATTTTTTGTGCACTTGTAAATGAGCTTTATTAAGACTTGTTACATGCTAAATGTAATTTTTCTCCTATCCTGCCTTCCAAATGACTTCCTCTGTTTTTTTTAGGTCCAAAATATATAATCACGTGACCTAAATGTGACTTATTCCGTTAAAGTTTACAGACGAGTCAAAATCCCGACTCGTTCGCCAAACAGTTAAACAGTGGCGTTTATTTACCCAATCTGTAACACCAACGAGAGCAATAAACCAAACCACAACACGGGATTACATCAGCCTCCGTGACCATCACCTCTCTCCGAGGGCAGGCATTAGCATATGAAAGTGTCACGCTCATGGCGCAGGCCTGCAATATTTACTCAGCTGTCTTTGTTGCTTCTGTTCTCCCTATGCCACAGATTCCTTCCACACATGCAGGGCAAACACACAGTGCTGAAACAATATCCCATGACCTGTACTGTAAAAATGTCTCCCTTGGGTTGCAGCATGAACTCTACAATGAGCCACAGTGTGACGGTGGCCGCCGTTGCTCGGCAACAGACCTGCCGGGTCTCTTACAATACAGTATTTCAGCGAGCAACACTCAAGTGCTTACACGTCCCTGCTGAAAGAGCTCTTGACAAAAGACAGACTTTACCTGTTCCAAACATCTGTGGCTTTGTTTATGATGTCCTCTCTTAGAATTCAGGGTTTATTTACAACCAGGTGTGCGTGTGGTTTTCTTTACAGTGTTTTTTGCGATGACTAGGTCAAAATTGGCGGAGTGGGGACATTTGTCCCTGGGCACAGCATCTGGGGGAGCCAAACTGATGTTACATAATACGAATAAATTTCAGAATGAAATGTTTCCCCCAGTTATATCTTTAAAGTACCATTGTTGCCTTAATTATTTTATTTCTTTATCCTCTTCGTACCCTAAAAATATGCAAGTTTTCATGTTCTAAAACTTTCCAGGAAACATGACGGACCCCTTTATGGCTCACAACTTTGTCCCCTGGTGCTAAAAACCCTAGCTATGCCTCTGCCCTGTGTAAGATTGTATTATTAGTATTGTTCTCTTAAGAGGGAAATAAAATGTTGCCTCGCATCCCCGTGGTTGTAGGTTTGATTTTCTTTTTCTTCCTGTGTGGGTAAAATATGCATGTTCTTCCTGTGCTTTGGGGTGTCCTGAGGGTACTTCAGATTCCTGCCCTGGATTATAATTGCCATTTCTTAATTAAAGTAGGTGAGTGTGTTTCGGTGTGTCCTGTGACCCTATGTAGGATCAGCGGTACACTTTTCTTAGAAGATATTTGTTTGAATTCAGATGAAGTGCAGGCAGCGGCAGTGACGACATAAACTCTTGACCCAAAACTACCCCTTAGCCTCTCTACATTTAATATATGGTAGGCATTAAAATGGTTACCATGCAAAGTTGTAAACTCTGATCTTGGATCTTTAAATAATTTCGAGTAAAATTGTGTTACGGTAAAGTAACGTTTTAACATCAAGTGAATATTCCATTTTCCACAATACAGTCAGGTCACTCGGGTTCGAATATCTAACTCGAATAAATTAGTTTTCAAATTTTACTTTTTTTTTTTATTATTATTTTATTTTTTATGCCTAACTCAAATTTCATTTTTAAAAATATCTAACAACATTTTTAACTTTTAACAAGTATGTGAAGTTTTCTTACAAAACGGCTAACGATAAATAATAACCCACTGCTGGAAACATTCATCTCTTAAAATTTAGTCGAACTCAATTTAGCCAAAAAGGTCCCAGATGGTCTTATTCAAGTAACTTAATTGTTTTTTTTTATTTCTAACCTAAGAAATCCAAGTTTTCTAAAACGTTGATTGTGGTTATACACAGGGTAAAAGTGTATACATTATTCACATCATACGTATTTGCAACCTTTAAATAATTTTAAGTAAAATTGTGTTATGTTAAAGTAACATTATAACACATAGTAAATATTCCAGCAACTCGATCCTCTAATAAACAGTCCAGTCACTGTGGTTAGCATATCTAAGTCAAAGAAATTAAAGTTTTACTTAAATGTTCTTCCCTTTTTAATGCCTAAACTCAAACCATTTTAAAAATATTTAACTTTTATAACTTAAATTTCTTATGATGTTTTATGTAAATGATTCCATGTACCTGAAATGTTAATATCAATCAACTCAAATTAACTAAAATGGTTTTACTCAAACAAAATTTTTAACTTTTCACAAGTATGTGAATTTTTCTTACAAAACGGCTAACAATAAATAACTCAAATCAATAACTCATAAAACGCCATGTCTCGCAAGCTGGATAAGCTCACGGTGCTGCGCAACAT
This sequence comes from Bagarius yarrelli, assembly GCA_005784505.1. NCBI lineage: Eukaryota > Metazoa > Chordata > Actinopteri > Siluriformes > Sisoridae > Bagarius > Bagarius yarrelli. Next base: position 1,854,809 of record VCAZ01000014.1, on the reverse strand, counting down.
TAATTACTGGCAACATTAATTACTTAAAATGTCTAACTCAATTTAGCCAGAAGGTCCCAGTATTAAAGCTTTTCTAACTTTAGAAATCCATGTTTTCCTAAAAGTGCGTACATGACCACACTTTTACCCTGTTCTCATTCGCGACTTTAAATAATTTCGACTAAAATTGTGTTATGTTAAAGTAACATTTTGACATCTAGTAAATATTCCCGCAACTCCATTTTCCACAATTCGAAAAATATCTAATTTTTATAACTCAAATTTCTTTTGATGTTTAATGTAAGTGATTCCATTCACCTAAAATGTTAATATCAATCAAGTCAAATTACCTAAAAATGTTCAAATCAAACAAAATTTTTAACCTCTAAATGTGAAGTAACTTACTAATAACTAATGTAAAGTTTTCTTACAAATCGACTAACAATAAATAATAACTCAACTTTAATTTCTTTAAATATCTAACTCTATTTTCCTAAAAGGTCAATTCACGTAACTTCCTTTCTTTTTTTTATTCCTAACTTAAGAACTCCATTTTTCGGAAACGTTGATTGTAGTTATGATATTAAAAAATGTCAATTTGTGTTATATGAGATTTGAAACTCAAGTGACTCAAACTTCCTTCAACTTTTCAAAGAACTTAAATAACTATGTCCTTCATGTCCAGTTGGGTTTTTTTTAAGCGCAGTACTCAGGTACGAAGGGGAACCAAATTTAGCAGGGCAATAAAGACTTTATGTAGGGTCACAGATATGAAGTTCTTCCTGCTCTGGTGGAAATGTGATGTAAAGGATGTTATGTGGGATCAGCTTTGATCCTATGAACAGAATGGTTTCTTATTGACATGCCGGATAAACGTGAGCTCACATGTCTGGACTACTCCGTGTTAACAGAGCTCATTTGATATGTTTGGCTTCCTAGTGGTATTTATTCCTCAGGTCTTTGGATTGTTTCGTAATTAATTCGACCTTCAGCAGGGTAAACATGAAGTTTCTCCAAAACTAAACTTATATCATCATGTTTTGGATGTCAGTTTGAGCTGGAATTCAGATAGGAGTTAGATTTGTGTGGCGGAAACCTCAGGTCTTCCGAGATACCACCAACTCAGGACTTCAGCTGTTCCCCCAAAAAGTTTGAATTCAAATAAAACCCATTGTAGGACGTACCGTATGTTATAAATGGTTAATAGGTTTGATTTAAAGGTCACAAACAAAAGCCAAATTCAAACTGAGGTTTAATTGAGCACAGATCACGCAGTCATGCCTTTCCATTCACCTATGTCCTAACCTTGTTACATGTCAAGTGACATTTTAACATGGCAGTAAATCTATAACTCTCTTCCTTCCCCGCTCTAGTACATGGCAATGTTCTCTCTGTCGCACACTATACATCAATCCTTTCAGTCATTCATAAATTCTGAAAAAAATGCCCTTTTAGTTAATTGCTGGGCAAATTTAATTTCTAAAAAAGCTCTTCAAAGAGCAAGAGGTAATGAAGTTGGGACGTCTCTGCCGATGCCCTCGGCACCCCGCCTCTTCGACTCGCAGGAGTGAGTGTGTGTTAGACACTTACATTAGAAGCGGATGATTATGTAGGGTGAAGTGCTCCACAGTTCAGCTTATTGAAGCCGACATGATGCCCTTGTTTGAGCTAAGGCAAGGACAACCAGTTAAGAAGTTTGTGAAGGACAATACAACCCCCCAATACCACCACCCCACCTCATGCTATTATCACCCAACCCGTAACAGCCTTGGACTCTGAAATTCTGCTTGACAGGGGACATGCATCAATCCGTCAGGGTTCAACCAGAGACAAGCCTGTAACCTTCAAAAGTCTCAGCATCGGTGTAGAATAGCTAGCATTCATAGTGAGCCATTTTTCTCTCTGGGCTTTGCTTAATATAACCGCCGGGCTGGTTAAATTAAGATGCCGTTGAATAACACTCCTAAGTCCAATTTAAGCTCAACCCCTACCGTGTCCTCTCGAGCCCTCAATTATGCCGAGCGTGCCAAAGAGTAACATGCTGCAAACGTCTTCCTGTGGTCATTAGCAAGCGGGTGAAAGTGCATTAAAGATTAACTTAAAAGAAGAAAAATTAATATAATCTCCACACTTCTGCAAAGTCTTTCCACTAGATTGTGTCATGTGACTGTGTGGATTTGATCATTGAGGCACAATAGTATTAGTCAGAACAGACACTAATGTTGAGGTAAGAAGGTCTGGGGTGCAGTTGGTGTTCCAGGTTATCCCAAATGTGTTCATTGGGGCAAAACATTAAGCTTCTGCCACACCAACCAGAACACAGCATGTCCTCGTAGAGTTCAGGGGCTTTGTGCACAGGGGTATTGTCATGCTGGAACATGATTTGGGCCAATTAGTTTCTCAGTGATGGAGTAATGGAACGCTAGAACATACAAAGATGTTTAACTGTGTGAAACTATTTGGGAAAGGAAAGACTTATAAGTGTAACTGTCCGGAGGTGTATATAGAGTATAGAACAGCTGTGTAAAAATACTGACACAGCTAACAATCGCAATATATTTTTCACGATAACGTATTAATATTCTAACCCTCTTGAATATTTAGAAATATTTATGTTTATGTTTATTATTTTATTAAAATTTTTGTCAAACGACTTTCTCCTTCGCTCCGGAAGTGGCGATGACATGGCCATTGTCTGAGCTTAACGTCTACTGGTGATATATATTATGATATACTGGTATTGAATAAGTGGTAGCGCAGTCGTTAAGGGACTGCTTATTGGAAGATCAGGGGTTCAATTCCCGGGACCACAAAGTTATCACTGCTGGGCCCCTTGAGCAAGGCCCCTAACCCCTAATTGCTCAGATGTATAAAAGAGATAAATGTAAGTCGCTCTGGATAAGGACGTCTGCCAAATACTGTAAATGTAAATATATTGTATCCTGACCCGAGTCATGATGTGTATCGTATCGAGAGGCCCTTGCCGAAGTCTATGGCAAAGCCTACGAAATAGTGTAAAATAAATCCCCTCTGAAAGAGAGAACCAGGAAAGAAGGTTTAACTGCAGTAGGAAGAAGGTGACTGCTTAGAAAAAAATGAAGGAGTGGCTGCGATAACACTTTTAAATACATAAAAATAGTGATAAAGCTGCCGAACTTCTGTCTCACCACATCCTGATAAAGAAAAGTTTTCTTCTCGGAGGCGTGAGTGGGCTAAAAAATAATTCCAAAACATATTATCCTGACCTGCAGCGCTGTAGATTCCAACAATGTGTTTTTAAGCTTTTGGAGGTGGGAAAGTCGTTTTGTGTACTTTATAAAAGTGAAAAATATACCAGAAAAAAACTTTTAACCCTTAAAAATAGTTTTTTTCCCCAAGTTAAAGAACAAAACACTAGAATTTTAAAGAAGAAGCTGAGTATTTTAAGTATTTATTTCATGATGTAAGGTCAGGTTTACTATATTAAATACTGTTTTAAGGATGCAAAAGAATTAAATTCTATTAAGCATTTTCTTTTTAATTTTCCTTAAAATTAATTTTAATGTTATAATTATAGTTTACACTTTACAAGTAGCAGAACAGTTCAAAACTGGAATAAAAACACCACATTAAATCCATTATAATAAAACAGGTGTGGTGTTCGGATGTACTAAACACTGCAATGAATTATTACAATAAAATGTTTTTAAAAGGTTAAAAGCTTAGTGGAAAAAAACTAAAAACTCACTAAACGTAAACTGCAATGAAAATACACACAAATGCAGACTTGAAAACATGTAATAAACATGTAATAACGTAAATAAAAACATTACATTTATTTTAACAATCTGAATGACAAAATCATGTCTGATTATAATTTTAGATTATTAGGAATTAAAAATTAAGAATGTAAAGTTTGTATTCATTTAATTATCTTCTCTACCCGCTTATTCCCTAATTCGGGGTCACAGGGATCTGCTGGAGTCTATCCCAGCCGTCTCTGAAAGGCAGGAGGGGGACACCCTGGACAGATCGCCAGTCTATCACAGGGCCACACACCCTTACACTGACTCCTGTGGGCAATTTAGAATCACCAATCAATCTAACATGCATGTTTTTGGACTGTGGGAGGAAACCAAAGAACCCATGCAAGCACAGGAACAACATACAAACTCCACACAGAAAGACCCCTGCCCGAACCACCGACTGAACTCCAGACCTCCTCATCGCATCATCAGTGTCTGATCTCAATAATACTATTGAGCCTGAATGGACAAATCAAGCTGGAACCGGAGGCTCAGCGTCCTACCATAGATGTCTGCTCTTGTATCTAAACGAACACAAATCTCCACAGCTTTAACATCTATGGCAAAGCCTTCAGAGAAATCAAAGTTAGTTAAGCACAGTTTCTTCTTAGAACATTGGGGTCAGAGCACAGGATCAGATGTGCTTCTGGAGCAGGAAGGGTCAGGAAGTGTCTTACTCAAGGACCCAACAGTGGCAGTGTTGGGGATTAAACCATGGTCTTTCTGATCTTTCAATTGACACTGCAGCACCGTAACCATTTGAGCCACCACTGTCCTTAATAAAGAGTGAAGCTAAAGTGGACTAAATCTGGAATGGGGTATATAACAAGCTGCACGTATAGACATGGTGGTCAGGAGTATGACACAAGCTGACACAAGACTATACACAGTGTAGGTTCACATCGCAATAAAAGGATTAGCTACCTGATAGCTACCTGCCGCACAACACTCAGGATCTTAGTTGTGATCTATTTGACATCAAAATATTGTTTATAATTAGATTTTTATAAAATCTTTTTTTTAATCATAAAAATGCAGGTTTGGGGACATTCTGATGTCTTATTTACTTAACAATCCTCTTATAAGAAACTGAAGATTCCTTTTTAGATAAAGGACTGACTTGCTTGATACACTTCGTTAAATTTAGCTTTCTGAGAAATCAATCAATCAATTTATCACTTTCCGCACTCCTGAATGTTAGTGATAGTGGTAAATATCGCTACACTATCATAAGAAAAAATATCGTGATAGTCATCGATATTTTCACACAACCCTACATGTAACCATGTGTAATGATAATAAAGTTGAATCTAATCTAATTTAAATGTAAATACGGTGACCATAACAGTTAGTTTATGTTGACATCCTTACAAACCGCCCCAAAAAAATACAAAAAAATTCAAAAAATTACCTCTCTTACAGTGTCCTGAATGACGTCTGATATATCTGAGTACACAAGGTACCGAACTGTTTGATTAGAGCCGTATCGTGCTTATCTCTGTCAACACTCTGGTGTTCTGATGTTAGGAACACAAACCTCAAGTCATTTAGCGTTAATACACCGTGACCTGTTGAAGAGAACATGTACCGGGACGTACAGTGAGAACCTGATGGCGCTGAAACAGCATGAAAAGCCCTGACCCACGTCTGTGTGAGGGTTTTTGTGCATTAGGCGTGCGGGGCGTTAGCCTGTTGTGTGCTACGGTATGCTAGGGTATGGTACGGTACGGTGCCTCCTACAAGTGCTATAAATCGCATGCATAATGCTGGTCTACTCTATAAAAATGTCACCGGTCCACCCCGCTCGCCCTGGGCTGACATTTCTATTCTACAGATGGAAAAATCATTTCAGTGCGGCACTGCTGACAGATTAGCTGGCACCCAGAGACATGATTTAAGATCCTTCTTTTCCTTTTGCCCTCTACTTTTGCTTACGCTGTTAGTTTTAAGACAGGACTTTTTTTTTTTGCTTGCATTTGTTTCCCTCAACCGCCTCCCTCTCCGTCACCACCACCACCACCACCACCACCGCCGCCCCTCCCCACCCCCCTCTCTTCATAGCACGAGCCAATTTAAGAGCCACTGTAAATGTCTTCTCCTTAAAAGCTGCTGCAGAGCTAAGATCTTTCGCTGGCACGTACTCGACGAGCCGTGGCGTTTACAAGAGCACGTCCTGTCAGTCATTTCTTACTGTTTTTTTTTTTTTTCTCCAACACGGCAATGCTTGCGTACGCACTTCGCCGCTCGATTTATCTGACCTCGATCTCGCTACGAGATCCGCTGTTTTCTTTCTTTTCTTCTTCTTTCTGTTTTTTCCCCCCGCACCAAAACTATGAATAATGCAGCTCAATCTTCATTATTATCCATCAATTACGGGTCACGACGGAGAAACGTGACGACCTTACGTCCAGTAAACGAGTCGGTCATTATCTTCCGAATGATTAACCGTGTAACGCACGCCTGCACAAAGAGGTTGCACATCACACACACACTCACACAAATACAAAAATGTCTTTTCTTCTCCTGCCCCCCCATCCTGTTTTTCTTATTCTGCACTCATACTAGTAATAGCGTTCCTCATTCTTGCTCTAATTGCATTCAGAATAAAGGTCAAAGTCCCGTCACCTGGACCGTGTAAGTTCAGGTGGGCATGTGATAAACATGCATGGAGCTCTAATTCCACCCCAACAAACAATACCAGGGTTAAGAAACCTTGTTGTTTGCGCTCAAAATGTCTGACCTGTGTACTCGGTACAGTCATGAATAAGAAGGAACCTGTAGGAAACTAGTACAGCGGAGATCAGGGAGTCTCATAGATCAGGGAATAAAACAGCAAAATTCATTCAGTTTCCTCAGATCAAAATTTTTTTCCACAAAAATATCTTTGACTATATGAAATTTCTTGACATTTTTTATCGGTGTGAATCTGCGTTATTCATTTCCAACAAAAAAAACTATTACAAACGAATTATTACATACTTAAACCATAAACTGTATATATAACAGCACAAACTGATGCAGCCGTCAAACAGAAAACTGTTTTTATTTTAATTTTATCTTTCTAAACCATCAGGGATTAAATCGTTCTGTTGCTTTAAATAATTACTGTGAAATAAGGCTGTGTATTGGCAAAGGGCCTCATGATACGATACATACCACGATACATATACTACAAAACAATTTATCGATATATCGCAATAAAAGATATATTGCAATACATGAAAAAAATGTAAAAGAAATAGCTAAAAATACCATAAATGCAAAGTATTTATTATTTAGTACATATTTTTTCCGGCATGCTTGTTTTTGAGTCAATGGCCACATGTGTCAGCGCCATCTAGCGGAGCGGAGGAGGAAGTTGTTAGACACAAACTAAGGGTTTTGATGAAATATTATTGTAAACGGAAATCAGTTTAAAACGTAATTTGCATTTGTGTCAGTATTAAAGATTACAAAATCGATAAACTTTCATGAAATAAATATAAACTTTTAAAATAAAATGAAAGAAATAAAAATAAACTTTCATCATACCTTTTCATCATAACTTTTCAGCATACCTATTTTTTTTTCAACAGCCCTGTTATGAAACCTTGATAAAACACATAATGTAATATTGGTGGTAAATATAAAAACTAAAAATAAACCTTCAGTAGTAAAAAAACACAAAAAATTATAAAAATTCCAGTTATCGTTCTATTGGCCTATTTTCAAGCCGAGTTATGTAACGCTTTACGACAGCCACCAGCCCTCGTCTACATTTAACTCAACCCGTTTGTAGGTTCAGTTAACGCATGAGACACTGAAAGACACGCAAGAAAACAATTTAATTACCTTAAAACATTTTGCTATACAATATACAGTATCTGACTATAGACATGGCTTGGCTGAAACTTTAATACCGTTTAGGGATAAAGATAAATTCTGGCTTGATTAAATCTTTTTTTCAACGTTTAGGTAAATATTTCTGCATCTCCTTTAAAATTCACTTTTTCCCAGCTTAAATGTTATTAACACGATAATATCTTCGACTATATGAAATAACTTTGTAAATGTTTTGATGTTAATACGTGTTTTGTCTTTTCCGACACAAAAAACTACTACAAACTAATTTTTTACATACTTACATACACTGTAAACTGCATATATAACGGCAGAAACTGGAGAAAACCACCTTATTGTAGTTAACAGAAAAAAGGAATTGTGGTTATTACTTATTTCTCTTTATTTATAACCGACACTGAGAAAATTACACAGAATTCCATATCTCAAACAATCAATAATATAATAAAATAAACACAACAGTATAACCTGTAATGTCATCGTATAGTCAAAATTCTGTACTTCATAACAGATAATATATTTAATTGGCCAACGGGGCATATATAACAAATAATAGATTTTATTGGCCAACAGGGCATCTGATTTGTATGTAAGGCAACCAAAGCGGTCCATGTTTGGGGGTAAATCTGAAAAAAAGGCCAATGTCAAACCATAGGGTTAGAGTTAGGGTTAGGGGCATATATAACAATTAATAGATTTTATTGGCCAACGGGGCATCTGATTTGCATGTAAGGCAAACAATAGAGGTCCCTGTTTGGGGGTTAATATGAAAAAGGACATTATCAAACCAAATTAATGACTTTTTATGAACTAGGGGTGCCACTAATTGGGGAAGCGGAATTTAGGATGGTTCTAAGGGCCAATATAGTTTAGAGGCCCCCAGAGATCTGGGTTTTTTTAAGGGGAAACATTACTATCAGTTAGCGTGAAATGGGTGTGGTACATTACATCATTGGGAATAATTTGGTATTTAGCACATCCCACATCAGTCCACTTTCCAGACTTTCATTGTTTATGAGTTGGAAACTTTGTTTCCAAGCAGATTGTTCAGAAACCTGACACACACACACACACACACACACACACACACACATCTCCTAAAGCGATTCCAGATTTGTAAGCCATATACACAGATGTAGATGTGGCATCAGGGTATTAATGATGCTTATGAATAGCAAAAATCACAAGCATCATTAGTACCACTGCACACACTTACCACTTTCTTTTACCCCACACCAAACCTGTACTGGGAGAAAGAACACTAATCCCTATCAAATACCTTCTACAAACACCTAAACTAATAACTCTTTGACCCTGCTAACCTCTGACCTTTAACCTATTGGCATCTCTCTCTGCTCCAGCTTTATTGTGATTGGCAATGTAAAAAAGTTAATAAAGTCCAAGTGACAGAAATCTATACCGAATCCATAGGCAATTATGATCCTGATAATCAGTGTTGAACACCATCTACTACAAGTTTAACGCTTTACAGCATAAAACATTTATCAAGAAAGGCTACAACACTCGGAAAAGGTGTTTCAAGTTAATGTACCGTGACATCATATACTACAAGTCTTTACCAAACTGAGACATTTGTCTAGCAATAAACACGTTTGGGATGAACTGAGACCCCAACTGAACCCCAGACCTCCTCACCTCAACATCAGTGTCTGATCTCACTAATACTACTGCGATTGAACAAACACAAATCTATACAGTCACATGACACAATCTAGTGAAACCCTTTTTTTTAGGTGTGTGGAGGTTGTTATAGGAGATAAATATATGAAACTAAATCAGGAACTGGATGTTCAAAAACACTTACGGATGTGATGGGTAGGTGTTCCAATATTTTTTACATGGAATCACCTGAAAGATCAGGGTTTGATTCCCAGCACTACCAAGTTGTCACTGTTGGACCGCTGAGCAAGGCCCTTAGTCCCTAATTGCAAGATAAATGTAAGTCGCTCTGCATTAGGACGTCTGTGCCGAATGATAGAAATGTATCATTATGTCTAGTTTTTTAAAAAGGCAATATTTAGGTTTTGCCTCACTTCCTCTATTGGGTCCCTGAGCAAGACCCTTAACCCCTAATTGCTCAGTTAGTATAAAAGAGATAAATGTAAGTCCCTCCGTATAAGGACGTCTGCCAAATACTGTAAATGTAAACTCATAAAACTTCCTTAAAATTTCACATACTTTGGAAAGACCAAAGGCGAAGGAATAAGTTCATCACTACAGTCAGTTATTTGTTAAAATGAGTCACAATAAAAAAAAAAAATATTATGATAATCTCTAAAAAGTGCATTTAAATATGAGGAAGTGGTAGCGCAGGCAGTGGTTAACTGGAAGATTGTGGGTTTGATTTCCAGCATTACTAATTTACCACTGCTGGGCCCCTGAGCAAGGCCCTTATCCTCTAATTGCTCAGATGTATAAAAGAGATAAATGTAAGTCGCTTTGAATAAGGACGTCTACCAAATGCTGTAAATGTACTATGTTTATATTACAATACCCGAAGACACTTTCCCCCAATTATCCTCACACACGCAATATTTAATTTTGTTTTTAAATTTAGTTGCAATATCTAAAAAGGCAAACTCCTCACATCACACGGAGAAGTCTTATTTATGAAATAGTTTGCAATATTCCGAGACTAACCTTGAGACATTTTCATAACTTTGGCTCAACTGCCAAGTTCCAAATTTTTTTCACTTCCAATTTGCAAAATAAATGTCCAAAAATTTGCAAGAAAAATTAAAAGAAAAAATATTACTATGATGTGCAAAAACACAAAAAACAAAGGGCCTTCAAGGAGACACATAAACACACACACACACACACACACAGATGCATACAACCTGCAAAATGATATACAGAAATAATTCATAATTAAATTATCTTTAATTCTAATAGCTTAATAAATATCGTTTTACCCAATTCCTTAACGACCAGTTTTTATTCTTTCATTTTTTTGGACATCCCAGCTAACATTTTAGTATAAATGGAGGTAACAGCCAGCCAGACACCCCCTCTGTATAAGAAAACATCTGTAATCAGCCACCAAGTTTCAGTAGGTGGAAGCTCTTACCACAAAAAATAAAAATAAACAAGCGGACTAAACCATTTTACAAAATAGGGGAATACTAACGTTACATAAATCGCAAATCATAACACATTCCATTAAAACTCGGAAAAGCTTTTAAAACCAAATGATGGACACGTTACTCAGAAAGTTTATAATTCAACTTTAATCTTCTAACATTATCATATCTCCCAGCCGGAATTTGATTTATTCCTTGATAAACGTATTTGAAATGACTTTTATTCTACGGCGCTCGGTTTACCTGATGGATAATTTAATGACTGGTTTAAAGCCGTATTTTCAGACATGACTTATGTTCTAGCAGCTTCTTCAGAACACCTTTCAGTCATGAAGCTGCATCAAAAAAACGAGACGGAGTAATAACTCAAGATCAATACCATCACTGCTCATAGCTTTGACCACTCGTTGACCTTCTTTCATTCCTTAAACGGAGTAAATAACAAGCCGACACTTTCTGTCCAACAAGACCGGCAGCCATGATGCATTATAAGTGTCAGCATAATGATTTGAATTTATAATGCATGATTGCCTTCCTAAATGTGCAGTAATAATGAAAAAAAGCACCCAAAAATCTTAAGGCAGAATATAGTAATAAGGCTTCATAGTGGCATGTGACATAACAGATTATAATACACATCTGACCTGTTTACAACATTATGATCAAAAGAATGAATCTGTTATGAACCTTAAACTCTTTAGTGCTCGTCCTTCTCGAAAGAATAATTTAAGCATTATGTGAATAGTCATGGTATAAAGCTTTATAACGCAAGGTGACATAATATATTATACTACATTATACCTACACTCTATTAAGCCCCTGTAACTGTTCATAAATGCATACAGAAAATCCTATAACAGCCTAAATATTACACTGCTATAAAGCTTTATAACACCTGTTATAAAGTTCAATGCTGCTCTTTCAGTCTAAATATTTTTTTAAAATTATTATATAAATATATTTACCTTTATAAAAGCGATGCAATAAAGCTTAATAACAACTGCTATAAACATTGACATAATGCTTTTTATCTCCATGCTTCTACAACAGTGCACAAATGTTTCTAAGCACATTTACAATGTTATTACAGCATATTAGAAACCACAAAGTGTCATAACGCCTTATAAACAGACATTTGACCTAGTCCTTATAGTAATAATGGCTAGAGTGCTCTATAACAAATGTTACGTTCATTAAAATGATGCTTTGCACTCAGTTGCAGCTCAAAGTATGCCTTATGTCAACTGACATAACCATCTATATTCGGACGTAAATGTTAGATAGTAATAAATGCACATGATAAAAGCATGAAGTGACTGAGTAAATAATTTGGTATGAAGCATTATAGCTTTATGGAAAATAAGCATTATAACGTAAAACTGTAGCACTGGTCTTAACAGTAATATTAACAAAGGGGAAATATAAACATTCCAATGAATTATGTATACACTTTCATACTGCTACAAATCCTTACACCTCATATTCTTGTGTGCCGTTATAAACAGTCATAGAGGTTTATGTCTAGCCTTAAAGCGCATTATAAGTATCTGATCGCATGGAGAGAGAAAAAAAGTGTAAGCAATGATTATTTGAACATCTACAGCGACCTCTTGTCATGGCATGGACGCTGTCTGGGTTTCATGCCATCTGTGTGACCGTGTGGACGCGAACCGCAAAACATCACATTCCTGTCAGACCTACAGCCCAAATCTGCTCTCAAATCCTGGATCCGCTTCCACGGGCAGTAATGCAGAGAAGAACCCCCTAAAAAACCACCCCAACAGACACGGAAAATAACAGCAGGTTCTCCTCAGCCTGCGCCTGCCATGTAATCGCCTTGTTTATTCGCTCAAACTCAAACGCAGCCTGGCGCATTGGGCGCACGGGCTGTGCGTAGCGACGCGCGGCACAGCACAGCCATCCACTCATTCATTCATTCATCCATCCATCCATTCATTCATTCATAACACCATTTGGCTAGAATTCAGCATCCCACAGAAACCACTTCTTCACCCGTACCTGATCTCTCACATGGCTTCACATGAGATTTCCCCGCTGCGTCTTTTTTTTTTTTTTTTTTTTTTTGGGAAATGCGCGTCCCCGTCACCGCCGAGTCCACGTCGCTGCTTCTTCTTCTTCTTCTTCTTTCTCTTTCTTTATTTTTTCACCACACAATCAGATTAAAGTAAGAAACTCTCAGTCCGACCCGATTTTCTCCAGCACTCCTGCGATGGCTAGAGCGTGATCGGTGATTCCAGGCATCCCACTGCCACACGCGCGCACACACATACACACACACACACACACACACACACACACACACACACACACACACAGAGGCTACACTCCTCCTGTACGCTGCACGGCCGGCAGTCTTAAAGCGACAGTACAGATGTTTCTGTTGCTCAGGTTCCTCTGGGTGAAGAGACAGATTAAGGATTTACATACGAGACAGATGACACACACACACACACACACACACACACACACACACACACGTTTCTTACTATCTTTCTAAGACCCTTTGCCTGACATAATTATTAATGCGACTAATCAATTCCTAGAAACTTTAACCTAAGGAAAGGAAAGGAAACCTCATAATCTGTTGATTATTATTTATCCATAGGAGGACAGACACACACACACACAACCCACACAAAAACCCTAACCCTATATATATATATATATATATATATATATATATATATATATATATATATATATATATATATATATATATATATATATATATATATATATATATATATAGATATAAAGATAGACATATAAGCCGTGCAGCATACAGGAGTGTAGTCTATATAGATAGATAGATAGATAGATAGATAGATAGATAGATAGATAGATAGATAGATAGATTGATTGATTGATTCATAGATTGATTAATTTATTTATTTAGTAATTTCACATAACTAACAAGCGATTCGTGATATACAAACCCACTCTAACATGTCAATATGTAGCGCTTTTATCTTCTTTTATTTTTTTTTTATTAAACTCTTATGATTTGTAAATTCATAATATTTTCCATCGTTTGCTAAAAATGATGCTTTTATCAAAAAAAAATTCAAAATAAACCAAGAAATGATTCATTCTTTTTATAAAATAGCAAGAGTTAATATATTCCCAGATTATCCATCCATCCATTTTCTATACCCACTTATTCTACTTAATTAGGGTCACAGGGATCTGCTGGAGTTCATCCCAGCTGTCACTAGGAGAAAGGCAGGAGGGGGACACAATGGACAGGTCACCAGTCCATCACAGGGCCACACACACACTCACACTCACTCCTATGGCCACTTTAGAATCACCAATCAATCTAACATACATGTATATGGACTGTGGGAGGAAACCGGAGAACCCAGGGTAAACCCACACAAACACAGGGAGAACATACAAACTCCACACAGAAAGACCCCTGCAGGGGAATCGAACCCAGAACCTTATTGCTGTGACGCAACAGTGCTAACCACTTAGCTACCATACCTATTCCTAGATCATTTTTAATAATAAATTGCACTGTTTACAAACCGTTGATTAACATTGGCTTATTTTATTTTATAAAAAAATTTTTTTTCTGATGACATACTGCGTATTAACCTTCTTTTAAGTGATGAGCCGTGTTTCGCCTTCATTCCATGATATTCCATTCTATAAAAGTTATTAATATTATTATTATAATTATTATTATTACTTATTAATAAAATATATTTTTTATGGTATAGCAACAAAAATAATAATGAAGAAACACAAGAATAAATCTTATGAAATGAACACAAACTGTGATTTGTAATAAAAAAAATTGTAATACACCGTGTGAAGTGGTGGCTCAGTGGTTTAAGTGTTGGACAGATGCCAGAAAGATCGTGAGTTTGATTCTCAACACCACCAAGCTACCACTGTTGGGCCCCTGAGCAAGACCCTTAACCCCCAATTGCTCATTTGTATAAAAGAGATTAATGTAAGTTGCTCTGGATAAGAATGTCTGCCAAATAATGTAAAAAATATATATATAGTCACAAATTAGTTTTATATATGTCTATAATTTGACATAGTGAACATGGATTTGTAATGAAAAGTAAATTTCAGTACATAAATATAATTCTACAGATTAGTATTTTGATTTGCAGATCATTATGTGACGTGACCCTGTATATAATATTTAACTTCATTACATCATATGACACCATGTGGTATTGATGATGATGATGATTTGTTATAATTACACTAATATGGCACCTCTCATGTCAAGCATATTAGTTTTTTTCAGTAAGTCTGTGTAGGGTTACCTTAAGCTGTGCTGCTGATGAGACTTTCACAGCTTCCTCGGATATTGAAATGATGTGAAGGTGTTGTTGCTCCTCCTCCCCTGCTCACTGTGGTAAGTTACAACGACGGCCATTTGTTTCTTCTGTTTCTCTTTAATGCATTTTCTAAGGACTAAAACTCTGTTTGTTTGCTTCCCATATGTTATTTTTATTCCTAACACAAATGGTGGCTGTTGTATTATGAGGGAAAAATTTCATTTATGTTTGCTGGTACATTAGTCTCCTCTAATATATCTATATATATATTATATATATATATATATATATATATATATATATATATATATATATATATGTATGTCGGTTTGATTTCCAGAACCACCATGTTACCGTATTGTACTGTATTAAAAATACACTACATCCTATTGTATTGTTTTTTATACAATATTCATTATTCATACATTTATTTTTCTTATTTAAAAACAAAAAAATGGTGGTGTTTTTATGGGGACCCGAAATGGATTAATGCCATTTTAATAAATTTCAATGGGAAAAATTGATCTAACATACAAGGAATTTCAAATCCGTAAAGAATTGTCAGGCTGCAATAGTCAGGCCAACCCAGAACCCGGAACGCCTCCAATAACACACAACATATTTGTTTATCACAAGTCGAATGGCATCTACACTAACATATGTCTGTTCTTCGTTATTCCAAGTCGCCACCATCACTTAAGGCAGTTTCTCTTGTCTTCTAGATGGCCATTCGGACAAGACCACGGAAACTTTACTGCAGCATGGAATAACCTACTGGTTTATCTGGTCGGAGGAGAACTGACCCCACCGACTGAACCTGGTCTCCTAAGGTTTTTTTCTCCATTCTGTCACCTATGGAGTTTTGGCTCCTCGCTGCTGGCTTGCTTAGTTGGGGACTCTTAATTTGTAGATATCAATCAAATTGAGTGTTTTAATGAGTGTTCCATCCTGTCTTTTTCTGATGTGATTCTGTAAAGCTGCTTTGAAACAATCCCGATTATAGAGAAGTGCTACAGAAATAAAGAGGACATGACTTGACTTGACTAATTCAAGTTACGAGCTCCGTCATGGAACAAATTAAAATTGTAAGTTGAGGCATGACTGTATTATATTTCATGCAGATTCACTTCCTTACAAAATCAACCCAGTCATTCAGAAATAATAAATTCCTGCCAAACAGTCACCTGGTGACATCTCATCTCTTTTTTCGGTTTTGTTGCCGGTCTTGAAGTTAAGATCTAAATGATCTTATATCGAAATTATTCCTAATATGATAAGAATGACAGTCTTTACTGTAACTCCTCCACAAGTGCCATGACGTTAATCATTGTCATGACAACATCTCAGCGAAAAACCTTTTATGTGTCTATTTCCTTTGTACAATTTCCAGAGCCGGAAGATTAGAAGGTTAAGAAAGTCTTTATGTTCGGGTTTAAGGCTTAATTTGTCAATTAGTTTATAAATGCATTGCTACATTTTAAAAAATGAATGAACTTCTATTTCTGTAATAATAAAGACTAGTTATTTCCAGTTAATACGGCACTATACTGTACTCTCGAACCCATATCACCTCGATAAACAACACCTGCCTACACTTAGGGTCAAGACCAGATCTTTTTTTTCTCAAATATAACACTGAAAATAAACTTTTAACCGTTCAAAGTGCAGTTTAACCCTAACCGTTGCCCTGTGTCATACAGCAGACCTACACAAAGCAGACTTTGACCTCAGCGCCTGATGATTATGAAGGAAAACAGCAGGACTGCCAGGAGACAGTGACCTTTAATCCCTCTGCTTTTGTTTGAGCTTTATCATGGAGCAGGAAGGGCTTTGGTTCCCTGGATAGACAGGTACAAACACGGATATGGATTAAGGGGAAGTGCTAACCAGGATGTCACCTTTGAGCTTGAATATGAAGGTAAACATCTCAGGCACCCAAAAATACCCGGTATTTATAAAAATTCTGCACGTGGTGTTGTTTTCAACATCAGCCCAGTTTCGATCCTAAACTGAGACGAATCTTTTCAAAGATAAAAAAGAAATGTGAATTAGGTGTGTTTTCAATGAGTTGTTCAAGCAGCTGATGGCGGTATTGGTAACCTAGTAACCGAAAGTAAAGAAAACAAAGCGAACATAATGGAGCGGAAGCAACCAATTAGTTATGTGGGTTTGATGTTTGCTACGTCAGAATTTACCAAAAAAAGCAAGCATAATGAAGACAAGACTTTAATTAGTAACCATCATAAAGTACAGGCAGGTTGGGATGGGTGAAGAAACGTGTCAGGGGAGCTATGTATGGTTTAGGCAGCGTTGATGTATGAGTTGATGTATGAGTTAGAGACAGTTGTGAGACAGCTATGATGTCAGTATGAGTTTAGAGACTATGAGTGGTTTTGTGAGTGAGACAGCTATGATGTATGAGTTAGAGACAGTGGTGAGACCAGCTATGATGTATGGTTTAGAGACAGTGGTGAGACAGCTATGATGTATGGTTTTTGAGAGAGTTGTGAGACAGCAGTGGTGAGACAGCTATGATGTATGGTTTAGAGACAGTGGTGAGACAGCTATGATGTATGGTTTAGAGACAGTGGTGAGACAGCTATGATGTATGGTTTAGAGACAGTGGTGAGACAGCTATGATGTATGAGTTAGTGGTGAGACAGTGGTGAGACCAGCTAGTTTGACATGTGAGAATGAGTTTAGAGATTTTAGAGACAGTGGTGAGACAGCTATGATGTATGGTTTAGAGTTAGTTGTGAGACAGTTGTGAGACAGCTATGATGTATGAGTTAGAGACAGTGGTGAGACAGCTATGATGTATGGTTTAGAGACAGAGACAGTGGTGAGACAGCTATGATGTATGGTTTAGAGACAGTGGTTAGAGACAGCTTGATGTATGATGGTGAGACCAGCTATGAGAGTTAGAGACAGTGGTGAGACAGCTATGATGGGGTTTAGAGAACAGTGGTGAGACAGCAGCTTTGATGCTATGAGTTTAGAGACAGTGGTGAGACCAGCAGTGGTGATGATGTAGAGACAGAGCTATGAGTTAGAGACAGTGGTGAGACCAGCTATGATGTATGATGAGTTAGAGACAGTGGTGAGACCAGCTATGATGTATAGGTTTAAGTGGTGAGACAGTGGTGAGACCAGCTATGATGTATGTAGTTTAGAGACAGTGGTGAGACCAGCTATGATGTATGTTGATTTAGAGACAGTGGTGAGACCAGCTATGATGTATGTTTTTAGAGACAGTGGTGGGACCAGCTATGATGTATGGTTTAGAGACAGTGGGTGAGACCAGCTATAATGTGTATGAGTTAGAGACAGTGGTGAGACCAGCTATGATTGAGTAGATATGGTGAGACCAGTTTTAAGAGACAGTGGTGAGACCAGCTATGATGTATGGTTTAGAGACAGTTGTGAGACCAGCTATGATGTATGAGTTAGAGACAGTGTGTGAGACCAGCTATGATGTATGAGTTAGAGACAGTGGTGAGAACAGCTATGATGTATGGTTTAGAGACAGTTGTGAGACAGCTCTGATGTATGAGTTTAAAGACAGTGGTGATGAGACAGCTATGATGTATGGTTTAGATGGTAGAGACAGTGGTGAGACAGCTATGATGTATGGTTTAGAGACAGTGTATGTAGACGTGGTGAGACCAGCTATAATGTATGGTTAAGAGACAGTGGTAAGACAGCTATGGATGTATGGTTTAGAGACAGTGGTGAGACCAGCTATGATGTATGGTTTTAGAGACAGTGGTGAGACCAGCTATGATGATGGTATGGTTTTAGCTAAAGACAGTGGTAAAGAGTGGTGAGACAGCTATGATGTATGGTTTAGAGACAGTGGTGAGACCAGCTGTGATGTATGAGTTAGAGACAGTGGTGAGACCCAGCTATGATGTATGAGTTAGAGAGACAGTGTGGTGAGACAGCTATGATGTACATGGTTTTTAGAGACAGTTGGTGAGACAGCTATGATGTATGGTTATGAGTTGATGAGAGTTAGACAGTGGTGAGACAGCTATGATGTATGGTTTAGAGACAGTGGTGAGACAGCTATGATGTATGGTTTAGAGACAGTGATGAGACCAGCTATAATGTATGGTTAAGAGACAGTGGTAAGACAGCTATGATGTATGGCTGTCTTACCACTGTCTCTTAACCATACATTATAGCTGGTCTCATCACTCATCACTTAGAGACAGTGGTGAGACCAGCTATGATGTATGAGTTTAGAGACAGTGGCGAGACCAGCTATGATGTATGAGTTAGAGAGAGACAGTGGTGAGACCAGCTATGATTAATAGTTTAAAGACAGTGGTGAGACAGTGGTGAGACCAGCTATGATGTATAGTTTAGAGACAGTGGTGAGACCAGCTATGATGTATAGTTTAGAGACAGTGGTGAGACCAGCTATGATGTATATTTAGAGACAGTGTGGTGAGACAGCTATGTTGTATGGTTTAGAGACAGTGGTGAGACAGCTATGATGTATGGTTTAGACAGTGGTGAGACCAGCTATGATGTATGGTTTAGAGACAGTGGTGAGACAGCTATGATGTATGGTTTTAGAGACAGTGGTGAGACCAGCTATGATGTATGGGTTAGAGACAGTGGTGAGACAGCTATGATGTATGGTTTAGAGACAGTGGTGAGACAGCTATGATGTATGGGTTAGAGACAGGTAGGTAAATGGGTAAATAGGCAGACAGATAGACAAATGGATAAATACGATAGATAGATAGATAGATAGATAGATAGATAGATAGATAGATAGATAGATAGATAGATAGATAGATAGATAGATAGATAGATAGATAGATGAAAAATATGTAGAGAGATAGACAGACAGACAGAGGAACCCAGAGGAACGTCACACACAAATACACATGCACACAGCAACAATAAGTCAAGTTCAGGCTTAAACATCTGGAGCTCTGACTCAGCAACACAGTCAAGAATGACATAAACACTACATATTAAAGTTTTCTATACAGTTCATTTAGAGCTGAGGAGTGTGTGTGTGTGTGTGTGTGTGTGTGTGTGTGTGTGTGTGTGTGTGTGTGTGTGTGTGTGTGTGTGTGTGAGAGACTTCGAGATTTTAGTAGCACCAGAAATATGTGTAACATGCAGACTTACTCTTCAGTCTACAAAGAAGCCACTAAAGCAAGAACCTTTGAAGAACCATTTTTCTAAGAGCGAATAAACTGTTGTGGAAGCATCATAAAATGTGTAGTATGACATTTCACATGAGGTCACGAGGTAAAACGGCACCATAAAATATTCAGTAGCTATGAAGCGCCATAGCGTTGGCTCTGCGCCAGCAGAGAGACATGCAAAGGTCAAAATTTTCATAGAATTATAATCATATTCAGACATTCAGAATCATGGGCTTGGGATTGTACAGATCAAGCATGTGTGTCAGGGGAATAAACGCCGTGAAGGGTGTAAGACAAAAATAAGATCAGATTTAGGCAAATTTTATACAAACAATTATAATATAAATAAAATTACTGATTGTCCTTTACATTAAACTGTACTAAAAGGAAAAAAAACTACTAAAAAAGGTTATTAAACAAAATAATCAAACTGAAACATCAGTAAAATCCAAAAGCCGAAGCCGGATAAACGTTTGCACTCGGCTATACTGCTATTCACGCCCGGTATATGATATAACTCATAAACCTCAATGTTATTGTTTATTTCTGAAACTTTGAACTCCAATGCATTTTGCTTATCTTTGATCAGCATGTGACAGGTAACATTTAAAAGAAACAACTAGATAGATAGATAGATAGATAGATAGATAGATAGATAGATAGATAGATAGATAGATAGGCATACAGACAGACAGACAGGCTGCTTGGTGAGAAGGGGACAACACCTCACAAATAGAAGAAACACAAAATACCTGTGGCTCCATGTAAAATCTCACCTTGCACTTTCAATGATTATGAGAGCAGTAGAAATACATGGGAGAATCTTGCCAATGATTTCAAGACAGCTGCGACCATCAACACCAAAAAAAACACTTGATAACTATCATTTACACCATGAAGGACTAAAATCCTGCAATGTCTCCCTGCTGAAGAAAGCACATTTACAGGCCTGTCTGAAGTTCGCCAATGAACATCTGAATGAGAACTGGGTGAAAGTGTTGTGGTCAGATCAGCTCTTTGGCATCAACTCTACTCAACGTGTTTGAAGAAGGAGGAATGCTGCCTATGACCCCAAGTAGGAGGTGCTGTTTAAAGGGCAGAACAACTTCACCGCATTAGAGGGACGATGGTTGGGGCCAAGTACAGTCAAAAGTGTTTCATCCTTTCCTCTGTCAGAGCCTTGAATGGGTGGTGGATGGGTATTTTATGACCCAAAAACACACGGCCATGGCAACAAGAAGAAGCATAAAGGATGCTGAAGGGTTGAGTTGCCAAACCTTAACCTAGAGAAACTTTATGACTTGCTGAGGATCTAAAAAGTGGAGCGGCACAAAATGCCTCCTGAGATGTGTGCAAACCTGGTGGCCAGCTACGAAAAACGTCTGACCTCTGTGATTGCCAACAAGGGTTTTGCCACCATATACTAACCCTAGTGTAATACTTATATACTGCTCTTTTTTTAACAGTTTGTTTGGGTTGTTATACTTTGTTTTGTGATCTAACGTACCAATATTGAGCTGTTCGATGATAAGGTTCAAAGCGTTGCTCTGGATATGAGCATCTGCTAAATGTTTGAAATGTAAATTTAGAAAAAATTAACATATTGAATAATGCTTCAAATTCTATACGATGTATATAGCAAAATTAGTTATTATTGTTATTATTAGAGTTATTAATAATATAAGTATAAAGATTACATTTGTAAAAGGTTTTAATTTCTTGTTTAGAAATCAGCAAAAGTGCATTTTATTTTTTGGTATTCGAAATCATCAAAAATTCAATTACCTACTTATCCATTCCGCTGAGTGAATCAATCGAATCATTATTAATGCTTTAAAGCACTTGACGTTATTTTATCCGTTGGCCACCATGACTTCCTCTTCCTGTGGCTTCGGATTTGAAAGCAGGTCTGTCTGAAATGGCACACACACTGTGTGGGTTAAGACCTCAAATAATAATGTCGCCCTTACTATTTCGCCAAGCTGTGCCGATCAATACCCCGCTGTTTACGCATGCAGCTTGCATGCACAGCACTACATTTCAGAGAATGAAAGGCTGCTATTATGGCTACGCTTACGACCTGGCCTGGTTTCAGCAGTAGCCCAAGATGAGCTGCTGAAAATGCAGCTGTGTATTCATATGGAGAAATTCTTTTAGCATCACAAAACGACGCCAGGTCTACGTTTAGCGATAACAAGTTAATGTGTTTTACATTACGATATCTGGTAAACGCTAAAGGTTTGGATGTGTTTTACTGCAAACATGACTCCTAAATAGATTATTGAGTGGCCCAGGTGCTGTTCCAAAGAAAGAAAAAAAAGGAAGACTAGGGAAGTGTAAAAACATGGACATGTGCAGAGCAGTGTGAACGTGGAGCTGTATGAAGAGTGGAGGCGGAGGACTTGGCGTTTGGTGCAGGACAAGCCTCAGTGTGTGTGCACATTGTGCAGCCATGTGTGCGAACATCACAGATCACAGTCTAGAGTTTACCCTTCCCACCGTGCCCACAGGCGTCGGCCACTCTCTCAGGCATGGCTCCCATTTCAGCTCTTCCAATCGCTTGAGCAAGAAACATCATAGACCTCTGTAGCTTTGAGGTGGACAATCATTGGAATGGATCATTTTTCAAATCATACTATTAAATAAAAACTGCTAAAAAAAACCAAAAGCCCTTATTTGTCAGAATATAGCCTACTCAAATTGCACCACACTCCCGTATATCCCCAAACACTGGTTCCACCATTCCATAAGACACTTCTCTGTTTTGGCAACAAAATGAGGTAATGAACTTCCCATTAATGTCAGAACAGCCAAGTGATGGACACTTTTTCTTTAAAGAGAAATAAAATTAATCAGATTAATAAATCTCTGTCAGTCTCGGGATCTATGGAAGATCTCACCTCGTAGTGTTCAATAATTATAAGAGCTTAGCGAGAAATTAGCGTAGAACTACGATGGGAGAATCTTGGCAATAATCTTAAGGCAGCTGGGACCATAAACACCAAAAAAACAATTGATAACTACCAATTACGCCATGGAGGACTGAAATCCAGCAATGTCCCTCTGCTCAAGAAAGCACATTTACAGACCTGTCTGAATAAACAATGATGCCAATGAACATCTAAATAAATCAGAGGAGAACTGGGTGGAAGTGTTGAGGTGAGATGATCAAGACCAAAATCAAGCTCTTCGGCATCAACTCACCTCACCGCGTTTGGAGGAGGAGGAATGTCACACATTACGCTTTGGAGGTGTTTTGCTGCTAAAAGGATAGAATAACTTCACCGCATAAGAGGGACGATAGTTGGGGCCATGTACAGTCAAATTCTGGGTGCGAACCTCCTCCTTTCCTCTGTTAGAGCATTGAAAATGGGTGCTCAGAACTTTCTAGTTTCATTTTCAGTGCAATTAAGTGTTTACATGTTTTCTCGGTCGGATTGGAAAAGGTTTAAAGCAAAGATTTTAATCAGATTTGGCCACTTGATTCTGATTGACCTGTTTACATGTCACTTTTTTAATCTGATTGTTTTAATAACTCTATTACAATCAGATTAAAAACTGCTAATGTCTTTAAGAGATACATACATAAAAATGTTTTGCTCTTTTGCTCTTTGCTCTGATCTGCCCAGTGATTCGACTCGAAGCACATTTTGTAAATTGTTTTGGATTAAAGCATCTGCTAAATATTGTAAATGTAAATAAAGCAGGCGGAGGGTTAAGGGCCGTGCTCAAGGGCCCATCAGTGGCAGCTTGGCAGTGCAGGGGCTTGAACCTTGATCTTCTAATCAAATACTTAAACCCATAACTATTCACCACCATTGACCTTAAGTTGCAAGTTAAATGGTATAAACATTAGACTATGGCCTGAAAGGTTGTGTGTTCACTTCCCACCACCGCCAAGCTGCTACCCTTAGGACATTGAGCAAGACTCTTATCTACCCTCATCTGCACATAAAAATAGGATGTATGTGGGACGGTAAACCGTCAGGCCACCAGAAGGAAACCACATAATTTTGATAAAAACTTTTCTCTCTCTTCTTTGTCATGTGATTTACCTCTGCCCTGTCATTGGTTGGTTCCGTAATAGTCTTCAGGTCGGTCTTGTTTAGTTTTTCCTCTATTTTGTTGTACAGTATATACCGTATTAAACCCTGTATGCAACATTTACTGTCGCATTGCGTCTGCATACTTTATAGTGTGCAAGGCAAGTAGTACGTTTGACTCCTCAGTATGTGCCAGTGTCAGGATGTTCTACTACCCTGCCTCTCATGAGGCTGCGGGAGAAACAACTCGCCATATGAGAAATGTGACCTGGCACTTTTCAAGTGCTTTAAGTGGTTTTAAGTATTTATTTTAATACTAGGTAAGTCTAATGTAGTAGATAATTCAAATGTCTTGAGCACAGAGCTAAGCTAGCTTTGGTTGTGCTAATCATGTTGTTTTGTTTCGTAGCTTTGATGTTTCCATGTCATGCTATGTATTTTAAGTTTAGTTTAACGTCTTTTCATGTGTGTTTGTTGCTTTAATACTTTGTACGTTTTGTGGTCTTTAATTAAATTCTTCTCTGCATTTTTTTTTTCTGCTCTAAACTTAAGCAAATGTCTGGCCTTCTATGTCATCTGCCTAAAACTGTAAATGTAATATAGCGATAGCCTCATTTCCAAACAACCCTTTTCCCTTACTCTGGGCACTTTTGTCTTAGATTTGGCCACTTGCCACTTCCTGTCTCCTGTATTTTACAAAATTTAGAGTGATCTTTTTATATCTAGCTTATGCTACGCTATAACTGCAGCACTATAACATAGCAAAACCGCTATTCTCCAACAACAGCGTATCTACAGATGGCGATGATTTGGCCAGTGTTCCTCTGATTGACAAGACAATGACAGTAACTTTGCCCCACCCAAAGTAACAACCTGTCTAGCATATGTTCCATGTCATCTGAACTTGATCAAATGTGACATTTGTTACTGCCTTTTATAATAAACATATAATCATCGATATGGGGACGTTTTAGTCATTTAATTTAATTCAATTCAGTTTTATTTGTTTTGTGCTTTTAACAATGGACATTGTCTCAAAGCAGCTTTACACAGAATGCAGTAAAAGTGTAAAAGTGTACGTTTGTCCCTTATGAGCAAGCCGAGGCAACTGTGGCAAGGAAAAACTCCCTGAGATGAAGTAGAAAGAAACCAGACTCAATAGAGAACCCATCCTCGTATGGGTGACACCACATGTTATTGTTAATTACAACATATTGTAATAATTAAATGTAATGTAAATTGTAGCCTTGTGTCAGTGGAGCAGAGTGAGTCCCAATCCAGCCTCAAAGCTCCTTGATAATGAGGAAAAGGGCAGGAACCTGGTCACTGGCCCCTTAAGAGCCCTGCAAGGTTGGCATCTTCTGCCTGAAGGTCTACCAGTAATCTGGAATGAGTCTCCAGTGTCGGCGCTTCGTTACACTCAGTCAGAGGAAAAGCTTCTTTTTTAATCACACAACTATGTGCTTGTTGTCTAAAAAGTGCTTGTCTGACTTATCAGCAAAGTGCAGAGGCTCAGGTAGAGAAACATCCATACACACACAGCGTGGGAAGTGTGTGTGTGTGTGTGTGTGTGTGTCAAGGGAACAGAGCCACATTACATCCTGACGTACAGCCAGACCAGCTCACTCTTTTGTGCAGTGCCATTCAGTCTCCCAGCATGCTTTGTTTCCGCATGTTGTTGACCCAGTTTGTGTATTTGGACTAATCCCCATGGCCTGTGCCGCGGGTGGTCGGGGCGGAACCCTTTCTCTCATTAGAATATCAGATAACAAGAAAATAAGGCTTTTTAACAATAGTGAGGGAGAAGAAAAGAACTCGAAAATAGGACAGAATGGGGTATGTGGCGGGGTGAGTCCTGGCTTGAACTTGTTTAACGGGGCTTTGACCCTTAATCGCTAACGCTGTTCCAGGTTAACAGCATTGTGTGCTGGAGTAAGACTATCTATTCTTAGTGGGCAGACACAAAATTGGTGCTCAGTGTCACAAGGTTTAGTGAAATATAACCCTGATTGGACCTGAAGCACTTCTATTCATCACCCTGAAGCTGAGCTGGGCAAGTCTCACCGCCTCTGCTGGGTGGTGCCTGGCATGAGATTTGCTGCTAAGAGAATAAAATAAGGATTGTTTGGACTGACACAGTTTTATTCGGCCACAATTGTTCTGTTATGATCAGCATTTTGAACAGGTGATGATGATGATGATGATGATGATGATGATGATGGGTATTGAATTGAGAAAGAAAAAAAATCCTAAACATTTTAAAAATATCAATCCTAATTTGTTATGGGTAGACCTGTATATGTTTTTTTTAATAAATATTATATTAAACATCCAGCAAATAACTAGAAAATAACTCTGGATAATGTTTAGCTACAGAGTAAAGCTTAACTTTATGTGGTAAAAACAGTCTAATATTGAAAAAAACAAAAACTATTCAATATCAGCTACTTTTGCTAAGTATCATAGCTTAAAAATGATATTAGAACTTTTTACTCCAATGTGGCACAGATGGGAAAAGGCCCCCACGATCGTGTAAGATGGAAAAACAGCACAATGATATTTTTTAGATCTGAGTTTTAGACCTCATTGATATGTACAAATAAATTGGATATGAATCAGATACCTGCATTAGCGTCTGTCGTGTTAGCAGACAGATCATTTTATCACCTGCTAATGCAAGTCAAACATAACGACGGTGGTGCATGACGTCAACTCAGGTGGACACCAACAACGATATGTACAGTGTATGTGTGTGTATATTATATATATATATATATATGTATATATATATATATATATATATATATATATATATATATATACCACTAACTGTCTATTTTGATATTTATTATTTTTGTTCACTTAAAGCCTGTTTTGTCTATTTATTGCATTATTGTAAGCTGTTTTGCACTATTTAAAAAAAAAAAAAAAAGAAAAAAAAAAGATAGATATGACTTAGCGATCTATGCTACATTCGCCCAGGCTGCAACAATGGCTCCCCTATTTTTTGCTCCACCTAAAGAGCCCATCATAGTTTTGTGGACCTTTAAATATGGTTTTGCTCCACCTAAAGAGATCATAGTTTTGTGACCTTGAAAATACTTTAAATATGGTGTGAAGCAAATACTAATTCATTTCTACTTCATCCATTGCGTTCATTATTATTGCAACGTTTTTACTTCCGTTTCCGGTCATTTTTACGTTTATTGCAACGTCCTTTTTATGTTTTCCGTTTCCGTCCACCTTGGGTTGTTTTGCTGTGTTTTGTGTATAGTGTAACTGTTTCCTCACAGCAAGAAGGTTCCAGGTTCGTATCCCCTGCAGGGGTCTTTTTGTGTGGAGTTTGCATGTTCTCCCTGTGTTTGTGTGGGTTTACTTCGGGTTCTCCGGTTTCCTCCAACAGTCCAAAAACATGTATGTTAGATTGATTGGTGATTCTAAATTGCCCATAGGAGTGAGAGTGAATTACCCGAACACTGTGAACACAATGAACACTGAATTACCCTGTGCTGAAAGATTTCACACTAAAAAGTAAAGTTGTAGCGCAGTGGTTAAGGTGATGGACTGCTAATTGGAAGATCGGAGTCTGATTAGCAGCACCACTCAGTTGCCACATGTGCACTGCTGGGCCCCTGAGCAAGGCCCTTAACCCCCAATTGCTCAGTTGTATAAAAGACATAGATGTAAGTTGCGCTGGATAGGATGTCTGCCGAATAAGGTACCCTCAAGTTGTAAGTAACTGCCTTAAAGGGGCAGTGTGGTAATCTACAGCCCCACCCTGGGTTAAGCCCCAAAAATCAACCACTTTTGGGTAACCTTAGCAAGACCCTTAACCCGGTCCATTGTTATCTAGTCTAGAAACAGTGTTGCCCTGCGCTCTGAACCCAGGGGTGGCCAAGGGGGCTTACTAAGGATGCTGGGTTATATGCAAAAACATGGTTTCAGTTGGCCCCACCTCCGGTCAAGTCAAGTTACCTTACACAACCTGATTGAAATACCCCCCCTGCTCAACCACTGTTGGGTCGCTGTGAGCATAGGACCCTGACCCTTA
Source organism: Bagarius yarrelli (assembly GCA_005784505.1). Taxonomy (NCBI): domain Eukaryota; kingdom Metazoa; phylum Chordata; class Actinopteri; order Siluriformes; family Sisoridae; genus Bagarius; species Bagarius yarrelli. The sequence goes on along the minus strand of VCAZ01000014.1, from coordinate 1,826,511 downwards.
ACCCCCCCAACTGCTTAATAGCTAAGATGGGTTCAATGCCCAAAAACCTAATGATATGCATGCATTTCATTGGCTCTGTACCAATGTACCTTACACAAATGAATTGAAGAATATACTTATTTTTGGGGGCAGTGGTGGCTCCAAATGGTTAAGGTGCTGATTTGTTCTGAAGATGAGCCCAGAAACACCTGGTTCAAGCCCCACCTCCAGCAAGTCAGCACCACCCTGTCAGCAAAGTCAACCACTGTGTTGGGCCCTTGAGAGCAAGACCCTTAACCCTTCCTGCTCCAGGGGCGCTGTATCATTGGACCTCTGGACCCTGCCCTGACCCCAACTTACTAAGATGGGATATGCGAAAAATGCATTTCATTGGCTCTGTACATGTACCTGCTTGCACAATGACAATGAATGAATTGATACTACTACTACTATACTATATACTAAAGTGTTTTGGGTAACTTTTTTTTAATTGTCTTTTTTGCTCGCTAGCTGAGCTCTGAAGAAAAGTGTTTTGGTTAGAAACAGGACATCAAATCTATATATACAGAAGCTTCAACGTTATTTTTTATAACAAGGGCAGCATTTTTGCTATAAATCTAAAATAATTGATTTCGGATCATCAACACAGCTCCAGCACTTAATCTCTCCAAAAGAGGAGATGCTAGAACTCTTCAGATAATTTCACCATCCTTCTCTTCTCCAATTTTTCAAGTCCCTGCTTAATAAATTGGATCTCACTTAGGCTCTTTGCTCTCTGAAGTAAGCGGCATAATTACAGAAACAATCTTTAATTAGGACAAAAGAGAAAATCAACCAGCAGGGGATGAAACTTCTCCAAAATCATTTTCTCTTTCAGTGAGCCAAAAAATCACAGGACCCTAAAGCAAAATAATGAAAAAAAAAATTACTGCTTAGTATCCCGTACCAAGTCACATGACCTTCAGTGGCACATTTCACATGTAAAATTTACACACAGAACTAACAGAAGACAGAGGATGACCCCTAAACTAGCATGAAATATGAACTAACAAAAAACTAGCATAACGTTAATTGTCATCTAAACTAGCATCAAACATTTGCTAACGTCTACAGAAAAACATAAACAAAAGTAAAAACTTGTATAGGACCTATGATATTCAAACTAGCAAACGAACATGACGCTAGCATAAACCCTGAGCTGATCTCCAAACTAGCAGCTCCAGAAATTAGCATAGAACAAAACCATTAACATTGAAACTATCCAAAATATATACTAATTTCTACACTAGCATAAAAGATAAACGAAAATTAAACTAGTATAAAATAATTAGTTAATGTACAAGAACCAGCAGAAAACTAGAGCTGAGCTCAAAATGAGCATAAGGCAGAATCTAGCCTTAGTTACATAAAAATAAGATAATGGCTAAACTAACAAGTAACATGAGTAACATAAGCAACATGACTGTAAAACTAGCATAAAATTCAAGCTAATGTCTAAACAGGAGTAAAATAAAAGATATCCAAACTAGGATAAAACATGGGATGACCTCTATACAAGCCCAAATTATGAGCTAATCTTGAAACTAGCGTAAAAAAACTGAATTAATCACATACTGACTTCAAATGTAGCATAAAATGTGCCAATGCCTATACTAGTACAAATTATAAGATAGCTAAACTAAACTAGCATAAAACCTTACATCTGGGGTGTCCAAACTCAATCCTGAAGGGTCGGTGTCCTGCAGAGTTTAGCTCCAACTTGCCTCAACACACCACTCTGTTCCAAGTGTACCTAGCAAGATCTTGATTAGTTGGTTCAGGTATATTCAATTAGGGTTGGTGCTAAATTCTGCAGGACACCCTGACCCTCCAGGACCGAGTTTGGACACCCCTGCTTACATGACAACTAGCATCTAGATAAAAGCTTCAAACGAAAATTTGTGTAAAACTTAAGCTGATGTCTAAACTAGTAACTATTAAAGTATCCTAAAACCTGAGCTTAAATGACCTTAAAACAAGCATACAACATGAGCTAACAAATGCACTAGTACAAAACCTAAGCTGACATCTAAACTAGCTTAAAATACAAGCTGAACTCCAGCACCATAAAACAAATCAAATGTCCTAACTAGCATAAATCATCAGCTAAACAAACATTAGCTGTCTGAATTTGCATAAAATATAAACTAGCCCCTAAACTGTCTAGAGGATAAGAAACTGGACCGCCCTGTTCGATCTAGACGCAAACTGATGCGTTGTTTGACTCGAGAGAGCAGATAAAGGTATTGAGATAATGGAGTGCAGAAGGGAGAAGGGTTAATCTGCTTAGCAGCACTGCATTTGGGCTGCGAGGGCAGTGAGTTCAGGGTGGGTCAGGCCAGTTAACACACAGCGATCGACATACTGCTGGCCTGATTACTCATTACAGAGACAGCAGGATGTAGTCCCAGCATCCTGGCATTAAACTAGACGACATCCTTCACCGTGGTTCCAGCAGTATTCTGCCCTGATAGGGTAGAAGGTTAGCTTCCTCTGGTCTTTTAGCGATATAAGGATTGATTAGGAACAACAGGGTTGCTTTGTTACCCGAGAATCCAGATGTTTAAACAAGAAGAAAGTTGACAATTCCTATAAACCAAATATGACAGCACTCGAGTGAATAATTCATTGGTTAATGTCTTTAAATACATGGACAACCAATCAGAAGAACACTTCCATTTGTTGAGATAACATCTAGCTGGTAATAAGTGGCATTATAATATATCTAAATTAACCAGTCGGCCAGTCATGCAGCAGCAATGCAATACATACAATAATACAAAATCAGATCAATTTCAGGCTAGTTAACCCTTTGATGGAATTACTGGTGGTTGATGATAACAAACTTATATTTTGAAGTTACATTTCTGGCACATGGGAGATGTTATCAGCATGATTTATTTAATTTTTTTATTTCTTCAGCCCAGCAGCTTAGTGGAACTAGGGAACTGAAGCCATGATCTTCCAATCAGCAGCACAACATCTTTACCAATTAGCTACCACATGCATCCCAGACAGCTCAGAAAGCAGAAATAGAATGTTTGGACAACTCATTAAAATGTGGGAAAATGTGGTTTTGTGATTTTGACCATAACAGAGTTTGGTGGGTTTGAGCATTTTAGATCCCGTTATCTGGGATCTTCAGTTAAATTCAATTCTATTTGTATGGCACTTAAAAAAAATGGACATTGTCTCAAAGCAGCGTTACACAGAATGCAGTAACAGTGTAAACGTGTAAGTTTGCCCCTAATAAACAAGCCGGTGGCAACTGTGAAGTAGGAAGAAACCTTGAAAGGAACCAGACTCAAGAATGAACCCAACCTCATCTGGGTGACACAGAATATTGGTTAATTACAGCTTAATAATAATAATCAGAAGTTATGTAAACTGTAGCCTTGGGTCAGTGGAGTGGAGTGAATTCCAATCCATCCTCGAAAGTGATCGAATTCGAGAAACGGAGCAGGAAACTGGTCACTGGTTCCTCAGGGGCAGGTTTAACCAGCCCCTGAGAGAGAGAGACAGAGAGAGAGAGAGAGAGAGAGAGAGAGAGAGAGAGAGAGAGAGATGCATTATTAAGTGTATTGTTGTGTAAAAGTTAAGCACGTATCATGTAGTTTGGCACTCCGGAATGACCAGATATGGCAGCATAACTAAAAGAAAGAGCCAGAGGGTAACACCTTCTCTGGAGGCATCTTTTTATGCACACAGTTTGCGCATAATTATTTTTTTTTTAATTTAGAGCATTTGGCAGACGCTTAACAACCAGAGTGACTTATATTTATCTCTTTTATACAACCAAGCAATTATTGATTAAAGGTCTTGCTCAGGGGCCCAACAGTGGCAAATTTGGAAAGTGTTAGTGCAGTGGTTAAAGTTTTGGACTGCTAGTTGAAGATTAGGGTTTGATTCCCAGCACCACCAAGTTGCCACTGTTGGGCCCCTGAGCAAGGCCCTTAACCCGCAATTGCTCAGTTGTATAAAAGATTTTTATGTTAATCGCTCTGGATAAGGACGTCTGCCAAATTTGTGTGTTTGGTGTGATAGGAATTAAACTCCAGTTAGCTTCACTAATCTTCCAATTAGCAGTCCAACATCTTAACCACTGTGCTTACCACTTCCTTCACCTGCTCCACCACTTTTTTTTCTGTTTTTACCACCACATGAACTGTAAACTATGGACACCAGTGTTGGGCAGGTTACCTTTAAAAAGGGAATTAGACAGTGGTGCTGAGGAAGAGACAGGTGGCAGAGCTGGAAGTAGTAGAGCTAAAGATGTTGAGATTTTTTTTGGGAGTGACAAGGTTGGACGGGATTAGGAATGAGTTCATCAGGGGGACGGCTCATGTTAGATGTTTTGGGGAGAAAGTCAGGGAAGACAGATTGAGGTGGTTTGGACATGGACAGAGGAGGGATAGTGAATATATTAGTAGGAGGATGTTAAAAATGAAGCTACCAGGCAGAAGGCAAAGAGGAAGACCAAAGAGGAGGTATATAAATGTGATAAACGAGGACATGAAGTTAGTGTGTGTGAGTGAAGAGGATGTAGAGAATAGGGTTAGGTGGAGACAGATGATTCGCTGTGGCCACCCCTAAAAGGAAACAACCGAAAGGAGAAGAAGAAGAAGTTATAGTAACTAGTTAATAATTAATAACTGAGTTCTTAACTGAGTTACATCCTTATAAAAGGAACTAATTACCAGGAAAAGTAACTATTAAATTATTAGAAAAAATAATATTTTTTTTTAAAAATGTCCAAATATGTCAAATAACTCAGATGCCCCGAATATTAAATAGGTTAAATGGGTGCAATAGAATTAATCACTAATTCACTATTGATATGCGATAGGGAAAAAATCTAATTAATCTGAATTATGCACCATGGCAGATTGGTAGGCGTTGGGTTTTAATAGTAGGTGGGTGTACAGTATAGTGCAGGATCTGCAAATGCATTTGGAAATACAGTCTATTAACACCGACACCGGCTCCGGCAATGACGGCCAAGCTTCATAAGCTTGCTCTATGAGAGGGAAATAATGGAAGCCTTCAATAGTGAATGATTCCAATTCTGCCGATTGCTGATAGATTGGGTGAGAAATGTGAATGCAGAAATATAAAATAAAAAAAAAAACCAACAACAACAACACAGAATCCAATAACAGCCACCGTTGATATATAATGTACAATTTACATAAAGTGATTCCGTTTTATTTGGGGTTATTTGATTGTGGTAGTTAATAGTGTAAAGGACAAAAAGGCAGGTATTTAAAACCATGTGGTTACACATCATAAATCCAATGCAATTAATTTCAATCCCATTTCCAAATGATTCCCCTCCATGATTATTTCATTTTACAGCTCGTATAACGCAGCTGCTTTTTTTTTTTTTTTGTCAGCTCGAAAAGAAAAATGAAGCCCTGACATTCGGTTCAGGTAAGCGCTTCTGTCGCTGTCTATTTAAGGTTATCACCCAATTTGTTTGTGATACTAAATAAAACACAGATGATGAAACCACAGAGGTAAACCAAGTAGGCTGACCTTGGCCTGCCACTGAAACACAAGCCTCAGAATGATCTGCAGGTCAGCAACCTTGCACTGCCCTTTATTCTCACACCCCTCATCCTCTCTTTCACTCTGTCTAGCAAAAAAAAAGCTTGATATCTCCTCGTGTCTGTCTACACACGGTTTTTACATGGCTCAGCTACTGGACTCGAATGTGCCTTTTTTAGAACCGTCATCATTTTCCTCTTAATACAATATAATTCCGAGGAATATCATCAAAGGTCAGATAGGTTGTCTTCCACCTGTGACTCCCACCTCGCCGTGTTGATCGATATCCAGCCGAGAACATGAAAGTCTTTTAATGGCGGCTTTTATCTCTCAGAGAGATGTGTGGCTTCCAGGTGAAGGTAGAAGAGCAAAGATTCGGAGATGACATAGTGGTTATTTTTTAATTAAGTATGGCTATAAAATGATATAATAAAGCCAATATTTCGATATATTTTATAGCATATTGTAAGCATGTGATAATTTGTGTCCACAAGATAATTATATTACAGCCGTATTAGTGCTTAGAAATAAAATAAGAAGGAAATTAAGTAATACATTAAATATCACAAAATATTCAAATGAAAGCTATATCATGTGGCCACAAGACAATAAATTGGAGTATATATATATATATATATATTATATATATATACCAGAAATACACTGTGGTACATGAGCAATAGCATAGATTTAACAAGATAATTCATTAAGGTTATGTGTCTCACAAAATAATATATTATATAATTATATATATATATCTAACATCCCTTAGCCGAAAATTAATAAATGAAGACCTTAGGAAATATATTGTCTTTTAACAGTAGACATTGTCTCAAAGCAGCTTTACACAGAATGCAGTACCAGTGAAAAAGTGTATGTTTGTCCCTAATGAATAAGCCGGAGGCGACTGTGGCAAAGAATGAAGATGACGAAATGAAGTAGGAAGAAACCTTGAGAGAAACCAGACTCAACAATAAACCCATCCTCATCTGGGTGACACCAAATATTTGTTCATTACAGCTTATGGTGATGTTTATTAAATGCAATGTAATGATGTAACGATCAAACTGTAGCCAAATATATCTTTAAAGGCCCCAAATTTGAGTAAAGGGGCAGGAAATTGGTATCTCAGGGGCTCGTTTAACTTGTCCCTAAGAGAAAGAGAGAGAGAGAGAGAAAGAGAGAGAAAGATATAGTGTACTGTTGTGTAAAACCCATGAAATAATGTACTGTTTCAATATCAGGTTCAGGTCAACCGGAACCAGGAACACTTCCAATAAAACACAGTGTAGCTCACCGTCGCCGCCAGATCCAGTCTGTATCCAGTCCAGTTGGTGGATCAGCACTTAGAGGCAATAAGCCTCAGAGGTGTTTCCCAGACAAAACCATCCAAACAAGACCATGGAAACTTTTCTGCACCATGAAATAACCTGTTGGTTTGTCTGGTCAGAGGAGAACTGACCCCCAAGGTTTTTTTCCCCATTCTGTCACCGATGGAGTTTTGTTTTTTTGCCACTGTCGCCTTTGACTTTCTTAGTTGGGGACTCTTAATTTATGAATATTAATTAACCGAAATTTTACTGAACTAAATGTTTTAGTGAGCTTTAATAGTTTCATTTGATTTAAAGTAAAGTGCTTTAATATAATTTCTATTGTTGGAAAAACGATAAATTTATAAAGGGAACTTGACTTGTAGCAATAATATAAGAATATAAGAATAATACTGATAATATCATAAGAATTATATACGAGTAATAATGTAAGAATAATACTAAAAATCCATTAAATAATACACTAAAATATATTGATAAAAAATTATCACTTGATAAAAAATTGACGCCAAATAATAATATTTTTCCAGCAAATCACAAAAAACCAACTAATGGCATTTATACATCATTTATAGCCTGAACTTGTACAATATAACCATTAGGTCGCCAGCAGAAGCTCGGAAAAGAGACATTTTCTGAAGTATATGACAGCGTCAGCAGCCTGCTTCTCCTTTTTTCCATTCATGGAGTAATTACTGCAGGTCTCAAAGGCAAGCAGAAGTGACGTTGAAGACGCCTCATTCATTTTGACAGCCATCTTTGCAATTTAAACCAGCGACGATCTCTCAACAGACTCGCGTACACGCACGCCATGATTTTCAAACTTGTCCTTGTCCGGAGAGCTCCTTATCTGCCACGGCCTTCGTTATTATTCCAGGAAAATAACTTTGTGCTCAAGGTGAGTCCAGCCTTGTAAGGATCTAAGTGTGTATCCCCCTCTCCTCCTCCTCCTCCTCCTCCTCCTTTACCCTGTCTTTGCATTCTGCAAGGTTCCAGCTTTTATACATTTATTTATTTATTTTTTCTTTTGAGATTACACTCTTTTATATATAGAGGGAAGTGAAAGCAAAGCATTCACTGGGATGTCAAAGCATTGCATCATTGCCGGAGGTGAGTGCACACAGCCAGCGTTTCACTCTTAAACAGGGATGTTAAATGAAGTTGATGGTAGGGGTTCAAGCACTGGTGGGATCAAAGTCTGCAGACACATACCGCCAGACGACTTGATCAAGCAGATACAACATTTCCTAATGAAATGTCAAAATGACGCAATAGAAATGAATATGTCTACAATCAATTTCAACATTTAATCTATCGACAATATACAGTGCAAGCGAAAATATCATTTGTTAAAGAAATACAACAACATGCCCCCTATAGCTTTGGCTGGACAACATCATGATGATTAACTACCAAAACATTTTTTAAACTTGTAATTTAATTCTGATTCTAGGATCCATGTAATGTTACAGTGCTCACCCTTTGCTTTTATTGGCCAACAAATCATCTAACTGACATGTAAAGCAACCAATCCAATGTTTGGAGGTGTGGTCCCAACCAAAACAAACCAGGCATCCGAACCATTTATTCATACATTCATCTTCTATATCCACTCATTCCCTAATTCAGGGTCACAGGGATCTGCTGGAGTCTATCCCAGCCGTCTCTGAAAGGGCGAAAGACAGGAGGAGGACACCCTGGACAGGTGCATTCATTTATATTTACAGTGTATGGCAGACCAGAGCGGCTTACATTTATCTCATTTATACAACTGAGCAATTAGGGGTTAAGGGCCTTGCTCAGGGGCCCAACAGTGGCAGCTTAGTGGAGCTGGAAATCGAACCCACAATATTCAGGTTGGTAGTCCAACACCTTAACCATGAACCACCAGTTCCCCAGCCAGTGTTTGGAAAATTCAATGTTCACCACAGCTTTGTTTTCCAAAAAACACAATGAACACATCTGAAAATTTGGTAGAATCAAATAACAATACAAAAAACAAAACAAGAATATGATATAATATTACAAAATAATATAACAAGGATATGATATTTGTTTAGCATTTTTAACAATAGACATTGTCTCGAAGCAGCTTTACACAGAATGCAGTAACAATGAAAAGTGTAAGTTTGTCCCTAATGAGGACGCTGAGGTTAAACCTGCCTGGTGATACCGAATGTTTGTTAATTACAGTTCATGGTAATGGCGATCAAATGTGTAATGTAAACTGTAGCCTTGGTTCAGTGGAGCAAAGTGAGTCCCAATCCATCCAAGAGACAAAGAGAGAGAGAGAGAGAGAAAGAGAGAGAGGCAGATCAACTGTAGCCTTGGTTCAGTGGAGCAGAGGGAGTTCCAATCCATCCTAGAAGGTCCTCAAATTTAAGAAAAGGGGCATGAAAACCGGTCTAATGCCTCAGGGGCAATTTTACCCGCCTCTAAGAGAGCGAACGAGTGAGAGAGAGAGAGAGAGAGAGAGAAAGAAAGAGAAAGAGAGAGAAGCTGAGAGACAAGGAACACTTTTAATAACACACACTGTGTAGCTTCCTTTTTCCATGAGGAAGTAAAGCATCACAACAGCTTTGTTTTCCAAAAAACACAATAAACACATCCTGGAAATTTAATAGAATCAGATGTTGACTTGTTGAAAACCATGAGCTCTGAGCAGAGTCTTCTAATGCTACATTCACACTGCAGGCAAATGTGGCCCCAAATCAGATTTTTTTTTTACCCACTCAGACTCAGATCTGATTTTCTCATGACAGTGTGAACAGCAAAAACCACATGGGATCTGATTTTTTTAATTCGAATTTGTGGCCCTTCTATATGTGGTATTAAATCCATCGCAGTTTAGATGTTTTGCAATGCGATCGCAGTGTGAACGGTTATCTCGGAATTCTTGCGACTTTTAATTCATTTCAGATCGACACACATCATCATTCTGCACCGGCGCATAACTACAAACAGTTGATATATACTCGACAGTTGATATATACTCGACACCATTCCTGACTCCGTATTCACACACACACCTTCTCAACATGGTACTATTAAAAATATAGCCCACATTACCTAACGCCTAAATGCTGCCTTCGGTGTGTTCCATGTCTATTTTTTTGGTATGACGGGACGCTGTGTGAGACGTGGAGACGTGGACATGAGGGGCAGTTTAGGACCGTTGACAGTTCATAGTGAAAATTTGTTACTGGCCACATTTACATTTACATTTATGGCATTTAGCAGATGTCCTTATCCAGAACTTAGAGGTTAAGGGCCTTTCTGAGGGACCCAACAGTGGCAGCTTGGTGGTGCTGGAAATCAAGCATCAATCTTCTATTTAGCGGTCCAACACCTTAACCACTGCGCTACCACTTCACGTTCAAAACAACAATGAGAAAAGCTGTACAAAAAAATGGGATCTGAGCAATTAGCCTTGCGGTGTAAACCTAGCCTAAGTCTCCAGTTATGTGAATCAGATGTTCAGCCAGTGGTTAATGGGTTAATGAGACTAGGAAATCTGCCAACTCCATATTCGAATATTAAATTGATCCCTCAGTTCTCATGCTCTCTGTGTATCGAAATGGTTCACACAGGCCTTGCTGGTATTTCCTACTTTCCGGTGCCGCTAGAAGCACTTCTCTCATAAGTGTATTCTAGTTATTGATTTATCTCTTGCTTCCTGTTGTGGTTTTTTTTTTTTTCATCCTTTTTTGTTTTTTAAAGGCATCTTCTCAAATAATTTACATTCGAAGTGGGGATTTAGTCAGAACCAGTCTGGAAACATGTTTTTAACCCTTTGTGTTCTTTAATCTTTAATAAATAAGCATTAGCACAAGTAGCACTCTTCCATAACCAAACCTGCAACATCTGACTTTTGACTTTCCAAAGACTTGGCACGTTATTTTGACTATTGCACAATTTCATGTTTAGTAAATTCACTTTTCTTTCTTTATTTCATCCCCTTTAGTTTAAGGAAAAATAGGAAAAGAGCCCTGAATTGTTTTCATTGTGGAGAATGTCACTGACTCAGGCTGAGTCCTCGGGTTTGGTCCCAGTGCTGCTCTGCATCATGTTGTTAAATGGTTATTGGATGCTAGGTGCAGTCCTAACGCAACACTTTAGTCTTCCACCCCCTCAGAATAAGGCTGGCTAATGCACTTCTAGCTCATGTCTCTCCATCAGTCACAGATGGCATTTACTGGCTCGAACAAGCTACAGAGGATCCAGTGCCAGCAATGACCTGGCACATTAAAAGACATTTAGCTGACATTGTGACAAAGCTTTGGAATATAACTATAAATTCTGCATTAGCTATTGTCTGAATGGCTTATTTATTACATGTGCTTTTGTAAATACGATATTTTTTTGACTTAAGCAGTATTGTGAATTTCTCATCATTAAAAACGGAGGTATTGATCCATTGATGAGTAAATATAAACAGGTCAAGCCGTTCATCCCTACCGACTCTGTTAGAGACCTCATTTGCAGCCGACATAAAGATTGCGAGCATGAGTAAAACAGTATTGATTTGCAATTGATAGTAGCATGCCTGGTATTGATCAGGACCAAGCACCTGTCATTTGCAGAGCCTGGCATTTTCCATTAGTTCGCAGGATTGCAATTAATGCCTGATTAGCATTCAGGCTTTCGATGCAATTTGGTGGCGGTTCCTTAAATTAGTAACCGTATTTTTAGAGGTCAATGCCAATCTCCCCTTGTCTGAGAAGAGTTTATACTATTGATAACAGGAAGGTCAGCTGTACGGCATGCAGATTCACAAACTTTTGTTGCATGTTTGTCTTGATGTGGCTTTTCTGTAGTAAAATAATGTGTCAAGATAATTTCTAAGCATGAATGTTGGAATATGTTGGATTATGGATGCTATGCTACTAATATAACATCTAGGCTAATGTAAATGGTAGGGATCAACCAATAATCAGTTTTAACAATATTTAACTCAATATTTCCATTACTAGTATATCGGTTTGGTAATATCAGATCCACTGCTTTATGTCCAATCACTGATTCTCTGACCGGAATCCTGTTCATATTTCTGCCTCAACCAGTGTAACTTTAACTGGTGGGGATTTGGAACTTCAGTGTAATAAATAACCCTAAAATAAATCAAATGCTCGTTTAGTTTTGTTTTTTATCTTCACACTGGGGTCTCTAACCTGGAATACGCACCTTAAAGCCTTGCTTAAGGGCTCAACATTACTGACAGTCTGGACCCAGGCTTAACCATTTGAACTACCAATGCCGTAGACCACCGATCTCAGCTCATGACCAAATAATTATTTTTTTATCTGCAGCAAAAAGGTGAGTGTAAAACTCTCTTAATAATTTAAGTTGATTGATTACTTGTTTATAGGTTTTAGCTACTTTACAGGTCCTGGTTTTCTTTCTGCACTCTTTACATCATATCTGTCCATCTCCAGCAGCTCTAGCTAAGTAATAAAGTAATAATTTTAGTATTTTAAGGAGGACAGGAGTATGAGCCGCGTAGAACAAATGCCTGAAGATCATTAGCTGCATCATTGCCTAGAAGCTACACCTTCTTGCATTTCTGGCTTTTAAAGACTGCCTTAACTTCCAAATAGTTCTATAAACTTCCTGTCCTGCTATACAAGTACAGCATATAGAAATGAGTCATTTGTGTAGCCCGAGTCATTTGAGTCTATTCAGTAAAAATATTAGTTTTTTAAATATTTCAGCAGTCTAAACTTCATAGTTATTAAGAAATATCCTGCATGCCAGTTTTTTAAATAAATATATTTTACTCTGACCACTATTGACCTTTTGATTGGGCACGAAAATACTAGAAATCTCCATCAGAACCCGAACCGTTTTTTTTTTAACTTGCTGACCCAGTAAATGAATCTCGGTCATGACTGAAATCACCCGCTATACATAAGATAACAGCATTCACTGACTCACAGAGGCAGGGGTCAGATTCAGCCTATGCGTGATTGCAAATATGTAAATGTTATTATTTGTTACATAGACTATACAGCACAGAGAAATATGTTTTTTTTTCGCAAATCCCATCTTAGAAGGTTAGGGTCAGAGCACAGGGTCAGCTATGATACACAGCCCTGGAGTAGGAAGGGTTAAGGGTCTTGTTTAAAGACCCAACAGTTGCAGACTGGTTGCGGTGGTGCTTGAACCCAGTGGGTCTCCACAGTCTTCCAATCAACAACCATTTAAGCCACCACTGCCCCAAAATATGACTTTTTCACAAGTGGAATTTAAGATAGGTGTGCACATAAAACATCGAACCCTTTTTTTAAATCATGAGAAAGATTGGCTGAGTCAACAACTAAACTCTGACTCTGTAAACAAGGAAGGTACAAATCTGTCTCGGATCAAATGATTCACTGATTTAAGCAACAGGAGGCAATGTGAGCAAAGTAAATCGTGGTCATGACCCGATTTACTTTGAAAAAAACCTGTCTGTTTACTGTGAACTGACTCATAAAGATTCTTTCTTTCTTTCTTTTTTACCCCTATCAGCAGCATGAAATGTTACAGACTGATTGCGTCTGCAGTAACTGATCTCGATTCCTTCACCTTAAAAACACTTTCAGTTTGATTCAAAATAATAATCAAGTATCTGATAGTGATGTGTAGCAGCATCGGTATTGATCCCCGTGACCTGAGCACTGCTGCACAAGCTGCACTAACCGTAGCCGCAACCGTGAGCCATTACATAATGAAAAGCAAGCCCAGCCGATATCATGTTATTACAGGCAATAAAAAATGATTTGAAAATACAATATATTCAGCCAAAAGACGAGGGGAGGGGGTTCAATGTACAAACTGATCTTCTGAAAGATCTCCTCTTCAGTTAAAAACGACGTGAGAAGATACATTAAGCCAAATTTTCGTCATTGAGTTTGAACCAGGATAAAATGCAATATAGTAAAATGCAGTATAATTTAGGAACGACTTTTACATGGACTTATACTGTAGGCAGTTCACATAAATAGTTAAAAAAATCATTTAGTCACTGATTTGTTGGCGTTTTCTCTAAGCTGTTATTGTTTCCAAAAGGACGTCATAAGGTAGAAAGGTCAAAAGTAAAGCTGGAAATCATGAAGAGAATAATCTGATCAACCATTTCCAATCCCATCTCTTTCTTTCTAGCGTCTTTTCTTAGCTGTCAGAGTTCGCTTCTGTTTTGGCAGCGGATCATTGATTAACTTGGCAAAGGTTATACCGAGGCTTCCCTTTCTGATGCAACCTTCCTATTATATCTGGGCTCGCGACCAGCACTAAGAGTTAACCGATCGGTGACTGGGTCAGTTTCCTACCTGGGAATCAAACACAGGTTGCACCAGGAACAGGAAGTAGTAGTGCAGTGGTTAAGGTGTCGGACTGCTAATTGGAGGATTGGGGTTTAATTACCAGCACCACCAAGTTGGCACTGCTGGGCTCTTAGGCAAGGCCCTTTAGCCCCAATTGGTCACTTGTATTAAAGAAAGATTGCCAAATCCGGACATCTTCTGTCAACTGTTGTACTAAATAGTTTTTAGTGTAACCACACAGAATATTTATTTGCAAACTTGACTGGCTCCAATTTCCTCTCCCAAAAAATTAGACACTTGATTGCACAGATTCTAATTAAACTGAACTTAGTGTTCTTGTAAGTGTTTACTATGGTTCTTGCATTGACACACTATCTTCCTATTTGATTCTGTAAAGCTTTGAGTCTGTATTGTTAAAAGCGCTATATAAATGAAGGTAACTTGTCTTGACATTTAAAATGTTGGGTCTCGCCTTTCTTGCAAGCATCTAATTAATGAATTTGAGCTTTTTATAGTTCAGTAAGCTTTAAAACAGACCACCCTTTTTGCTACTGAATAGTCTGTATCAGTCTGGCAAAAAAAAAACATTGTGAATATTAGTGAATTTTAGTGAATATGTGGGACTTCTTTTTACTGCTGTGCTACCAATTTGGCATTTCTAATGAAAGTGATTGATTTTAGGTTTAAAGATGCACTGTATGTATATATGTCTATAGGTATTTTGGATGGATTGGTGGATGGATGGATTGGTGGATGGATGGATGGATGGATGGATGGATGGATGGATGGATGGATGGATGGATGAATTGGATGGATAGATGGATTGAATGAATGAATGAATAGATGGATGAATGGATAAATTAATAACTGAACGCACAGACAGACTGGATGGATTGTGCTACAGGACAATTTATTTCAGATGGATATTGATCCAGTTGCAGTTCTGTATAAGAACCCCGGCTTGTTTGATGTTCCCACATGTTAATGACTGAATCTGAGATGAATGTAATTAATTTATGTCCCATTTTTAAAAATGTACAATTAGTGATTACAAAATCCCTTGTGTTTGGGGGGAAATAATTAAACCACAGTCTAACAGACTCTTGGGAAATACAGAAAACATTTAATAATAATATTAATAGGAATTTGGTATGTCCTGACCGTCCTTTCTTTCCATCCTTCTATATAAGAGAGGAAGGATTAATATCACACTAAATGGTTGAATATCTTTGTTGCTGGATATGTAAAGTAATAGATGGATATGTTGCTGGATAGGTGGATGGGTTGATGGATGGATGGATAGATGGATGAGTGAATAGGTAGGCGACTGGATGGGATACTAGAATCAAGCCTCCTTACCAGCCCAACATTAGTGTACGTTCACTAATGCTCTCGTAGCTAAACAAAAATGTCCATAGCCAAAAAGATTATACCAAATAGAATTTTTAACCCCGGTGAAGGTCCCCGTTAAATATAGGTGTGATGGCATGATGGTCAGGAGTCCACAGCTGTGTTATATACTCTATGTTCTATTTTGTTGCATTTATAGACCTGTTTTTATTTTAAGACCGGTCAAAGATCTGTATCACGAGTAGCTTCATACTGGATAAATGGTCCAACATGTCTTGTGATGGTGTATATTTTTCCCCTCTTAAACTTTTCTCTCTTGAGATCAGTCATCATTATCATCACCATCTTACATCTACACTCTGCCTCTAGTACAAGCATCTGCTCTGGAGAATAGCATGAAAATCTTGTCTACTTACTTCTAAACTTGCTCACACTCTCTTGAAGACAGCTTTAAAGCTGTTGCTCCAAATTTCTCCTTAAGTACCAGCAGGGAACACTTTAGACGATCGATAGGTTCGAGATGTTTGTCTGTGTTGTTCATTCATTAGTTGACTTTGGCTTAAAACCAGAATCGTTTGGTATAGTCTAAGTGCATTGTCTTTAATACCACCATGAATGCTTCCAAAAAGCACCCTTGGGGCATATAGTACTTGTGAGAGTTGGAAATAGATCTAACTGTACTTGGGAGTTGGCTGCTTGTCCAACGCTAAATCATTCACAATAGCATAAATCACAAGTTGATAAGAGATTTAAGGAGGGACATAGATAAATAAATACTAAAGTCTAATTAATACTAAGTCTAAACGCATCCAAACAGATTTTTTGGCCGTCATTTATTTTATTTTTTTTGGCTGTGCAGTGAAATTTATTTGCTTACTTATACCATCTTAAGAGGTTAGGGTCAGATTGCAGGCTCAGCCATGATACAGCGCCCCCTATAGCAGAAAGAGTTAATAGCCTTGGTCAAGGACTGGTATATTTTCAGTGGTGGAGGCTTGAACTCCAATCCCCAGATTAACAACACAAAGCCTTAACATGCCTTAATATGTCATAGATCATCATTTCCCAACACGGAGGAGGCGTTTTACCCACAGCGTCTTAAAATGTAACTAATTATCAGAAGTCATATGTTGTATGCACATTTTCTGGAAACCCCTCAAGGCTTAATATACCAAATTAACACAGGGAAAGATCAGGCCAAGCAGTATTCTGGGACACTAAATGCCTTTTTTTCTACAGGCATCTTGTAGGAAAGTATGCAATAAGACCCTTTATCTAATACATGCCAAGGATAATTAGGTTATTGCAGCACTGCCTGTTGTTACTCAATAATGAGGCCAGTCTCTTATGGATTCATCGGAGGACACCGTGACCTTGTTGCTAAAAGGATGCAAAAACAATGCACGTCACTGACATTCAAACTCAGGGCTTGTGGATAAAAAAAATTCCCACCGCCGGCAGGTGCATCCTGATCACGTAGAGGATGTTTGTAGCGCGGAAAGCTGATGGAAGGCGAGGACGAGGAGATGAAAAGGAATCTGTGATGAAGTGCGCTGACTAAGTTCCTCAAGGAGACGTTGGAGTCTCTGTACCCGCACTTCCCCCTCGTCCTCTTTTAGCTTCATTCTTTCTGCTCTGCCTTTCTTTAGGACTGCATTACAGCAGAAGTGTAATTACAGCAGAAGTGTTGTTACACATGAAACAGTAATGAATAAAACTCTGTGATTGGGAAAATGAAGTTAATTTTCTGTTATTGATCAAGTTCCAATAACTGCACAACTTATATTTTAATTAATTTTTATAATTTTTATACACGTCAGTAATTTAAAAACAATTAGCTTGTTGATGGATAATTAAATAAATGGATCTATCGATAAATAGATGTATCAATATCTTGATGGATAGATATTTCAATAGATGGATGAATGGACGGATGGATGAATGAGTGGATGAATTGATATCTGAAACATGAATGCTATCTGGATGGATGAGTAAATGGTTGGATAGAAATTTAATGGAAAGATAAATGGAGATTTGAATGAATAAATCATGGATAGATATTTCAATAGGTAAATGGATGGATGGATGGATGGATGGATGGATGGATGGATGGATGGATGGATGAATAAAAGGATGGATGAGTGGAATGATATCTAAATGAGTGGATGGATGAGAGGATCGATAGATATTTGATTTAAAGATAAATGGAGATTTGGAAAGATAAATTCTGGATAGATATCCCAATAAGTAGATGGATGGGTGGATGGATGGATGGATGGATGGATGGATGGATGGATGGATGGATGGATGAATGGATAGATGAACATCTGAATGAGTGAATGAATGGACAGATATTTAAAGAAAAGAAAAATTGGAGATTTGGATGGATAAAACTGGATAGATATCTCAATGGGTCGATAAATGGATAAATAAGTGAATAACTCCATTGATAGATAGATGGATGGATAGATGGATAGATATCTCAATGGATGAATAACTTGATTGAAGGATATCTGCATGAGTGTATGGATGCATAGATATTTGAAGGCAGTGGAGGGATAGGTAGATAACTTGATTTACGGATGGATGGATATTTGGATGGATGGAAAATGTAATTATCCTGAAGCATCCAGGAAGGGTTTATAAATCAGCTGTTACTTTAGAAATGACAGAGTATTAGAAGCACATAGCAGAGGTTCAGTTATAGAAACTTAAAACCTGACCATTGGAAATTTACATAAAACTAGCACTAAAATAATTATATTAAATTTGGTACAGTATGTCCTGCTCTCCGTCTCAATCTATCTATTTTTCTATACACAATTGGATGGATAGGTATCTCAATGGATTGATGAATAAATATACAGGAAAGGACTGGAGAATATCTTTCTGGATAGATATCTAAAAGAATAGGTAAATGGATAGATTTGTTTATGGATAGTTAAACAGGTAGATGGATGGATTGATTGGATTGATTGATGGATGATAACACCTGGCACTTAACACGTAAAAAAATCGATCAAACCTAACATAAATAAAAAATAAAAATTGTGACACTTTTTGTGATGGAGCGTATTAGTATTGATCTGTTTAGTGTTGAGACTTGAAAGCACTTTTACACGTCTCAAGTAGATAGATAGATAGATAGATAGATAGATAGATAGATAGATAGATAGATAGATAGATAGATAGATAGATAGATAGATAGATAGATAGATAGATAGATGGATGGTTAGGTGGGTGGCAGGATGAATAGATAGATAGATAGATAGATAGATAGATAGATAGATAGATAGATAGATAGATAGATGGTTTGGTGGGTGGGTGGGTGGCAGGATGAATAGATAGATAAATAGATAGATGAATAGATAGATAGATAGATAGATAGATAGATAGATAGATAGATAGATAGATAGATAGATAGATAGATAGATAGATGATAGATGGACAGATGAGAATAGATGTTTGGGTGAGTGGCTGGATGGAAGAATGAATAGATAGATAAATGATGAAACTCATTTATCCATTCATGGATAAATAACTTAAAATCTAATTTAATTTTTCATAAATGTGAGTCAGCTCATCCAAGCTTCTGCTTTAACCACTAAAGGTCACCCAAGGCCATGCTGATTCACACCTTCTCTAAGTCTACAGGTTACCAGCAGAGCAGGAAATGAAGAGCTTCTTCTCTTTGTCCGTCCTGAAGAAGCCAAATGTTTCTCAGAGGAATGGAAGGAAAGAAAGCTGAAAGGAAAGAAAAAATGTGTGCGGTAGAATTTAAACGAGAAGCCTGATTAGTCACAGAGAGAGAGAGAGAGAGAGAGAGAGACTAAACAATGTGTGTTGTGCTGTGGCGAGCAGAACGCTTGGCTGACTTTCTCTCATTAGCACCGGAGCTGTGTGATGTTTCCTCACTCAGCAGCCAGTGCGTCCATCCATGTGGTGTCAGGAGACTCAAGCTGCTTGATCCCACACACAGCACAGCAGCCTGGGCTTCAGAGACCCACGTTCTCCCCTAATGCTTCCATTTATTCATCAACACGACGTCCTCACACACCACCACACCGTTCACCATCTCATTTCAGCTTATTAACACTCAACAACGGAGAAAGAACAGAAACTCTCATCAGAATGATCAATTCTTAGGAAGGATCTTCTCCTCTCTTCACCTCTTTCTATAATCGCTATGTTTTAGCATAAGTTGTGCTGTAGCCAAAGAAATGAAGTAAGTTGAGCACAAAAAAGGACGGAAGATTGAGAGGGTGAGAGAAAAAGAACAAATAATCCACATGGTGGTGAGAAAAAGAGAGAGAGAGAGAAAAGGAAGGAAATTTCATAATGGAAAAAAGAGATAGACAATAGAAATGAGACCAAGCAGGTGTAAGTGTAAAGATCAAAAGAAAAAAGGAAGGAAAAGAACAAAAAAGTGTGAATGAAAAAAAGCCTAAGAAGAACTGAGAAAATAAATATAGAAAAAGAAGAGATAATACTAGTAAAATAAATGGGGGGAAAGGAAAGAGTGTTGTAAAAGTGAATGACGGGAGAAAAAAGAGTGAAAAATTATGAGATGAAAACGGTCCAGACTGGAACGAAGAAGGGGTTCAGACTGAAGTATAAATAATAAACGGCTAAAATCAAGATTTTAATGTTATTTTATTATTATTTTTTAAATAAATTAAAGTTAAAGCGGTGATAAAGCCTGGCACGTGATGCTCGTGGCACTCTGATGAAGGTAAAGAGGTGAAAAAATCAGGCAGCACAGTCGCTTAGTGATTAGCGAGAAGGTCCCGGGTTCGATTCCCGGGCAGGAACCTTTCTGTGTGGAGTTTATATGTTCTCCTCGTGCTTGCGTGGGTTTACTCCGGGTTCTCCAGTTTCTTCACACAGTCCAAAAACATGTATATTAGATTGATTGGTGATTCTAAATTGCCCATAGGAGTGAGTGTGTGTGTGTGTGTGGCCCTGTGATGGACTGGCGACCTATCCAGAGTGTATCAAACACACATGAGCGAAAGGATGGAAATAGTAACAAAAGTGCATAAGAGTAAGAGTGAAAAAGAGTCAAAAAGAAAAAAGAAAGAATGAATAAATGAAAAGTAGAGAGGGAACAAAGGGGGTATTAAGCCACCCAGTACAGTGTATAAGCACCTGAGTCCAGCTGTCCCTTTTTTCTTTCTTTTTTCAGACTCTTTTATTTTTCCTTTCTCCAACCCATCTCTCTCTCTCTCTCTCTCTCTCTCTCTCTCTCTTTCCTTCTTTTCTTTTGCCCATCGGCTTTCTTTTTCTCATCTTTTTCTTTTGTTCATTATACTTCTTTTTTTTTTTTCTTTCTTTCTTTCTTTCTTTCTTTCTTTCGGCCATTATCTTTTGCTTTTTTTTCTCATTTTTTCTTTTACTCATTTTACTTCATTACCTTTCTTTCTTCCTTCTTTCCTTCCTTCCTACCTTCCTTGCTTCCTCCCCTACTTACTTTCTTTCTTGCTTGCTTCCTTCCTTTAATGTTTTCCTTATTACATCCACTCCTCCGTTTTACTGTTTTTCTTTTGATCCCCCTCACTCACTCTCTCTCTTTAAAAAGTATTATTATTATGCATTGATTTAATTTTTATGATTTATATAGCAGGAAATATCTGATATATGTCAAAGTGCCTATAATTTTCCTCCATCTTAGCAAAAGGCTTTGTTCTCCTCTTCATAAAAAACACAGGAATTCTTTACTGTGTGTAAATTGTAGAGTGCTAGAACTTTAAAATGTGTTATCATGCATATATGACTTGCAGCTTGTGCTGGATTTGTGTATCGGGAACTCTCTAGTGACTTTTCGGTACTCTGCAGGGAGAAAAAAACAGGCTGCTTATTCTCGGTTAATGTGCTAATGTGGCAGCCGGGAGGAAGCTAAACCATAAGAGGAACAGAAGGGCAAAGAGGCCAAAAATCCCACGTGACTCTCGGGAACAGCAGGACAAAAGGTCATCGTACTGCCCACCAGACACGCATACAGACAAGAACGCTAGGTCACCGAGCTCATGACCCATGAATACAGTCTTAAAGGTTAAAGTTCAAAGGCAGATGAAGCGATGACTGTGTTGGACACTTGTACCGAATGATCTGTTTAAGTTTTGTTCTGCAAATACTGACATATGGCTACTGAGACTAATATATGACTAAATCTAGACACAATATGTAAGACTGTGTTTAGATGATAAAGCTGCTGGGGAAATTCTCAGTATTCAGGATTATTCGTATAGATTACTGAAATAACCCTAAAAAAAAGGGGTTTTTTTCACAGGACTTATTCTCAAGACTACATATGTAACTCCATATGGAAGGAGATGCTGCATCAAAGTGTTTCCTGCATGGTCGCAGTCTGAAATCAAACCAATCAGAAAGCGAAGCCTGCCTTATTGTAGCTGGATTCCTCTAATTGTACTTCCTGGTCATTTACATTAAACACCTGTGATGCACCATACTCGTGAGATAAGCGACCAGGAAGTACAAAGTACAGAGAGGAGCATCCAGCTATGGTAAGACAGGCTTCAATCTGAAGCACATAGACAGGAATGCTAGTGTTATGGCCAAGACTAGAGAATGTGTCTGCAAGAGAAAATGCTGCCTGCAGAGGTTGTGTAAGATGCGCAGGAGCCTCCCCACTAAAGTCTTTAGGCTTTACGTCCAACAATTCTGCTCCTGCATTTGACTGGAGGTCTGCTTCCATCCCCAGGGGCTCATCCTGCTCTTATGGAGTGGCACTTGCCCTGGGTTTGCAGGGGCACTTGTGCATCCACCCCAGGCACGAATGCTGACTCCTACTGGTGATTGTAGTGGGCAACATTGCTCATCTTTGGTCTCTGCAGAGAGCCAGGCATGGTTATATTGTCACTGGAGCAGGTAGCCCATTCGGGAAGCCCAGTGTCTTGTGGCTATTTAGCGGAATGGATTAATTAGACCAATGGTTCCAGCTTTTTGTGTGGATCTTGTGCTATCATGCCACAGACAAGGTGCATGCTTGCTTTCTGCCCTTCATAATGGGCTGGGTTAGCAACAGCCTTCCTGCAGGAACTCAGAGGAGGTCCCTGGTACTACAACCTCTCAAGGTGTGTACCATACCCCCTGGGGGTCTGTCCTTAAGGCCTTCCAGTATACAGCTACCCTGCCCAGCATGAGCAGGTAGTGCTTCCCTCTCACCTCTAAGAGGTCTGATTTTCAGGTCCTAGGCGTAGGTTTCATCAACTAGCATCACTCTTGAGCAACCAAGCATTTAGCCTTGGGATCTTTGGCAACAACCCAATCGAGTGATAGGTTTTTTAATAACTAGCCTGTTCAACCTGGAGCCTCACCTCACTAGGACACTTTCATGATTTGAACACCTAGTTGTGGAGATCAGAAGAAGATGCGGAAGAAATGCTCATCTTTTCTTCAGTTAGATGCTCATCTTTGTAGTTGGTTGCTTATGTCACCCACTTTTGATGCACCGTGTTTGTGGCATATCGCTTTCCCATAGCGTTTCCACGCGGCATGAGTTCCTGAAGGGAAACTTCAATTGCATCCAGACAACCCTCCATGAATAAATTGCTTGTCCTTAAACCCAGGGAAAGTCAGGAGATAAAGAATGTAGCAGTAGAATAAAACCCAGATTAAGTGGGTCATGGTTGCTTCACTCTTAACTCTTTTAACTGCAATGACGAGAGGCTAAATTTCTAAATAATCTTAAACTAGCTAAATATGTGTCTAAAACTACACATGATTATCATAAATACATGCTTGTATATTATTAGTTGTCTTTTTGGCAATGCTCTCTAGAAATAATAGAAACGTCTTTTAATTATTTCATTAAAAATTTGCTTGCTTGCTTGAGAACTCTTTCTGCCCATTCCGGATACACTCCAGAAAACAGGGACAAAAACAAGCCCCTTGCTGCCCCTTCCCTCAACTATTTCATCTACTTCCTGTTCCTACTCTTTGATTTTATTTAACTATAAAACAATAAAACAATAAATCACTTCAAAGCATCCTGTAAGACTCTTTAGACGGTCACTGGGTGAGTCAATCCAACAGCCCTGTCCTTTTTTTCTTCCTGTTTTGTCCAAGCCACCACCTTCTTTCCCTTCTTTTTTTTTCCTTATTAATTATTTTTTCCTTTTTCCTCCCTTGCTTCATTTCTTCCTCTTTATAGCCTCACAACTTAACTCAGCTCAACTCAGCTTTATTGTTATTTTTCTACATACACAGTGTGCAAAAGAATGAAATGACGTTACACTCCACAGGAAGTGAAGACATTGTTAGGCCTTCTTCCAACAATGTCTTCACAATGTTTTCAGTGGAATTGGTATTGGTAGTCCGGTTGAGGTTGTCAGAAATGCTTTCAATAGAAAAGCTGGTTCTACTGACCCTCAAGTACAGAGCTATTGATGAGCAGTAAGGGTTAGCCGATCCTTTGCGGAAGTCGACAACAATCTCCTTTTTTGTCTCTGTTGAGAGAAAAGTTGTTGTAGCACTAGCTGACCAGTTGTTCCACCTCCTCTCAGTATAGTGTTTTGTTGTTATTTCTGATGAGGCCGACTACTGTTGTGTCATCAGCAAACATTGATGAAGTTGGATTCCATCTTCATCAGCTTGAACAGCAGTGGGCTAAGCACCAAGCCTTGTGGGGTGCCTATGCTCAGTGTGATGGTGCCTGATGTAATGCCAATGCGCTTTGACTGTGGTCTCTCTTTTAGAAAGTCTAGAATCCATTTGCATAGTGAAATGTTTGAGCTTAGTAGAGGGTGTCACCAGTTGCTGGGGATTGATGATGTTGAATTCTGAGCTAAAAACAGTAAACATCATTCTGATAAATGCGTCCCTTGTATCCTCTTGGCCAGAAACGCTCAAAGCGTTTCATCATGATGAGAGTCAGTGCTACCGGGCGATAATCATTGAGACACTTTACCAATAACTTCCTCAGCTTTGGGATGATGGGTTTTTAGGCTCGTAGGGACCACAGCCTGGTTCAGGGGGATGTTAAGGATGTTAAGGACGCCTGCCATCTGGTCAGCGCAGTCTCTGAGCTGGTATGTTATCCATATTTACAACTTGCCATAGGTTGACTCTAGATAGTGGCCTCCTTATGTGAGCGGTAGCCAGGCAGAACACCTACTCCTCAGGCGTGGGACACTTGCATGCTTGTGTGTTGTTCAGGGTTTCATACCATGTGTATAAGTTGATTAAGATGTCAGGGAGATGGGTGTCGCTTCTGTTAGCATGTGATGTGACCTTGTATTCCGTTAAGGGGTCACTTCTTGTCACAGGTAATTTTTTTTGATAGCGGTGAATTCTCGTGGTAGATAATACAGCCGGCATTTCACTACTAAAAAGCTCTAGCTGTGGTTACCAGTAGGTAGCGACTTTCATCGTATTTAAACACTAATTATTGTTTATGTACAGACAAAACATGCAACCGCAGCTTTTAACAGAAGTCTCAGTTTACTTATCCACGCGGTATGATGTTAGGTCATTGTAGTTGGATAGCTGCATTGGAGATGGTGCTTTGCAGCCATGTTTGCTGTGGCAACATGGCGTGCAGCATGCTGTGACAGTGGTGGCTCAAATAGTTAAGTTTCTGCATTGCTGATTTGGAAACCAAGGAAGACCTTGGTACAAGCCCCACCATAACCAACTGTTGATCTGAAGACCTGGAACACCAGCGACCACTGTTGGGTCCTAGAGCAAGACCCTTAACCTCTCCTTCTCCGGGGTGCTTTATTATAGCTGACTGTGT
Source organism: Bagarius yarrelli (assembly GCA_005784505.1). Taxonomy (NCBI): domain Eukaryota; kingdom Metazoa; phylum Chordata; class Actinopteri; order Siluriformes; family Sisoridae; genus Bagarius; species Bagarius yarrelli. The sequence continues at coordinate 1,801,204 of VCAZ01000014.1, read as the reverse complement.
GCTCTGACCCCTAACTTACTAAAATGGAATATGCGAAAGAATTTCACTGTGCTGTGAAAAGTATATGTGACAAAATTAAGAATGTGTCTATACCTATTTACAAAAAATTAACTATTCTTAATTTTTTAAATTAAAATTAGAAATAAAAGTTAATTGTTAAAGTTAATATTTGTTTCATTGCAACATTATTATAGGAGACTTTAAACACTGGTAAAGATCTGGTTCCTGCCATGGATTTCCCTCTTTAAAGCCCTCCTGATCTCTGCGATGCTCCTCAACTGATCGCCTGTTGAAGCACAGAGATCCATTAGGTAATCTTCTCCACAGTGTTTGAATCACTCGTCTCAGCACCGGAGGACCCTTTCACGCCCGGATGCTTATATAATTAGGTATACCGAGATCTTACAGCACTAAAGCGTCAGTCACATCTCGCTGTGGTAGACCTTGGTCCAATTTAAATACAAGGACACAACACATGCCCTGTGCGAGGCGGTAAAAAGTTCTTCATCTTCCTTCAAGGGACTCATGAATCCACTCAGACATTTTGGCCTGACGGAGAAAAGCGTTCAGTCTTTCAGATGATGCAGTATTGATTCCTGCAAAGGCTGCCTGAGTTACAGATAAATTCATTATATCATAATGGTGAGCATGGCTTCTTCACTGCCTCTCCTCAGGTTCTTCACCAGTTTTTAGGATTATAGCTGCTGAAAATTGTGACTATAATCTAGATTGTTTTTATGTCATTATAATTACCTTAAACTTTGCGTGGTGTTTGGTTTGTGGGACCTGATTGTAAAGTTTGTTAAAAGAGAAATTATACTATTAATGATATTTTCTATCCCTAGACACATTTTTCATGTAGAACATAAAATAGAACATATTTTCCAAAACACTTATATAAGATAGATAGATAGATAGATAGATAGATAGATAGATAGATAGATAGATAGATAGATAGATAGATAGATAGATAGATAGGGTTTGTTTCTGGACGGATGGATGGATGGATGGATGGATGGATGGATGGATGGATGGATGGATGGATGGATGGGTTGGTTGGTTGGATGGATAGATGGATGGATGGATGGATGGATGGTTGGAATATTAATGAATGTAATATAAGTAGATAGACTCATTGGCCTCTGCTTATTTTTCATGTAGAACATAAAATAGAACGTATTTTCCAAAACACTTAGATTTTTTTAATAAATGATATGCAAATAAAATAGATAGAAAGATAGATAGATAGATAGATAGATAGATAGATAGATAGATAGATAGATAGATAGATAGATAGATAGATAGATAGATAGATACGTCTGGTCGCAGCACCCTGTTTTTTTTCCTATGTGTTTTCTATGCACAACACAGTTTTTTATTTCCTACTTTACTCCTGTTCTACATTGTGTATTTGTCACCTGACTGATTGTTTTATGTTTCTCCACAAATTGTAGAAGTCTTACAAAGGGTTCCTTATTTACAGGATGACATTTATCACATCCCAGCGGAAACGTCTGACACCATATAGTTTAATTGTTAATAGATAGCAAGCTCAATAGCAGCATCTTCTGGTTAATATAAGAAGCTCTGCTTTTCTGTCCCTTTTTAGCTTCCAAAATTGACTTTAAGAATAAAAGCCAAACCCCAAATATATTATCGCAGTTATTAGGACGTATCGTTGCTATTTAAAGTATAAAAAAGTTAGAAAATTTTACTTATTTCTAATATTTTTTCACATTTTCAACAATCATTCATGCACAAAATTTCAGGTCTAATCCAAAAGTTGCCCTTTAATTATACACTATAAGAACAAAAGTACTGGATCGCTTCACCATCACATCTGTTTTTTAACATCCTATTCCAGATGTAGTCTCCCTCTTTGTCTTATAATAACATCCACACATCTGGAAAGACTTTTGACTCGATTATGTCATGTGCCACAATAGTGTTAATGAGATCAGACTCTAATGTTGGGGATATCATTCATTCATTTACAGTATTCAGCAGACGTCCTTATCCAGAGAGTCTCTTTTTTATACAACTGAGCAATTAGGGTTTAGAGGGCAGGGGCACAGCGGTGGTAACTTGGTGGTGCTGGGAATCGAACCCCGATCTTCCAATTAGCAGTCCAACACCTTAACCACTGTTCAGTCTTTTAGATGATGCAAAGGCTGCCTGAGTTACAGATAAGTTTTTATTATACCATAATGGTGAGCATGGCTTCTTCACTGTCTCTGCTCAGGGGCCCAGCGGTGGTAACTCGGTGGGGCTTGGAATCGAACCCAGATCTTCCAATTAGCAGTCCAACACCTTAACCACTGCGATTTCACTTTTCCATGAACATCATATTTCAGATTGATATATTATTTTCCTCTAATAACCTTCATATTAATGTTAAGTCTTTTCACTAGATTGGGTCATGTGACTGAGTGGATTAGATCAATAATGAGATCCACTAATGTTGAGGTGTGGGGTTCAGTTGATCCCAAAGGTGTTTAGCGTTAGAGGTTGAGTCAGAGTCAGAACACAGCATGTCTTCGTGGAGCTCAGGAGTTTTGTGCACAGGGACATTGTCATGCTGGAACAGGGTTTTGGGTCTCTCAGTTCCACTAAAGGAAGAATGGAATGATGGAACATACAAAGACATTCTAGACAACCGTGTGACTTTTTCTTGTTTCAGGTACCAGTTTGCTTAATGACCTTGTTCATAATTTAATTGCTTTCAAATAAAAAACAAGTCCGAGTGTGTGTTTCTCATTGAATAGTAAAACAGCAAGCCAAGGAATCTCTCCAGCACCGAGCACTTTCAATGCCATCAATGTGCACAACGTATTTAAATCTAATTTCTGAAATTAGAAATTCACTCGTGCCAAGCTAAAGACACCACTTCATTACTCAGTCAGCCAGTCTGGACCGGATCGGACCGGAGCTCCTCGTGTGCTTGGCAGAAAAGAAACCCTTTTTTTTTTTCTGAAGGTGCATTTTTTAGACTTTGATGTCAAACTGAAAAGGCAAGTTCAAGTACTTAAAGTGTCCTAAGATGTCTGCCGTCCAACTCGTCTACAGCAGGATGCTGACTCGATGCTCGGCTGCTGCTTCTGTCTCTGGCATTATGTAAAATAATTACATTTGTAAATACACTACATAAATTGATGTCAGAGCATGTTGGGCCATGCGTAGTTATTAGCATAATTCGGCTTTTGTGTCGTTTTATCTGTAAAAGCTAAACTGCACTTTGATTAATTATGTACAATGACATCATGGAGGACAAAAGTCAAAAGAATGTTGTAAAATGATCAGATAAGGTATGTAAAAAAAAAAAAAAAAAAAAAAAAAAAAAAAAAAGAAGAATTTAAGAATTTAACAGATTTAAGAAGTAAAAAAAAATAAATAAATAGATATAAATAAATAAACAAACTATTGGTATATTTGCAAATGAAATAAAGAAAGTAATAAGGTAAGGTGAAAGTCAGTAAGAATGAATAAATAGCATATGAATAAGTGTCCTTGCAGATGTGTAATGTAATAAACTGTTATAAAAATATAACATAATATAAAATAATAATAGAATTTAATATAATTTAATATAATATAATATATTATCTAATAGGGGCAGCACTGTGCTTAGTGGTTAGCACTGTTGCCTCACAGCAAAAAGGTCCCAGGTTCGATTTCTGAATTTCTGAATTATATATAATATAATATAATATAATATAATATGTATTATATTATATTATATTGTACCTTTTATATAGCAGTTCATTACATATCACACCTGCAAGGACACTTATTCATATGCCATTTATTTATTTATTTATTCATTTATACTGACTTTCACCTTATTCCTTTTTTTATTTCCACTCCATTTGCAAATATACCAATAGTTTGTTTATTTATTTATATCTTATTGTTCATTTTTTTACTTCTTAAATCTGTTAAATTGTTAAATTCTTTTTTTTTTCGGAACCTTTCTGTGTGGAGTTTGCATGTTCTCCTCGTGCTTGCGTGGGTTCTCTCCGGGTTCTCCGGTTTCCTCTCCCACAGTCCAAAAACAGGTATGTTAGATTGATTCTGATTCTAAATTGCCCATAGGAGTGTGTGTGTGTGTGTGTGTGTGTGTGTGTGTCCCTGTGATGGTCTGGCGACCTGTCCAGGGTGTCCCTCTCCTGCCTTTCATTCTTTTAGAGACGGCTTGGATAAACTCCAGCAGATCCCTGTGACCCCGAAAAAGGGAATAAGCGGGTATAACAGATGAATAAATGATAAATAAACAGTAACACACTAACAATCACACCTAATTATTAAAGAGGTCAAATCATGATTTTTATCCTTTTAATAAGTTTATATAATGTTAAAAATGCAGTTTATCAAGTAACTCACAAAAGATGTCATCACATCAACATTTACACGTGTTTCCTTTTTTTAAGATTAGCTTATATGAAACATGTGAATCAGACGTTGCTATGGAATGACAGCGGAAGTGAATCGCTAATACTCAGGTGAGGGCGCCCTCCTGTGGACTGGAGCTGAGAACGTTACACCAGTACTGTTATAATGTCCAGGTCTCATCCAGGTCTCTTACTGGGTTTTAAAGTTTAATACTCCACAGCAAACACGCTGCAGATACTGTAATAATCGTTGCCTTTTGGTGTTTAAGCATTCGCCAACCCAAATAGAGAAAAATATCTGTGGCCGCCATTTCAGATCAGCGGAAATACGTATTTGTGTTTTGCGCTGGAATAAAAAGGTCAGATTGATATTTGTAACGCTGGGACGCATTTAGGTGTAAAAGGAACCGGCTGTCCTATCAGAAAAAATACACATGAAGTGACCAGGTGTGTATAGACACTTACTGTCGCAGATTTCTCTCGCACTAATCAGGGGACAGATGGACTGTGAATGTTCCTGCTGGGCCAACATACTTTTTGGGCCGATACATCTTATAAGGTTTTGTTTTTTTATCAGCCCATAAAACTTTTATCAGCGTATTTCTTTGCGGCTTGATTAATGGACAGCACTGGGGTCTTTGTGCCAGTATATTTGTCAAAAATGATAGACCGTCCCATGAGACAGTTAATCAGCAGATTATTGGTTTTTTTTTACTTAATTGACGTTGGGCTGACCCAATCATGTTTTTAAACAACTTCCAGTTTGGGCTTTGTGCCAGCCTGCAGCGTTAGCGTGTATCTGGCAAAATAGTCAGAAGGAGAGATGGAGAGAAAACGCGAGAAAAAGGTGAGAAAAATCTGTTTTTTTTCCTCTCAGTGCAGTCCTGGCAGTAATCATATCAATTCACCCGATCACCTGAACTGGCTTCTTTCTAAAAAAAAAAAATGTGTACACTAATGACAGAACAAATACCTCCACCTTTCCATCTATCCATCCATTTTCTGCTGCTTATCCGGAGGAGGGTCCCACTCACGCTTTAACTTCCTCTCTGCTCTGGACCGCTGCTGGACTTCCGTCTTTTAGTTCTTCAACTGACTGAGTTCTTTAACAGATGGTTTCAACTGTTGTGTCTCCAAACACCTCTATAAACCATGTTAAGACATTTACTTGACCAAAATCAACAAATAATAATATTTTATTATTTTTAAATACTTGAAAAGTAAAAGCAGTAATTATAATAAATTCACGCTACCCAAATTTTTCATTTTAAGTTCTATTAGTTTGAAATATTTTAAAGAGAAAAGCAACAGTTTATCTTTTAATTAATTTATTCTCTCCCTTCCTCTCTCTCTCTCTCTTCCTCTCCTCTCTCTTTATCTCTCTCTCTCTCTCTTCCAATCTTTCTCCCACTCCTGCTCTCTCTCTTCGTCTCTTTCACTCCCTCTCTCCTTCTGTCTTTCTCTCTGTCTCTCTTTTTTTCTCTCGCTCCAACTCTGTCTCTCTCTTTCTTTCCCTTTCTTTCGCTCTCTTACTCACTCACACTCCCTCTCTCTCGCTCTCTTACCCTCTCTCAGTCACACTCCCCCACTCTCTCACTCTCACTTGCTCTTTTTCTCCCTTTATCTCTCTCTTTGTTTACCTCTTACTCCCTCTCTTACTCGAACTCCCCCTCTCACTGTCTCTCTCTCTCTCATTCTCTCTCTCACTCAGAAAGGTGAACAGAATAAAAATTAAAAATAAAAAAAGACAGAAATAACGAAAGGTGAATAAGAAAAAAAGAAAAGAAAAGGTCAGCGATAAAATAGGAAGAAAGAAAGAAAGATGCACAGGAAAGAAAGAGACATTAGAGACAATTGAATGAAGAAAAATGGGTAGAAAATAATTTGACAGCTGTGTAGAAAATAAAAAAAATCTTGACTTGTATCCTAAAAAACACACTTAAATTTACCAACAACAAAACCCACAGAAACCCACAGACACCCACAGTCACCCACAGACACCCACAGACACCCACAGACACCCACAGAAACCCACAGACACCCACAGGCACCCAGCTTCCAAAAATACCTAAAATAATTCAGGGGGTAATTTCTGTCTCCATGTGTTCAGATTCTGTGGAATATTTCAGACTGTCAGTAACTACAGTCCAAATAATCTGGAAAAAGTATCTGCATATTTCTATAAATATCTAATAAATTTATTCACTGAATATTTTGTGATTTAATTATTGAAATATAAATAAAGGGCTTTAATTGGTTAACACTTAAATAAGCCTTTATACCTACATGCTGTCTAATAAAAACTTTCTGCAGTGAGGGGAAAATCCCCACCCACTGAACCACTGACTGATCTGGTGCGCTGGTGGGCTGGTGGGCTGGTGGGTTGCAGTCACCCACAAACTCCTTTTGATCAACATGACTGAGAAGACAGACAGAAGAAAATATGGTAAAATATTAAGCATGTGCTTAACTGATGTCCAATCAGTATAAAACAAATAAATGGCTAAAAATCACCAGTTACTGTGAAAACAGAAAGATCGGTGTGGGAAAAACCAAAAGAGAAAACAAAATTACTCAAAAAAAAGACATCTCTGAGTGTCCCCTTTCATATAAGCTTTATATAAAGCATCGAGATCTACAGGGGAAAAAAGGAAGGAAGGAAGGAAGGGAAAGAAAGAAAGAAAGAAAGGAGAAAAGAAAGAAGGAAGGAAGGAAGGAAAGAAAAAGTATGGTGTTTTGATAGATAGATAGATAGATAGATAGATAGATAGATAGATAGATAGATAGATAGATAGATAGATAGATAGATAGATAGATAGATAGATAGATAGATAGATAGATACTAATGAAAATGTTTGTTTCTTTGATCTTAAGTGTTCTAATCTTTTAAGATTATAATCTGATAAACTTTAGATCTTGCAAGATCTGGGAAATTTGGTAGCCCAGTCAACATCTTGTTCCTCAAATGGTTCCTGAACAATTTCGGCATTGTAGCAGGGACCCTTTACGGTATCCGTGTGGGGGAAATACCACTGGAATGAAAAAACCTGTAATAGGCAAAACCTCTTTTAATCCTAACTGGACCCGCGGGTCTATGTATCTCATGCGAATCATCGTCGCAGAGAAATCTGTATATTCAGAACTTGTTTTTTTTAACTGCACTACCCAAAATGCTAAATGTGCAGAACAAATTTCGGAATAATAATCGACACTGGTGTATTTTGCAGACTGATGACAACCCTGCCTCTTTACAGGATCTTACGGTGTTTAAGCGCAGACGCTCTATAGTTATAGAAAGGAATTAGATCATGTGGCATGTGTAAAAGAGGTTTACTGTAAATGATAGAATTTACATAAAGAATTGAATTTACATAAAGAGCACATCCAACTCATTCCTGTTGGGCTCTGCCTCAGAATCACTTCCTGAATCAGTTCTGGCTTCTCTGTTGGTATTTTTGGCACACACCACATGCCAGCTTGAGTCAGAAATGAGGGAAAAAATAAAAACATGAAACATGTGAAAATGAAACATGTGCCATTCTTTTGAAAGAAAGAAAGAAAGAAAGAAAGAAAGAAAGAAAGAAAGAAAGAAAGAAAGAAAGAAAGAAAAAGTATTTAGGAAGGAAGGAATGGAAGGAAGGATATTTAGAAATAAAGGGAGGAAGGATAGAGGGAAGGAAAGAAGGAAGGAAGGAAAGTGGTGGCTCATGGTGAAGGTGTTGGACTACCAACCTGAAGATTGTGGGTTCAATTCCAAGCCACAACTCTTGGGCCCCTGAGCAAGGCCCTTAACCCCCAATTGCTCAGTTGTATAAATGTAAGTCACTCTGGATAAGGATGTCTGCCAAATGCTGTAAATGTAAAGAAGGAAAGGAAGGAAAAAGGATTTAGAAAGGAATAAAGTAGAGAAGAAAACATAATTAGGTGGTAGGAAGGAAGAAAGCAGCAAAGTTTACAGATAGATAGAATGAACGAACACTACAAACCCTAAGAATCTAACAGCAGTGTTAAAGTTTGGTGAGATTTTATATATGTAACTATACATATACTATAATATATATATATATATAATTATGTATATATAGGTATCTGAGGAACATAGTATTGTTTTGATTTGAGGATCATTTTGATGAAAGGTTTTGATCCACCTGAAATGTTGACTAGTGTATATTAAATAATTCCTGATCTCAGCCGATTTCTGGATAGAATATAGATATCCTAGAAGTAGAAGTGGGTCGAGCCAGTGATGGGGGGCGGGGGGGGGCACAAAGAAGATGAATTATTTAGGAGATCTCTGTGCAGTCTCATCAGAAAAAGAAGCAGCTTTGCAGGAGTGGAGAAAGGAATCAGCTCGATCTCTTGTGGATTATTTAAATAAGAGTCGGATATGAAGACATTACAGTCACTGCAGGGGTCCAGGCAAGTTTTGATAATATCTTTAATAGATATTATGACATGAAAATGTCTGGAAAAAAGAGGAAATAATTTAGTACAAATCACCGAAAGACAGATTATAGATTCAGTTAAACACACACACACACACACACACACACAGATAATAAACCGATATTGTACTAAATCTGTCAGTAGTGCTAGAATAAAAAACGCACTCGGGTTGAGAAATATGAGAAGTAACTTCCAGTAAAATGATGTTCCTGTATCTATGTGCTAGCTGATACTTCCCCTAAAAAACAGACCAGATTTCGCAACTTGGGCAAAAGACACTTTTTCTTTTTCTCTTTTTTTTTTTTTTCTTTAACTTTCAGTTCCTAAATCAATCCGGCACATAAACTTTATCAAACATAAAACATCTGGATCGCTAATCATCTCTTCGGATTGGATGATATTCGTTCTTCTCCCAGGTGTCATTTTCGGTGAAATGTATTAGCCGTCTTTGTCTGTGTGAACCTGCTTCGTGTAAGTTCCTTGAAATGACTGGAAAGTGGCTATCAACCAAACCACAAATGTAGACATAAGCATTAATATCCAACACTTCCACCCCCCCACCACCCCCACCCCAACCCAGAAACTGCTTTGATAATAACAGACAGAACGCATGTTGTGCCACATCCTGTTCGATCTGAGGAAGTCAGAAAAATAAGACTCATCAGAGGAAGCGCTGCAGTTAGCATTTTAGATTTAAAGGTCAAACACACAGGCTGGAATTGACTAAAAAAAAATAATAATTTCTAAGATAATAGAAGATTAATTAAAGTCATGCTTCAAAGGGCAGCTTCTAATGTCTCCGATAAAGCTAAAAACAAGCCGAAGGTAAGACTCAGGATTTATTATTGGTCTTATAAATAATTGTTAAGTATATTCTATAACACTATTTATATGTGATATATAAAGATAAATCTTTAATCAATGTTCTTGTTAAACTATTTCCAACACTTACATCGATATTAATGAATTTAATAAAAAGCTTGGCAACTTTAAAATCTCGTTAAATGCTTCTAAATCATTTTCTTTTCTGATCACATGTTTACTGAATCCAATGACATTTAAACAGCAAGCAGCGATCATCGGGCCCAAGAATATCGTTTTTTCTTTTTTTTTCTGATGTGGTTACTTGCTAAAATGTAAAATGTCTCGTCAATTAAAAAAAAATCGTTTAGGATGTGTATTTTATCCTGGAAAGACTTGAAAAATCAGTGTCAATGAATCTGTTGTTGAGGGTGAATTATTTTTAAATAGAATCATTTAAGCAAGGGGAAGTTGGTAGCGCGGTGTCTAAGGTGATGAATTGATACCATGAGAAACCCGGGTTTCGATTTCCAGCACCACCAAGCCACCACTGCTGGGACCCTGAGCAAAGCCCTTAATACTTAATTCCTCAGTTGTATAACAGGGAATAATGTAAGTCGCAGTGTGAGTGTGTGTGTGGCCCTGTGATGGACTGGACTGGCGACCTGTCCAGGGTGTCCCTCTCCTACCTTTCACCCTTTCAGAGACGGCTGGGATAGACTCCAGCAGATCCCTGTGAACCCGAATTAGGGAATAAGCGGGTATAGAATATTAATGAATGAATGTTAGTCAGACTGAAGCTCCACCAAGCTACCAGTGTTGGGCCCCTGAGCAAGGCCCTTAACCCCTAATTGCTCAGTTGTAAAACTGAGATAAATGTAAGTTGCTCTGGATGAGGTTGCCAAATGCTGTAAATGTAAATATAAAGCGAAGAGTCTTCAAAAACATAACTAACATCTGGAAATGTATTTATTTTTATTTTATTTATAAATTTATTTAATTTATAAGCGTGTCTGTGGTCAATATGTTTAACCTAAAACTTTTTACACTTTGTGCAGAGATCCACCAGTTTTGGAAAATTTGACAGTCTTCGGTATCCATCTAACTCCAACCCTGCCAAGCTGGAAGAGGATGAAACATGTCTGGTATGAAGTATTTTTTATTTACACTTTGATAAATAACTCGACTATTAGTGCTTTTTTTGTGTGGGAAGCTATTGAGATGTTAAATTTAGGGCGCTACGCACTGCTATTCTTTGCCCTGCATGATTAAGTGAAATGTTGTTTTCCGAGCCCTGAGCTTACTCAGCACTTGGCTGCAGTTGAAGCCTGTATATAGATGTCATTATTTATTATGCCTTGCATTTGAAGCAGACCGAGGGCGAGTCAGGGGTGGAGAGAAAAGACAAGCAGCCCAGTTTGGGGAAAAAGATGAAGGCCATCGCGTTGACTATGAGACTAAGAAAGAAGCCGGTCAAGTCGTATTCTGAGGACACGGTGAGTCACAGAGAAGCACCCATGAGATTGAAACACCGGGAAAATGACAGCGACCATTTCCGTGATGTCAGAGGACGTGCTCAACTTCCTGGATCTGTGGTTTTGACTCACGTAATGAATTTCGACTAAAATTTCCACATCCCTGATGTGTTGATAAAAGTTTTGTAGTTCTCATAGATGTGATCAGTAATTACTATAAAAATATATCCTCAAATGGAAATTTTAATAGAGATTAAAAAGAAGACTTGATTTGAATGTTCCAGGCACACACACACACACACACACACACACCGTTTATTGGTTGGAACTATCATTATAGTGTATTTGTGCAACTTTAATTCGGTTCCTTAATGAAATTTTATTATTTTTTTAATATTTACATTTACATTATTATTTCCAGAGCAACCAATTAGGGGTTAAGGGCCTTGCTCAGGGGCCCAGCAGTGGTGGTGCTGGGAATTGAACCCTGATCTTCCAGGTTATCAGGTTAACACCTAAACCTGACATCTCATTATTATCATCATACAGTATTTCAGGGCAGCACCGTGGCTTAGTGCTTGCCACTGTTCCCTCACAGTAAGAAGGTTCCGGGTTCAATTACACTGCAGGGGTCTTTCTGTGTGGAGTTTACATGTTCTCCCTGTGCTTGTATGTGTTTACTCCGGGTTCTCCGGTTTCCTCCTACATTCCAAAAACATGTTTTGTATGTTAGATTGATTGGTGATTCTAAATTGCCCATAGGAGTGTGTGTGTGTGTGTGAGTGTGTGTGTGTGAGTGTCAGTGTGTGTGTGTCCCTGTGATGGACTGGTCACCTGTCCAGGGTGTCCCCCGTCCTGCCTTTCACCCTTTCAGTGACGGCTGGGATAAACTCCAGCAGATCCCTGTGACCCTGAATTAGGGAATAAAGCGGATGAATGAGGATGAATGAATGAATGAATCCAGTTATTACAGTTAGCTAAAAAAAATTTAGCTACTTATTATTACAGTCAACAAAAAAACTTGATTGCGGAACTGGAGAATTCGTTCTCTCTCACATTTTTTTACCCTGTCATGTGCTGGGCTCCCTATTTAAATAGATACTTTAAAATGTGAACTTTCTGTACACATTAATGCAAACTAAACAATTTATTTAAAAATTATTTAGAAAATATCCTCTATAACCTACAGCAAGTAATTTTCTTGACATTCTCGACATCCCGTCTCCAGCTGACATGCAGCAGACTGATGTAAAAATAAATACAAAAGCCCCCAAAAACGGGTCCAGACCCGCCCCTGATGTGTATTGTTACTCTACTGTAATCTGATCAGTTGTGTTTTTAATGCAAAAACTCTTTTTTTTTAATGCAAAAAAAGCCAAAAAATGCTGCAAAACGATTTTAAACAATCTTTGCTAAGAGTTATAAAGTTTCAGGATGCATCATTGCTGAATTATTGGTACGTCTAATGATTTATTTTTTAAATATAACCCTAATCAATTATCTTCGAAGACGACCATGATTTTTTCAATTCATTTACATTTCTGTCATTTGGTCACAGCAACTTTTACAGCAACTTTTCACAGCAACATTTATCAGTCAGGGCCCCAGAATTGACAGCTTGGTGGTGGTGGAAACTAAAACCACTGATCTTCCAATAAGCAGTTCAACAGTTTAATCTACAACTTCCTATTTTTTTTGTTCTAAAACTGTATTTTACTTCCTGTTCTCCTCTAACTGTTTCATTAATACCGCAGGGTGACGACACAGACAGAGAAACAGAAGGCGCTACAGAAAGCAGTTCTCAGATGGGCAAAACTCCAAACAACTCGAGTAACTCCTTATCGAGTCTCTCCAGTGGACAAAGCTCTTCCAGTAAGTGCACAAACATCTAAAAAAAAAAACGGATTGAAAATCAGAAGAGAATAACAATTCAGTCATACTGTCATTCTTTCTCACTGTGTTAGGCGTCTTAACCAGCAGCTTGGACGCGTCCAGTAACCGAGACAGCCTGGGGTTGAGCGAGGACGTGTCCTACACGGGGTCGTTTTGTGGACGAGCTCGAGTACACACAGACTTTGTCCCCAGTCCTTACGACATGGACTCACTTAAGCTCAAGGTCGGCCTGTTGTCTGCTTTATGTACTTTGCCATTATCATGTGACCCGTAACTGAAAAAAAAACAAACAATGTTTACACGGTATCTAAACAAAATCTTTGACGGTAAACATGTTTGCGTTTCTTTCAGGTCGGTGATATAATCAATATCATAAGCAAACATCCGATGGGAATATGGACGGGCATGCTGAACAATAAAGTCGGAAATTTCAAATTCATCTATGTGGATGTGCTGCTTGAGAAAGAAAACGATAAAAAAGACGAGGATGAAGAAGATAAGGAAGACGGCCTTAAGATCAGGCCTCAAAGACTCTCCAAAAGACAGCGTCCCAAAACACTGCTGGAGTTACTGGAGAGATTGCATTTAGAGGTAAACGTCCTTAAACCCACATGACAAACCACATGACACCACCACCAAATGATTTTGTAAATAAATGGACAATAAATAAAGATGACTTTTACTGCAGAAATGGTTTAGAAATCAAAACTCTCGAGTGACTGATAAAGTCCTGAAACTGATAATCATTGGTTTAACGATACATCTCGGAAAATTCCCTTCATTCCAGCAGATGCTAAAATTCCAGCAGATGCTAATTTATTCCAGCAGATGCTTAAAAAGGGGAAGTGGTGGCTCATGGTTAAGGTGTTGGACCTACCAACCTTTCCAGCTCCACCAAGCTACCACTGTTGGGACCCTAAGCAAGGCCCTTAACCCCAATTATTCAGTTGTATAAATGAAATAAATGTAAGTCGTCTGCCAAATAATGTAAATATAAATGTAAAATCAAGCAATACAAATCTACAATTATAACTTGAAAAGATAAGTCCAAGCTGCTGTTATAGAAACACGGTCTGACCAACCGAAATCCAGCATTTGATGATGATGAGGAGGAGGAGGAGGAAGAAGAGGAGGAGGATATTAGGAACACTTCTTTGTTAATCAAAATAATTTAATGTAATGCCTTTATAAATAATTGTCACTTTTTTTTAGTTATTTAATTTGAATTCAGAATTTTCAATATTCATTTTTTTTACTTAAACAAATATAAATTTAGAATTTCAACTATTTTAAATATCACAAACTCTTCGTTAATAAATGTCAAGATTTTGTTTAGTTAATTTTACGAATTTGATTTTAAACTAATTTTTTAAACTAAAAATTTTAAATCTAATTTTCTAATGTTCATTTTTTATTTTAATAATTTTTCGGGGCATCAAACTTTATTGATAGGGACGGATTGAGAGATTAAACGGGGGACCAGAGGGGACTGAGGACAAAATAATACCCAGGTCACCGGAGCAAAACCATGCCTAATACAGGAGCACAACCTAATATAAATTTTATTTTTAAATAAAATATAAAAATATAAAATAAAATAAAAAATAAAAGGAACAAATCCTTGTTTAAATATTTTAACACACACACTATTTGACAGTAAATACCAGCATTTAAATTAGAATCACACACAAAACAAAATGATGTGCTAAAAAAATAATTAACATATTTTTATTTAGTTTATGACTTTTTGCGCATTTAATCAACTTAAAAAAATTCTTAAAGTACTTTTAAAAAATGTGGACACAAAATAATGCAAGTAATAATTTTGTATTCATTTTTATTTAACATTAGATTTAAAATATAAATAAAATTATTACTTGTATTATTATGTTTTTATTAAAATTTTGAATGTGTTATTAAAATCAGCTGATTTTTTCGCTTGATGGTCTGAAAAGGTCGGATTTGGAACCTTGACCTTTAGTAACATTATTCTGATTAGACACACGTGTTCTTCTCTTTCCTTCCACCTTAAACCTGGCAGGAACACGCCTCCACGTTACTCCTGAACGGCTACCAGTCAGTGGACGACCTGAAACACTTAAAGGAGAAGCATCTAATAGAGCTGAACATCACTGATCCCGAGCACAGACACAAACTCCTCACTGCCTCAGACGTCATCTACGACACCAACCGTGAGTATTAAAGCCACGGAATAAGAATAAATCTCCCGCACCCCAGATGAACCCACTAATGGGGGAAAAAGTGGAATAGATTTGGTTCAGGATGAAGGTCATGCTGTAGGCTGATTGGCTGCTACAGTAAATTATTTAAATGAGGAAGAAATAATACAATATGATTCGGTGAAATTAGGCTTATAAATATTATAATTCGTTTTTATTAAGGTTGGAACAATGCCATTAGTGACCTTTATGCACTTCATCAGCAACACGCTAGTCTCAGTCGTAGTCTCCATGTCCACAAACCATTAGCTAAACCGCTAATGGCTATAGCACACGAAACAGGAAACACATCAAGAGATCGGGAGTCGTCATCTGATTGGTTGATATTTACTATGTGTTGGGTCTTTCACTAATCTGACACAAGCAAAGTCCTGAAATGTTCCTGGAAACGTAGCCGTCAAGACGTTCTACCTCCACAAATGAGGATTAGCTAAACGCTGGATTTTTTTGACACTCGTTTATTTGCTTGTCTTTTGTCTTTACGCTGCCAAAAACAAACTGTGGTGGCTGCTTTACAAGTCTGAACCTCCTGCTGTCAGTCTAAAGATCTGGCTACCAAAGACCTGCTATCTGTGATGTCCAGGAGTGATTATATTTACTCTGGCTAAAAGAACGGTCTGTATGTTAATTGATGGACTGAACCCTTAAAAAAATCCAGTCCAACTCATTCATTCATTCATTCATTCATTTATCTTCTCTACCCGCTTATTTCCTAATTCGGGGTAACAAGGATCTGCTGGAGTCTATCCCAGCCGTCTCTGAAAGGGCAAAAGGCAGGAGGGGGACACCCTGGACAGGTCGCCAGTCCATTACAGGACAACACACACACTCACTTCTATGGGCAATTAAGAATCACCAATCAACCTAACATACATGTTTATAGACTGTGTGAGGAAACCGGAGAACCCGGAGTAAACCCACGCAAGCACAGGGAGAACATGCAAACTCCAGACAGAAAGACCCCTGCCTGGGAATCGCGTTTTTCCTGGACTATGGTGCTACATAAAAACAACACAGAGCTAAAGTCTTAAGAAGTTGTCCTACCCTCATAAGGTGCATAGTGGTCTGCTGGTACAGACAGGAAGTGATTGGACAAGTTAATCAGGACGGCCAGCTCAGTCCTGTAGATGCCTGTAGATAGTTAAGCTTCTGATTACCTGGTTTAGGTGTTGTCAGTCAATCAGAAACTATTTCAGATGAGAATGGAGTGGTGGAAGACCTGTTGATTTGGTATGTCCAACCTTCTGATTGACTGAGGGACACACATGACAAACCACATGACACCACTCGCAAATAATTTTGTAAATAAATCTACGATACAAACAGATGACTCACAGCTGTGACCCAACAGTGGCAGGCTTGAACCCAGGTCCTCCTGGTCTTCCAATCAACAGCTCAGAGCCTTAACCATTTGAGCCACCACTGCCCCTAATGTCCTTGGAATTAACCCTAAAGGCACGGACAGGGTTCGAACCCGCGATCGACGGTTTACGAGACTGACGCGTTACCACTTGGCCTCACACAGCTGTAAGTTTTTCTAAACCGTTTCTACAGTACCAGCAGGGACAAACAACCTTCGGTATCCTTCCATCAAGCACTTAAAATGTAACTAAAGGATAGGAGAACTGAAACTGTTTCATACACGAGGCGAAAGTTCTTCTCAGCAAAGCTAACAGCTTAGCTAGCATCCTTCAAACTCCTTTATTGTATCCAGGGACATCTATAAGACTGTGCTGGTCTTCTCTTGCTTTCTGCAGTAGCAATGCTGCTAGTTGTTCTGTTGTTCTTTAGCCTTTAGCTCTGTGTTGTATTCTGTAGCTCTGTGTCGTTATATGTAACACCATAATCCGGGAGAACCACTGTTTTATTTCACTGTGTACTGCGTCTGCTGTATAAGGTTGAAATGTCAATACAGGGTTTTTTTACTTGATTTGACTCATATGAGTTGGACTGAGACGGCTGGGATAGACTCCACAAATCCCTGTGACCCCAAATTAGTTATTAAGCGGATGAATAAATGAATGAATGAATAAAAGAATGAATATACAATCACTGCTATACATCACCGGTAGCTGGTTAGCAGAGATGGCGAAAGTACACACATCCTTTACTTAAGTGGAAACACACATACCGGTGTTAAAGACGATTATGATAAAGGTTGAAATACTGACTGCACTTTTTTACTGAAGTTAAAGTAAAGATGTTTGGGCTCTGATATGTAAATCAACTACCAGAAAAGTGGTAGTCCACCCATATGAATTTAAGGTAACGTTACTGACAAAACATAGAAAATAGACTATTACTGAAAGCACTGAATCGGCTCATGACAAGGAAGAGATCACAATAAAACAATAAAATAAAACCTCTAACGTTAATTTACCTGTATGTACTTTCTCAAATTCGACAGCGAATTCCTAAATCCAGCACCTGGTGTCTTTTACCTTGCCACAATTTGCAGAACATTCGCCAGGAATCCTTCTTAACGCTAAACAATCTCTCTTATATACCAGGAGTGATCAGTATTATCTCTGTTCTCCGTCATGGTTACATCACTGACCCCCCCTTCTGTATCATCGTCTACGCTAGCCATTCTTGTTGCCTTTCTGCCAGACTGTCTTGCTCGTTGTTAGCTTCAAAAACTAGCCTTTGTTTACGGTGCGGCAATATGGTTGAAAAAGCCGCGCAATAACAAAAGCAGATTGATTGGTTAAAAAATGCGTGCAAATTGTGCAATCAATAAAAATAATATTGATCAGATCACCAAACAGATTGAAACTAAAGTAACGAGTCTGGTTTAAAAATGTAATAAGTAGAAAGTACAGATATTTGTGTATGAGATGTAATAAGTAAAAGTAAAAATCTTTTAGAAAAATAAATATTAAAAGAAAAAACCTACCCAAGTATTTGCATAAACGGAACCAAGTAACTTAAAAAATATGTGCCATAACAATGAACCTTGGTTGTGTTACTTTTACTTGTTTTTCTTTAATATCTATATATCTATATAGATTCCTTATTCCTTGCAGACACACACACACACACACACACAACTGTGATCCATCTAAACACAGGTGCCGCACTCTTGTCCTTTTATGGATATTCGAGGGTGCCAATATTTTTGCACAAAATTTCCAGCTGTGGAGGTGGTTATTTCAGAGTTTTATTAATCGAAGGCCGAATGAGACGCAACACATTAAAACATTTATACTAGACATGTGAAACACAGGTGCGAGTCCTCGGGCCGGTTACACTTACAAACATATTCGCACATATGCATAAAACACATGTATACACTACATTTACCCGTCTACTGTCACGCTACATTTACCCGTCTACTGTACATGTACTATTTATTGCTCTGACAATAAAATTCCCCCGAAGTGGGAGGAATAAAGGTTTCCCTTTCTTCCCCCGCAACCCTATATATATATACTGTATAAACAGATGAAAAGTTTACTTCTGTGATTTGATTGTTAGGTTGAAGGGATTTTCCTAGCTAAAGGTCTGGAATTATGAGTTACAACCTCTAGTCTTGAGGAAAGTGGTAGCTCATATGGTTAAAGCTCCGGGTTGACAATTAGATGACGGGGCTTTTAACCCCATTTGTCCTCCAGAGACACCGTGTCATGACTATTCCTGTGCGCTGACCGCAATTAAACAGACTTAATTAAGAATTATTTAGTCGAATGCAGCAGTGCTCTTTTTATTGATGTTGTTTAAAGTGCTATTGTACAGAATGCATGCTTTTCTTGCTGACAGATGTCATGTGGCTGCGCTGTTCTGGTTCTGACCTGCATAAATGTAAATGTCTTTATTTGTCACATAAATTTTACAGCACAGTAAAATTTATTTATTCGCACTTCCCATGTTAGTAAGTTGGGGGTCAGAGCACAGGGTCAGCTATGATACAGCACCCCTGGAGTAGGAAGGGTTAAGGGTCTTGATCAGGGACCCAATAGTGGCGAACTGGCATTTAAACCCTGGTCTTCAGATCAACAACTTAGGCTGGCGGTGATGGGCCTTGAACCCGGGTCTTTCTGATCATCAGATCAGTAACTTGATGCCTTAATCATTTCAGCCCCCACTGCACACACATTTAAACACACACACACACACACACACACACTTTCTTAGCGCTCACTCTGTTCGAATCAGAAACTCGGTTTGTTTTACTGTGCTGTAGTTAAGCAGCAGCAGAAGATCCTCACACTCTCACCTCAATCTGTTATGACCCACAGGGGGCGAGCTGGACGAGACCAAGCGTGAGGAGGACAACGAGGAGGAAGAGGGCAGCGACTGTCCCCGAGACTCGGGTTGTTTCATCCCAAAGGAGTGCACAGAGACAAGCAGAGAGGACGTCGACATAGACTGATGTCTCTTTTCTCTAAAACTGAGACGATATACGACTACTCACAAATTTAAATATTTCCCCATATTTACGTTTGTTCCGTCTGTGGGTTTTAACACCATGTCTGTAGTTTACGATGCTAAAAATATCCTCTTTTTTAATTTATAACGTTTTTTTTTCTCCGTTTTTATATAAACCCACTAAATGTATATAAATATGTTCTTGCTTTTTAATGCACTGTAAGAGTTAATAAATTATTTGTTTAAAAACATTTAAGTTTTGACAACTAAACGGGTCTATATGTTATTACAGCAAGAAGGTCCTGGGTTTGAATACCTTCCTGTGTGAAGTTTGCATGTTCTCCCTGTGCTTGCGTGGGTTTATTCCGGGTTCTCCGGTTTCCTCCCACAGTCCAAAAACATGTATGTTAGATCGATTAGTGATTCTAAATTGCCCATAGGAGTGAGTGTGAGTGTGAGTGTGGCCCTGTGATGGACTGGCGACCTGTCCAGGGTGTCCCTCTCCTGCCTTTCACCCTTTCAGAGACGGCTGGGATAGACTCCAGCAGATCCCTGTGACACCGAATTAGGGAATAAGCGGGTATAGAAGATGAATAAATGATATATTATCATAAAATGTTATAATTAAATTGAACAGCGGAAAATAAATATAAATAAATAAATAAATAAATAAATCTTGCGCCAATCTATGTAGTGGAAGTTAGTCGTTTTGAGCGCCCTCTGCCGCCTGAGATATAAAACTGCATCTGCACTAAAGTTTCTTAACAATTACTATAGGTATGATAGGTATTTTAGACATTAACATAAACATATAACGACAGATATATATAAAACAAAAATTATACACTTATAACAAACAACACTTATTACAAATAATAATAACTTATTAACAAAAGTATAATAAAAACGGAAAAGCATTAGACACAATAAATCCAAACGCGTCTTGGTATTTATTTATTTATTTATTATTATTGATGATATGTTTATTTATTTCACAAATATTAAAATGTTAAAGAAAAATATATTTTTGTAAAAATTTAGACTCCGTTGTACTTTTATTTATCATTAAAATTAACAACGTTATGTCGATTCCCTCCATGTGACTACTGCTGTTTATTAATATCAATCTATTCTTATTATAGTGTAAAAATATAATTAGCAGTAAAATCTGGAGATTTACTACATAAAAATGTTCATGCTTTGCAACATAAAATATATTTTTATTAATTTTCATTACATCTTCCTACAAATTTACGGTCTAGTCTTCGTCATTCCAATATGGCGAAAGAGTTGATGTAGCTACATGACGTGACAGAAAAAATAAAAATTATGTATTAATTCCATTTATTAACATAAGATGCTATTAATTTACGTAAAAGCGAATTTTATATTCATATATTTGTCAAATAAATTAAATCAAATAACTTCTCAAGATGTGCAAAATCGGAAAGCGGAACTTCCCAAACTTCCGGAAAGTGGCACACGCTTGGCATTATGGGTTATGTAGTTTCAACCACTATTGATTTGCCGCGTATTTGTTATAAAAGACTACATTTCCCATAAACACAATACAGTTCCTGCTAGGTGGACGTGTACATGCGTGTGTTGAAAATTTGTTCCTCCGCCGGTTTGATTTTATTTTGCTGAATGAGCGTCACTTTATTTAACGTTATTTGTTAAAAGACAGAGAACAGAAATGTCTGGAGAAATGTCGATAATCGGTGAGTCATATTTTAATCAGCTGTTTATACGAATCATTTAGCGATAAAGTAAAGGAAAATACATAGATATTTAACTGCTGTTGCTAATTTCCGGGTTTTGAGCAACTGAGCTAATGTAGTTGTCTGGGTAACGGATATAAAACGTGTAATAAAATGTATATTTCTATAATTTTTGTAATAAATTTATATATTTTTTCTAAAATAATGATTCTATATCATCTACATAAGCTAATTTAATTTTAATCGGTAACAAAATATTCTAGACTGACAGCTGCTTTAACAAAATTTTATATACATACATATATATATAAATAAAAAAGTAAAATAAATAAAAATGTTAGTAATAAAGAAATAGATATAAAGGAAAGATTTATTGACAGCTGAAAATTTAAAGCTTTATTGAATTAAAATTCTGTATTCTGTAATATTACGGACATCAATATAATGTTGTATCTTGAAAGAAAATGTTTTTTATGCGTCCAATGAAATGCTCTGTAGACAGTTTATGTCCCGCCCCTGGAGGCGGGGCTTGCAGCTCTCTAACACTAAACCCAGCAGTGATGTTCCTCCAACGTTCCTCTAATCTTCACTGTATATGGATATTTGTGTGCAGGTTCTGTGATCCTTGCCTTATTCCTAGCCGGATATCTTGGCCAGCAGTATCTGCCTCCTCCTAAACCCCAAGTCATTGGCTTGGATCTCGGAACCACGTTTTGCTCTGTAGGAGTCTTCCAACCAGGGACGGGAGACGTTGAGGTGATCGGAGACGAGAAGGGGAGAAAAAGCATCCCCAGCGTGGTGTCCTTCACTGAGACGGACGTGTTTGTTGGACACGAAGGCCAGGAGTTGGCTGACGTCAACCCGCAAAACACGGTTTACGATGCCAAGCGATTTATAGGGAAGATTTTTGACCAGAAGACGTTGGAGCAGGAGAGCGCCCGCTACCCCTTTAAGGTAAAAAATAATAAAGTTACCTTTATTCTGTCCACCTAAACAGTTAAAGGTTAAGGGTCTTGCTTAGGGGCCCGGCGCTGGTACATTTGCCCACTGATAAATAGATTATAGTCGGTTTATTCTAACAGCGAGACACAGAATAATAACAAAAATAAAAACTAATTTTAAGAAAAGTTATAACTTGATTTGCATTTTAATGAGTGAAATAAGTATTTGACCCCTTTACAAAACAAGACTAAGGACTTGGTGGCAAAAACCCTTGTTGTCAATGAAAGAGATCAGATGTTTCTTGTAGTTGGCCACCAGGTTTAGACACGTCTCAGGTGGGATTTTGTCCCACTTCTCTTTGCAGATCCTCTCCAAGTCATTAGGGTTTCGAGGCTGATGATCGACAACTTAAACCTCTAGTTCCTTTCACAGATTTTCTATAGGATTCGGGTCTGGAGACCGCCTGTGCCGCTCCAGAACCCAAAATGTTGATAGCACATGGTCTGTCGTCCCTTTGATGTAGTGAAGTTATCCTGTCCTCTTCGCAGTAAAACACTCCCTAAGTATAGCGTTTCCACCTCCATGTTTGACGGTCGTGATGGTGTTCTTGGGGTCTTAGTCAGCATTCCTCCTCCTCTAAACACGGCAAGTTGAGTTGATGCCAAAAAGGTTTTATCTGACCACAACACCTCCACCCAGTTCTCCTCTGAATCATGTAGATGTTCATTGGCAAACTTCAGATGGGTCTGTACATGTCTGTGCTTTCTTGAACAGGGGCACCTTCTGGGCAGGATTTCAGTCCTTCACAGCTGTATTTGGTAGAAATTGTTTTCTTGGTGTTTATGGTCCCAGCTGTCTTATGATCATTGACAAGATTCTCCCATGTAGTCCTACACTGATTCCTTTACCGTTCTCATAAACAACGAAACTGCACAAGGTGAGGTCTTCCATGGAGCCCCAGACTGAGGGAGATTTGACGTTCTAGATCTTAGATCTGAGGGTTATTTTGTGTTTCTTCCATTTGCAAATTGTCAACTTGTCCACACCAAACTGTTGTCACCTTTTCATCAAGCTGCTTGTCGATGGTCTTGTAGCTCTTTCCAGTCTTGTGTAAGTCTACAATCTTGTCCCTGACATTCTTGGACAGCTCTGTGGTCTTTGGATGGAGATCTTGGAATCTGATTGATTGATTGATTCTGTGGACAGGTGTCTTTTATACAGGTAACGAGCGGAGATTAGAAGCACTAACTTTAAGAGAGTCTCTTTAAGACAGTGCTTCTAATCTTACCTTGTTACCGTGTTTTTCTGGATGTTTTTGTTGTTATTCTGTCTCTTATTATTCGAATAAACCGACCATTAAAATTATAAACTGCTCATTTCTTTTGTCGTGGGCAAACGTAGAAAATCAGCAGAGGAGCAAATCGTTTCTTTTCTCACTGTATAGGGCATCATAGGCCACTTTTGGTTTCTAAAAGTCACAGATGAGTCATGATTCTTTACGAGTTTGTAAGAAGCGCAATTGCTGTTTCAGGTCGTGCTGAACAACGACAGCGCCGAGTTTCTGCTCCACGCTAACGCAACGTTCACCGTCACCCCCGAGTTCATTGGCTCTCGTCTGCTGTTAAAGATGAAGAAAATGGCAGAGCAGCACCTCGGGGTCCCCCTCGACAAAGCGGTGATTTCAGTGCCAGCAGAGTTCGACGAGCGGCAGAGGAACTGCACCATCAAAGCCGCTGCTTTAGCAGGTACACGACTCACTTATTCTACAATCTAACTGCTGTAGGTTAGCAGTTAATGGACATAACCAGGATTATCTAAGGTTTACTGGATTATGTGAGGATTAATACTGGATTATGTGATGACGTGTGTTGCATAATGTCGTACTGTGTTGGATTAGGTGAGGATGATGACTGGATTTTTTGAGGATTAGTTCTAAATTATGTGAGAATTAGGTTAGATTATTTAATGGTTAGTACCAGATTATCTAAGGATTAGTTCAGGATTATGTAAGGATTAATTTATATGAGGATTAGTACTGGATTATGTCAGGACTGGTACTGGATTATGTGAGCATTAAATTAGTTTATATGAGCATTAGTATTGGATTATGTGAGGATTAGTTTAGTTTATATGAGGTTTAGTACTGGATTATTTGAGGATTAGGTTAGTTTATATGAGTATTAGTATTGGATTATGTGAGGATTAGTTTAGTTTATATGAGGTTTAGTACTGGATTATTTGAGGATTAGGTTAGTTTATATAAGGATTATTACTAGATTATGTGAGGATTAGATTAGTTTATATGAGGATTATTACTAGATGATGTGCGGTTTAGTTTATATAAGGTTTATTACTAGATTATGTGAGTATTAGATTAGTTTATATGAGGATTAGTACTGGACTATGTGTGGATTAGTTTAGTTTATATCAGGAATAGTACTGGATTATGTGTGGATTAGTTTAGTTTATATCAGGAATAGTACTGGATTATGTGTGGATTAGTTTATATCAGGAATAGTACTGGATTATGTGTGGATTAGTTTAGTTTATATCAGGATATAGTACTGTATTTGTGTGGGATTATTTAGTTTTGTGTACTGGATTAGTTTAGTTTATATCAGGAATAGTACTGTATTTATGTGTGGATTAGTTTAGTTTATATCAGGAATAGTACTGGATTATGTGTGGATTAGTTTATATCAGGAATAGTACTGGATTATGTGTGGATTAGTTTATATCAGGAATAGTACTGGATTATGTGTGGATTAGTTTAGTTTATATCAGGAATAGTACTGGATTATGTGTGGATTAGTTTAGTTTATATCAGGAATAGTACTGGATTATGTGTGGATTAGTTTAGTTTATATCAGGAATAGTACTGGATTATGTGTGGATTAGTTTTAGTTTTTATATCAGGAATAGTACTGGATTATGTGTGGATTAGTTTACTTTTATCAGTAATAGTCCGGTATTTGTGTTGGATTAGTTTAGTTTATATCAGTAATAGTACTGTATTTTGCGTGGATTAGATTGGTTTATATGAGGTTTAGTACTGGATTATGTGAGTTTTGGCGACTGATGTAACTGAACGTTTGCTCTACAGGACTGAAGATCCTGAGAGTCATTAATGAACCCACAGCGGCGGCGATGGCGTACGGGCTTCATAAAGTCGACGTGTTTAACGTGCTGGTGGTGGATCTGGGAGGCGGAACGCTGGATGTGTCCCTGCTTAACAAACAAGGCGGGATGTTCTTTACCAGGGCCATGGCAGGTCAGAACACACACACACACACACACACACACACACACACAATTTAGAGGTTTAACCAGAGGTTAAAATTCTGAGAAAACGAATAAAACATTAAAACTCCATACATATATACTGATAAAATATCACCAGACCAAAGAGTCTCAAAACAGAACACAGGTTATGCTAATTTATTTCTTTTTTTTAATTATTTCCAAATTTTTGGTTTAGTTTCTTAGTTTTTGGATGCACTGACCTGGAAAATATGGCTTTCAGGAAAATATTTATGTCCCACATTACGCGAGGCTGTATGATTTAGAGACAGTCGGACTAAGGGAGAGACAGGAGGTTCTTTGAGGTTCTTTTGGGGAGTGATGAGGTTGGACAGGATTAGACGAGGTTGGACATTTCCAAACTATCTCAATCTGTCCTCTCTGATTGATATTAGTTATTTATTTATTTTCTCCAAAAATTAGAGAGGACAGATTGAGATGGTTTGGAAATGTGCAGAGAAGCCATAGTGGAAATATCATTAAGAGGATTTGGGGAAATTGGCATGCAGGCAGAAGGCAAAGACAAAGGAAAAAGAGGAGGGGTTTAGGTGTGATAAATGAGGACAGGAAGTTGGGCGTGAGTAAGGAGGATGCAGAGGATAAGGCTAGGTGGAGGAAGAGGATTCTCAATGGCGCCCCCTGAAGGAAACAGCTGATATAATGGTATTATACTCGATACTGAAAGTATATCTGAACTGGTTCATTAACTAAATCTGAGCCATTTGGCCAACGTCTCTGTTTACTATCTGACCTTTGGCTTTCGTCTCAACAGGAAATAATAAGTTAGGAGGGCAGGACTTCAGTCAGCGTCTCTTCCAGCACGTCAGTGAGCGAGTGCTTCAGCAGTACGGCATGGCCCCGACGTTAAAGGAGGACATCCAGCGTCTGCGTCAGGCTGTAGAAGAAGCCAAACTCAGCCTGACTGTGAATTCCAGCGTCTCTCTTAAAGTCCCCCTTCATCTCTGGGCCTCAGAAGTGCAGAAGCAACCTGTCACTGTCCAGCAGGAGCTCAGCCGCCAGCTCTTCGAGGAGCTCAATGCAGATCTCTTCCAGAAAATCCTGGCCCCTATCGAGACAGTCCTGGCAGAGGGACAACTGAAAAAGGACGAGGTGGACGAGGTCGTGTTGGTGGGCGGGTCCACAAGGATCCCACGCGTCCGGCAGATCATCAGCGAGTACTTTGGGAAGGAAGTGAACACGCGTGTAGATCCGGACCTTGCCGTAGTGACGGGCGTGGCTCTGCAAGCAGGCATCATGGGAGGATCGTGGCCTCTGCAGGTCAGCGCTCTCGAGATTCCCAACAGACACCTGCGCAAAACGAACTTCAGTTAAGACGCAGCAGCAGGTGGAACATCAGGTGGAAGAACTCATGCAGCTACCAGTCGAGTTCCTTTGGGAGTAAAAGTCCTCGTTTTGTTATTTGGATTTGTGAACATTTTGCCCTTAAAGAGTTTCATCTTTAACCTTTCAACCACACACATTGTCTCTGTTCTTAAAGAGTGGTAGTGGTGGCAGTGGTAGTGGTACTGGTGGCTTAGTGGTAAAGTTGTTGGACTATTACCAGAAAGCCCAGGGTTCGATTCCCAGCACCACCAAGCTACCACTGTTGGGCCCCTGAGCAAGGCCCTTAACCCCCAATTGCTCATATGTATAAATATAAAGTCGCTCTGGATAAGAACATCTGCCAAATGCTGTAAATATAAGAGAAGCTCTAGGTTTAGATAAAGCAGCCTGGTTGGAGCAGGTGAGAAGTTCTGGCTGGCTTCAGAGATGATGCTCATCAAGCTCCAACAGGTTCCAGGACCAAACCGTAAAGGTTACTCCAAGCTCACTAAGAGGAATTGACATTACTTACATTTTATTGACTTATTTTTTGCAAATGAATATAGAGGAAGAACAGAAGGTTCTGTTCTGCTTTGCTTTCATCTGGACGGCGCCCATTGTACTGTACTGTATTGTAAAAGATGTCCGGATGGGTGCCAATACTAATGCACGCTAAAGCAGAAGGAGAATCGGGGACGGTACACAGCGTACCGAGCGGACCAATCGTTCACCACTTATTTATTTATTAATTTATTTTAAGCCTGTTCGTCTGTTAGGGACTGTTTTTATTTGATCATTTTTGCTTTGTTTTTGTGCCAATTATAGTTTTATTTTTATCTCCCGAAAAACTGAAGCTATTTATTGAACACACTTATTTAAAGCAGGGACCGTCATTTACTTAACTCTCATTATCTGTTGCACTTTAATACACAAAAGATTCAAGTTTAACGAGTTGCTTTGTTAAAATCTGGAATAGTGAATAATAAATCTTAGAAAAATGATTAGGATAATTTAAAGTATTAGTTTTTGTAGTAGTTTATTATTATTATTATTATTATTATTATTATTTTACATAACGATAGAGTTCAGTGCTTAAAAATTAATAAATGAAGAGGAAGTGATATTTTTATACACTAAAATTAATTCTATGTTTTAGGTTTTTCTATATACCCACTCTCTTACAATCTCTCTCTTTCTCTCTTTCTTTCGCACTCACTGTCTCTCTCTCTCTGTCTCTCTCTCTCTCCTCTCCTCTCTCTCTCTCTCTTTCTCACCGATCTCCCTCATTTCTAAACTAATAAATTCATTCCATATTGAGCGATTTAAGTCATCTGATGAATTTTATTATATGGCAATATGTAATTGCAGGAAAACGAAATATCAAATAATTTTTTTTTCCAATATTGTGTGCAGCCCAAGAGATATATAAGTATATGAGAGAGTGATTTTTATATATATACATGTATATATAATATATATATATATATTAAAAATGTGTGTAAATGGAGTTTTTTGGGCTTCTTTTATTCAGTCATTAACAGTTTTTATTTTGTACTTATTTTATCCTGGCAAAATTATTTTTTTTTCTTCTATATGATATTTTTAATAAATGATAAATTTTAATCAAACTTTTAACCCTAATGAAGCCGAGCGAAGCTACAATCTTTCCAATTACTCAGAATTAATACATTCTGTCTCACTCCAATGTCCATTTCTATTCACAAAAATCAACATTAGCACCGAAGTCTAAATATTTCCAAATATAAACTTTAAAATGTTCTAATTAGTCAAAATCTAAATCTGTGAAAAAAGTAATGAAAGTTAAAGGAGAAGAACTGAATCCGATTACACGTCTCGTCTTACAAATCTCTCTCTCTCTCTCTCTCTCTCTCAAAAAACATCTCTCTCTCTCTCTCTCTCTCTCACACAATCTCTCTCTCAAAAAACATCTCTCTCTCTCACAATCTCTCTCTCTCAAAAAACATCTCTCTCTCTCTCTCTCTCTCTCTCTCTCTCTCTCTCTCACACACTCTCTCTCTCTCACACACACAATCTCTCTCTCAACACAAAAAACATCTCTCTCTCTCTCACATCTCAAAAACATCCTCTCTCTCTCTCTCTCTCAAAAAACAATCTCTCTCTCTCTCTCTCTCTCTCTCTCTCTCTCCTCTCTCTCTCAAAAAAAGCTCGCTCTCCTCTCACAGTCTCTCTCTCTCTCTCTCTCTCTCTCAAAAAACATCTCTCTCTCTCTCTCTCTCAAAAAACATCTCTCTCTCTCTCTCTCTCAAAAAACATCTCTCTCTCTCTCTCTCACTCTCTCTCTCTCTCTCTCTCACAACAATCTCTCTCCTCTCTCTCATCTCTCTCTCTCTCACACAATCTCGTCTCTCTCTCTCACTCAAAACACACTCTCTCTCTCTCTCTCTCTCACAAAAAAACATCTCTCTCTCTCTCTCTCTCTCTCTCTCTCTCCTCTCTCTCTCTCATCACCTCTCCTCTCTCACACATCTCTCTCAAAAACACAATCTCTCTCTCTCTCTCTCTCATCTCTCACAATCTCTCTCTCTCTCTCTCACACAATTCTCTCTCTCGCTCTCTCTCTCTCTCACACAATCTCTCTCTCTCTCACACAAGTCTCTCTCAATCCCAATCTCTCTCTCTCAAAAATCATCTCGCTCACAATCTCTCACTCTCGCGCTCTCCCTCTCAAAAAACTCTCTCTCTCTCTCTCCTCTCTCTCTCTCTCAACCACAAACCTCTCTCTCTCTCTCACACAAATCCTTTCTCTCTCAACAATCTCGCTCTCTCTCTCTCAAAATCTCAAAACTCTCTCTCTCTCTCTCTCTCTCTCTCTCTCTCTCTCTCTCTCTCTCAACATCTCTCAAAAAATCTCATTCTCCCAATCTCTCTCTCTCAAAACATCTCTCTCTCAACACAATCTCTCTCTCTCGCTCTCACAAACATCTCTCGCTCTCAAAAAAACCTCTTCTCTCGCTCTCTCAAAAAAATCTCTCTCTCTCTCAAAAAACATCTCTCTCTCTCTCTCACAACAAATCTTCTCTCTCTCTCTCTCTCTCTCTCTCTCAAAAACATCTCTCGCTCCAATCCTCTCTATCTCCTCTCTCTCTCTCATCTCTCATCTCTCCAACAATCCCCTCCATCTCTCCTCATCTCACACTCTCAAAAAATCTCTCTCTCTCAAAAAACATTCTCTCACAATCTCTCTCTCAAAAAACATCTCTCTCTCTCTCTCTCTCAAAAATCTCTCTCTCTCTCATCTCTCTCAAATCTCTCTCTCTCTCAAAAAAAACCTCTCTCTCTCAAAAAACTCTCCTCTCTCTCAAAAAACATCTCTCTCATCTCTCTCTCTCACCAAACAATCTCTCTCTCTCAAAAAAAACAATCTCTCACACACTCAATCTCTCTCTCAAAAATCTCTCTCACACAATCTCTCTCTCTCTCAAAAAACATCTCTCACACACAATCTCTCTCTCTCTCAAAAAACATCTCTCTCTCTCTCTCAACAATCTCTCTCTCTCTCTCAAAAAACATCTCTCACTCTCTCTCTCTCTCTCTCAAAAAAACATCTCTCACACACACAATCTCTCTCTCTCTCTCTCAAAAAACATCTCACACAACAAAACACCCAGCAATCTCTCTCTCTCTCTCAAAAAAAAAACATCTCTCTCTCTCAAAAAACATCTCTCTCTCTCTCTCTCTCAAAAAACATCTCTCTCTCTCTCACAATCTCTCTCTCTCTCTCAAAAAACATCTCACACACACAATCTTTCTCTCTCACACAATCTCTCAAAAAACATCTCTCACACTTACTCAATCTCTCCCTCAAAAAACATCTCTCACACACTGAATCTCTCTCTCACACAATCTCCCTTACTCACAATCTGTCTTTCACAAACACACTCTTTTACTATCTTTCTCACAATCGCTTTCTCAAAATCTCTCTTTTTCTTCCCCCAAATAAATGACTTGGAAAAGTTTTCCAAATATTGTTTTTATTCACTTTATGAACAAAATGTACAAAATAAAACCAAACCAACCCGATTCGTTCGTTCGTCGTCTCTTGTTTACGCGTGAACTTCACATTAAAACACCTCACCAGTTCCAGAACTTAAATATTCTTCATAAGGAATAAAACACGATGATGATGATGATGAAGATGTAATACATTCACAGTACAATATAATCAATAGAAACACTCTGTTCAGAGTCCGGGACAGTAAATATTTTACAGAGTGTAGAACGGCGTTAAAAGAGATCCCCACCCTCGGACACCCTTTCACTGTAGTGTGGAGTGTGTGTGTGTGTGTGTGTGTGTGTGTAGCTATTCTGTCTGTAGGCTAACTTGCCCAGTGGTTTCTGTGAGACTGTAGCATTTGTGCGCGGTTACCGTTTTAATTCATCGACCTCCAATAATGCAAAGCAACCAGTTAGCGAGCTATAAGCTAACACACAAGACTAGCTTCCAAAAACTTTAGCTATAAGCTAACACACAGGACTAGCTTTAGCTATAAGCTAACACACAAGATTAGCTTCCAAAATCGTTAGCCATAAGCTAACACACAGGACTAGCTTTAGCTATAAGCTAACACACAAGATTAGCTTCCAAAATCGTTAGCCATAAGCTAACACACAGGACTAGCTTTAGCTATAAGCTAACACACAAGATTAGCTTCCAAAATCGTTAGCTATAAGCCAACACACAAGATTAGCTTCCAAAATCGTTAGCTATAAGCTAACACACAGGACTACCTTTAGCTATAAGCTAACACACAAGACTAGCTTACAAAAACTTTAGCTACTTCTGTGTGTTACACTTTAGCTACAAGGTAACACACAAGATTAGCTTCCAAAATCTTTTATGCTAATCCAGAGGTGTCGGAACTCGGTCCTGGAGGGTCGGGGTGTCCTGCAGAGTTTAGCTTCAACCCTAATAAAACACACCTGAACCAACTAATCAAGATCTTGCTAAGTAAAGGAAACTTGGAGGTAGATGTGTTGAGGCGCTAAACACTGCAGGACACCAACCCTCCAGGACTGAGTTTGGACACCCCTGTGCTAATCGCTAGCTTGATTGAGAGGGTGGATTTTTTCTTTAAAGCTTAGTTCTCTTTCTTACGGCTTCCTGTCTGAAAACCAAGCTCACAAATCTGGAGCGTCTGAAGAACATTCTTCTCGGAAATGTTCATCGGGTTCAATGAAAAAGGAGTCCAGCCTCTCTATAGACGGGAAAGTGTTATGGGGTAAGTTAGCATAAGTCACCACACACACACACACACACACACAGAGGTTAGTTTAAAAGTATTCCTCTCATCCTGGTTACAGTCGATTAAAATAAACTCGGCCGACGGGTGTTCCACTCGACAGGCCACACATTCTTTACACATCATTCACTGTACAAAAAACACCAACTATACAAAATATACATCATGTTACTACAGAAACGTTCCAGAAAACCGAACATGGAAAACTGTGGAAAAACGTTGAGGGAGGAAAACCGGGAAAAAAGAGATGATGGCGAATCAGGCAGAAGTTGTGAATCCTCCTTATTTTTTTTCCCCACCCAGTCAGTGTAGAGGGCGAGTCAGTGAACATCCTGATTGGTGTAGCAGTCAAGCCCGTTTTCTTCACAGCTTACGCCGTCGCTGACCTCTGCTCACACACACACACACACACAGACACACACACAGACAGACACACAGACAGACACAGACACACAGACAGACACACACACACACGTCATTATTAACAATGCAAAAAGTTGAAGTGGAAAAAACTATCATGTCC
The DNA here is from genome assembly GCA_005784505.1 of Bagarius yarrelli. Taxonomy (NCBI): domain Eukaryota; kingdom Metazoa; phylum Chordata; class Actinopteri; order Siluriformes; family Sisoridae; genus Bagarius; species Bagarius yarrelli. Next base: position 1,768,502 of record VCAZ01000014.1, on the reverse strand, counting down.
TGCTCATGTCCTGCTCATGTCCTGCTCATGTCCTGCCTCTGACTCAACCCCACTAAACACCAACTGCAGCCCAGACCTCCTCACCTCAACATTAGTGTCTAACATCACTAATACTATTGTAACTGAATGATCCAATCCCCACAGTCACATGACACAATCACAAGCAACGAGAGCAGGAAGGAAGGAAGCAACCGAGGAAGGTGGAAATGACGTAAGAAAAGAAGAAAAGAAGGAAGAAAGAAGGGAAAGTGTTATTCTAAACACTACATTTTCCACATGCTTGGTTACTCACCATTAAAAGAGCTCTGGTGATGAAAAACCCAAAGCCGTTACTGAGATATGACCTCGAGGTGAAGAATGGAGCGGATGGGTGGAGGAATGAAGTGAGAAGCAGCAGGAGGATAGTTCAGTATAGATGGTGATGCAGGATTGTTAGAGATGGAACAGGATGTTCTGGATGGACCAGGATGATGCAGGATGGGGCAGGATGGTTGGGGATAACGTTTGATGGAGCAGGAAGGTTGGGAATGACGTTTGATAGAGAAGGAAGGTTGGGGATGATGTTTGATGTTGATGGAAGAAGAAAGGTTGGGGATGACGTTTTTGATGGAGAAGAAAGGTTTTGGGGATAACGTTTGATGGAGCAGGAAGGTTGGGAATGACGTTTGATAGAGAAGGAAGGTTGGGGATAACATTTGATGGGGACGGTAGGTTAGGAATGATTTTTGATGGAGCAGGATTGTTGGGAATGGTGTTTGATGGAGAAGGATGGTTGGGATGATGCAGAATGAAGCAGGATGGTTGTAGATAAGGTTTGATGGAGCAGGATGGTTAGGGATGATGTATGATGGAGCAGTTGGTTGGGATATTTAGGATGATGCAGGAATTTCAGGACGATGCAGAATGGGAGATGAGATGATGGAGGTTTACAGCTGGGGTTAAACTGCTACTGTTGCTGACCTTTAGGAAACGTTAGAATCATTCAGAGCCATGCAAACATCATGGGGTTCATGCCTAAACACAAAATTAAAGAGATGGAAACACACACACACAACCACACACACCCCTACCCACACCCACACGTTTCACTTACCAGAGAAAATAAGCTTCTCTTTCATGATGTTGACGTCACGGCTCGACCTCCTGACAGCGGCGCTCAGCATGATCTGCTCTGGGTTGTAGCTACGCATGCCACTCATTCTCCACCTACACACACACACACACACACACACACACACCTTAATACTGATATTTAAAAACTA